>VXBW01002010.1:0-37853 GCA_013400375.1 Thinocorus orbignyianus | reverse complement strand
AGTTTGGTATCATCAGTGAACTTGCTGAGGGTACATTCCATCCCCTCATCCAGGTCATTGATGGATATGTTGAACAAGACTGGAGAGAGTATTGACCCTTGGGGGACAGACACATGATCTCCTGAGGTCCCTTCCAACCCCTGCAAGTCTGTGATCTGTAGAACAACAGTCAGGCTTTATACCTTAGGGCGGGGTTTTCTTTGAGTAGGGGATATAGAAAAACTGGATGGAGCTCACCAGACTTCCTGCTTTACTGTCTTACAAAGCAGATGAATACACATAGAAAGAGATTCTTGGGTAGCAAAAAGTAATTCAGTTAAAAGTGATTTGTGTGCTCTACTGCATTTCCATGAGAGAATCACTGTTCAGCACTCACCATTAAGACTATCCAGCTGCAGAGTTGTGTCCATCGTGAGGGATGGTGGAGTCTGGGTGCATCAACACCTTTTCCACAGATGCTTTCCTCATTTCTGAAAGGTGCAAAACTAGAATATGTGATGTGTCTGTGTCAGAAAATGCTCTTTTTTTGCTGTAAAGTGATTTTTTGCCCTGGTTGAGTGGGTACTGCCAGGTACGAAGGCAGTTCTGTTCACTCTGAATCAAGTTTTGGTTTTCCAGGGGTAGCCACCGACGAGCCCAATGCAGTGGTGATAGGGCTGGCTCCTGATCATTTTCACTACGAGATGATGAACACAGCATTTCGGTAAGTGGCTTTCCTTCTCCTTTTGGCTGTCTCTTTGTGCTGGGCTGTGCACCTCTACACAGGCGAGGAAATCCTTCTCGTGTGGGGAAAAGAAGGTGGCAGCAGTGTCACCGTTACATATTATGTCTTCTTTCTTGTCTGAGACGCCAATCTTGGTGAATATGGGGCCTTATCCATGAGCTTCAGGCAGTCCAGCCCTGGTTTTCCTGGCTTTCGGTCTGTAAATTAACAACAGAAGTACAGTCATGGTTGTCCTTGAGGTGAAAAAGTCTTGAGAGGAGATAAACAAACCTGAGGATGTTGGAAAGTATCTGGGAGAGGGCTTCTGTGTTCAAACCTCAGCCGCTGGATCCCAAATGTTATAGAGAAAGAAATCCAGTGAACGTGAGGCTGTTCCTGAGTTTAGCCCCAATGGTGTGCCTTTTGTCACTGCATCTGAAGAGGGAGTACGGATTACTGCTCACCAGGATCTTGCGGAGGCTCCTTGGAGTAGGAAGCGGGTGCTGTCCCTATCTTCATGCCACTTCTATGTCATAAGAACATGTATTGACCCAAATTGGCTCCCCGTCTGCCTCATAAGTGCGTGTTGCCAATGGCATTGATTTTAGGGGTTTTCAGTGCACTCATGAGTGGACTCTTAATTTCACAATCACGAATTCCAGTGCTTACATCGCTTTTGTTTACTGATATTTCTGTCATGAATATATTAACTGCCAGGCTGGAGACTGGGACACTCAAAATAAGAGTCATTGCAGAGTCCCTGCTGGCCCCATGCATCCCCAGGCCAGCAGAAGGGGGAAAAGCCTGCAGAGGTGGCCTTGTGGAGGTGGGCGAGGTTGTCCCAGGCTGGATTTGGGCCTTTTGCATTAAAGACAGAATCAAACACTTGCTCTGGTGATGGAAGCAAGCTGCTGAAGGCCAAATCCAGACCCCTGGCACTGGGGTTTTTCCCCCAGTTCCCTGTTGAGAGGAGACTGTTCCACTGGTGTCACTTCTGTTTGGTCTGTTGGAAATACTAAAACATTGCCCACGTTCTCTTCTTCTGGATCTTTATGCCGTGTCCTTTATTCCTTGTCCTCTACTGCTCAGATAATTAAATCACCGGGGATTTGTGTTGCTCACAGCAAAACTTGCAGGTGAATCTGATTAAATGTAGATATCCACCCCACCAATGCCTGTGCCTGAGCTGCTGACCCGGGCTCCTGAGGGAGAGAGGAGGCGCTTGCAAGGCATGATTCATCTTTCCCTTAGTAGTGCTTAAAATAGGACAGTTGAACTGTGCCCTAGAAGTGTTTTTTCCTCTCCGATGACTCTGAAGAGCCCAGGCTGACTAATTACCTGGTAGGCAACTACCTGGTTGATATCCAGCACTAGGTTAGGCAAATCTAACCCAGCATAAGTCCCCAGATGACATGCACAGAGTAATGCTGTTCTCCAGGCACCATTTAAAATGACAGAGACTAAATTTCTCTTTTTTTTGTATACATGGGATTCTGATGCCACACTTCAAGGAATTCTCTCAGGTGAGATCTTCCCTGCCAAGTGCTGAGTGTCGCTGGTGGTGGTGCTGCTGTCAAATTAAATTTTCCTGTGTCCTAGAGGCATCCTCCTGTCGTGAACACGTCTGGCTGCTCTTAGATACACATGCCAGCCCTCTTCTTGTTGAGCTTGCTTTGGAAGGCATTGATTTGTGATAATTAAGTGCAATGAAATACTACCATTTGTGTAGCGCTCGGAATACCCAGCAGGTGGGAAGGAGCAGACATCCTCCAAGGAGCACACAGCCCACCCAAGCCAGCCTCTTTGAGTACGGCTCCAGAAAGGCAGTGAAAGGGCAGATCAAGATTTTGTGTGGTTTTTGGGCTCCTCATGGAGGGAAAGACACTGAGGCACTGGAGCGAGTCCAGAGAAGGGCAATGGAGCTGGTGAGGGGTCTGGAGCACAAGTCTTGTGAGGAGCAGCTGAGGGAGCTGGGAGTGTTCAGCCTGGAGAAGAGGAGGCTGAGGGGAGGCCTTCTGGCTCTCTACAACTCCCTGAAAGGAGGGGGTAGGCAGGGGGATTGGTCCCTTCTCCCAAGGAACAGGTGATGGGACACCCCTGACAATGCTGTGTTCTGTTCAGGTTTTTAACAGGAATGTTGGCTGTTGGATGAGGAACCCTGAGGAGGGTGCATCTTATGTGCCAGGGCAGTGGAAGGCAGGAGGATCTGGGCTGTTGGGCAGAGAGCAGTTCGCAGCATGAACCTTGTGAAGTTCAGCCAAGCCAAGTGCAAGGTCCTGCGCCTGGGTTGGGGCAATCCCAGGCACAAATCCAGGCTGGGTGGAGAATGGCTGGAGAACAGCCCTGAGGAGAAGGACTTGGGGGGTTTGGTGGATGAGAAGAAGCTCAACAAGAGCCAGCAACATGCACTGGCAGCCCAGAAACCCCCCGAGTTCTGGGCTGCATCCCCAGCAGCGTGGCCAGGAGGGTAAGGGGGTGGATTCTACCCCTCTGCTTGGATCCAGGGAGACCCTCCACCAGTGCTGCCTCCAGCTCTGGGGCCACCAGCAGCAGAAGGACATGGAGCTGTTGGAGCAGGGTCAGAGGAGGCCGTGGAGGTGCTGCGAGGGCTGGAGCCCCTCTGCTGTGAGGACAGGCTGAGAGAGTTGGGGGGGTTCAGCCTGGAGAAGAGAAGGCTCTGGGAGGACCTGTTAAATCCTGTTAAAATCCTCAAGGCAATAAATTTGTTATCTGGGGGCTTTATTTATTAACTGTTTCTGGGGAAAAGAAAGGAAGGAACTTTTAAGTCTCCAGATGAATGCAGGCTAGCATTATGATTTGGACCTTCGTGAAAGTCAGTGTCATCAACTTCAGCGAAAGCCAGTTCAAGCCTTCAACTGTAAATATAATTAATATGTTTTTCTGATTTATTTAGGTTGATTTTGGACGGTGCTCCTCTCATAGCTATACATAAAGCCAGGTATTTCAAGAAGAAAGATGGCTTGGCTCTGGGACCTGGACCTTTTGTAGCTGGGCTGGAGTACGCAGCGGACACCAAAGCCACCGTGGTGGGGAAGCCGGAGAAGACCTTCTTCCTGGAGGCTTTGCGGGGCACGGGCTGTGCCCCAGAGGAGGCCGTCATGATTGGTGATGTACGTGGGGACCTTCTCACCTGGTTCTCATCCCCTCTGTGTGCCCTTGTCTCCCAGATGCCACAAACTGGTCTTCCTCAAAGCTCTGGGATTAAACAAGGGGTGGAAATTGGGCTGGAAAAAAGGTGTGGGATTTAGTGTGCAGCCCGTGGGGTGGGTTCTCCTAATTCAGTGGCTAAAAGTCAATCTTCCTTGCGACGGTTTCTCTAACAGGTAGCTGGATGGCTTGACCCCATGCAGCTGCGTTTGGGTGTGTGGTCAGTGATGTGCAAAGCAGAGAATGCCATGAGTAACACGTAGCACCTGTAAGCACTAACCAACCCATCTCCTCTTCTGCCCCAGGACTGCCGGGATGATGTTGGTGGTGCCCAGAACGTGGGCATGCGTGGGATTTTGGTCAAGACCGGTAAGTACCCGGTGGAGCAGTCGTTCTGGGAGATGGCTGATGTTGTAATGTGGATTTTTTCCTCTAATGACTCTAAAATCAGAATCATAGAATGGTTGGAGTTGGAAGGGATCTTAAAGATCATCAAGTCCCACCCCCCCTGCCAGGGGCAGGGACACCTCTCCCTAGAGCAGGTTGCTCCAAGCCCCATCCAGCCTGGCCTTAAACACTTCCAGGGATGGGGCATCCACAACTTCTCTGGGCAACCTGTTCAAGTGCCTCACCACCCTCACAGCAAAGAACTTCTTCCTAAGATCTAATCTCAATCTCCCCTCTTCCAATTTAAAGCCATTACCCCTCGTCCTATCACTAGACTTCCTGACAAAGAGTCCCTCTCCAGCTTTCCTGTAGCTCCCTTCAGATCCTGGAAGGCTGCTCCAAGGTCTCCCCGGAGCCTTCTCTTCTCCAGGCTGAACAGCCTCAGCTCTCTCAGCATGTCCTCACAGGAGAGGTGCTCCATCTCCCGAGCACTGGTCAAAGAACAGAGGGAACTGTTACTGTGACATCTTAGATCACCAAAATCAGTCCTAGCAGCGTAACCACTGATCCTTCAGGAGCTCTGTAGTAATTACACTGGTCATAAAAGTCATTTTCCTTCAGAAAAAAGCAGAACCTGAAGAGACCGACAGGTGTTACCAGTGTTATGGATGGTACCAAGGGCTGGGGAAAGTCTTTCTGAGGTGGCAGCTGTTCGTGCCACACAGTCCCTTGTGTTGAAAGTGAAAGTGAATGGTAGTATATTCCCTCATAAAACCCAGATGGGAAAGCGATGGCATTATTCTTTCAAGAACCTACGACAGTACCTGAATAGGCAGTGACTGGATAACACCAGTGAAACCAGTGCTTGAGTAACACTGACTTTGAACCAAAGCTGCCCCTGGAGGAATCTTCAGTGGTGGACAAATTGCCCAGGAGCCAGCAATGTGCCCTTGTCACCAAGATGACCAATGGTCTCCTCGGGGACATGAACATGGGTGTGGCCATCAGGTGGAGGGAGGTCATCTTTCCCCTCTGCTCTGCCCTGGTGAGGCCACAGCTGGAGCACTGGGTCCAGTTCTGGGCTCCCCAGTTCAAGAAGGACAGGGAACTGCTGGAGAGGTGACAGCAGAGGACCACCAAGGTGATGAGGGGCCTGGAGCATCTCTCTGATGAGGAAAGGCTGAGAGACTTGGGGCTGTTCACCATGGAGAAGGCTGAGAGGGGACCTCATCAATGTTCAGCAATATCTAAAGGGTGGGTGGCAAAAGGATGGGGCCAGACTCTTCTCAGTGGTGCCCTGTGACTGGACAAGAGGAAACGGGCACAAGCTGGAGCATGGGAAATTCCATCTCAACACAGGAAAAACTTCTTTCCTATGAGGATGTCAGAGGCTGCCCAGAGAAGGTGTGGAGTCTCCTTCTCTGGAGANNNNTTACTGCGCTGGGAAGGGTGTATTTCGGGGGGGGGGGGGTGGTGGAGGGGAAGATACCCAAAAGAGCTTGGTAAAAGCATCTTTTTGTTGATCTGTTACAGGTAAATATCGACCAGCAGATGAAGACAAAATCAATCCAGCTCCTTACTTAACCTGTGAGAATTTCCCAGCGGCGGTGGAGCATATCCTGGAGCATCTGCTGTGAAGAAGGGAATAGTTAGTTTGCAGAAACGTCCGTGCCACGTAATTTCCTTTACTCTGGCTTCTAAAAATTAAGGTCCTACGATCAATGCATGCATCAGAAGCCCAGCCATGAGGTCCTGCTGCTCGGCAGTGCTGGGAAGCCCTTTTTCCTGCAGTAGTTTCGGGAGGACGCGATGAGGGACCGTGGGTGCTGAGCAGGTGAGAGAGACGGGCTGCAAACTGCTGAATAAGCTAAATTAGGGATAAAACACCAAGCTCACATTGGAAATAGTCAAGTAAATAAACCTCAAAGATTAACAGATTCAGCCTGGAGTGATTGCACTGAGCGTGCCTCTGCTCTGCTTGAAGTTAAAGGTGGAGATGACACGCGTTGGGAAGTGACTTTTAAATTAAAATATCACCATTGTTTAATAATAACAGCTATGGCGTGATATCTTTCATTAGAACAGATCCTGGGTTTTTTTTTGCTTTTCAGATTTTACATCAAATTAAAACTGTCAGCCTTTTACAGATGTTTTAATTAGACGCTGTTATTAAAAAGAATGGTACAGAAACAAAAAAAACCTGGTATTAAATGCCTCGGAGAGTGTGAATTTTTGAAATTAGGCTTCAGCGGGGTCCTATTAGTGCTGCAGTTGCAAAACATCACTACTGTTGGTNAGATCCCTTCCAACCCTGACCATGATTCCATGATTCAGGCAGGCTCAGTGTTTGTTTAGGGAAGACTGTGAGAAGTCTGTTGCAGCTGGACCTCAGGTGGGCATTCCTCCTACCATGCCTGGTTGTTACTGACCTGAGGAGGCTGTAATTCTCGGGGGGGGGGGGGGGGGAGGGGAAGATACCCAAAAGAGCTTGGTAAAAGCATCTTTTTGTTGATCTGTTACAGGTAAATATCGACCAGCAGATGAAGACAAAATCAATCCAGCTCCTTACTTAACCTGTGAGAATTTCCCAGCGGCGGTGGAGCATATCCTGGAGCATCTGCTGTGAAGAAGGGAATAGTTAGTTTGCAGAAACGTCCGTGCCNAGATTTTACATCAAATTAAAACTGTCAGCCTTTTACAGATGTTTTAATTAGACCCTGTTATTAAAAAGAATGGTACAGAAACAAAAAAAACCTGGTATTAAATGCCTCGGAGAGTGTGAATTTTTGAAATTAGGCTTCAGCGGGGTCCTATTAGTGCTGCAGTTGCAAAACATCACTACTGTTGGTGGGGTTTTTTTGTGTTTCTTTTTAATGTTAGGGGGAAAAAAACCCTTCAGGAGCCATGGGGACAGATTCCAGTTCTTCCACAGTTGGATAGTAGAGCCGTAAAACGAAATTTAATTCTGTGGTAGGCAGTGCTTTTCCTGCGTGCTGAATACCCCAACAGGAACCCAGTTTGTAATGAGGGTAAATAGCTTTTCTGGTCCATTTGCAAACTGCAATAATCAAAGTCCTTTACAGTTTGTTTTACAGTGCTCCTGAGTGTTAAATTATTAGATGGTAATTATACATTGCTGGAGCGTTAACCTTATTGAAAATATAGTTTTGTGTTAATGAGCCGTGCTCGTTCTAGTTAAGAAAAATCATGGTGATGGATGGAAGGGAGGCTCTTCCGAGATGAGGGATCGTCTGCGGGCTCAGGTTTAGTCTCTGTCCAAGGCACAACGTGTGGATGGATGGAGGAGACTTGGAAGTAGAAACACAAGAAATGGTAGCCCTCCCAGGAACAAAAAATGGTATTTTTATATCTTTATCAGTATCTTTAGATACTGGTTTCGTGCCTTCTGTTTGGAATAAATCCGCACATCTCCTCTTGATGCCAGCAAGTCCTTAAACCTTGTTGGTTTACGGCTTGGAGGTAGGGAGGTTTTTGGTCAGGTTCAGGAGGAGAGAGACCTACAAGCAAAATCCCCTGCAGACTTTTCAAAGAATGACTTGTGACAACGTGAGTGATGCTGGAATGAAGAAAAAAAAAGGAGACTGTCAGCACTTTCAGAGGTCCCGGAGCTGGAAATCATAGAATACTCTGGTTCTTGGGAGAAAAAAAAGCAGCTTCTCACAAGCCCATGCATGGAGATCACTGGGAGAACTGCAGAGAAGGTAACAGGTAACTGCCTTGCCAAGCAAGAGGGGGGCAGCAGTGAGACCCCAGAACCTGAAAAAATGACTGATTAGAGTTTCTAATTAAAAGATTAAAGGATGTGTAGCAATCCTGACTGGTTATAAGCAGGAAAGTCTTCGTCTTGGCTAGTGTTTACTGCTGAGCTGCTAAGACTCACTGTTTGCAAACAGCAGGTAACCACGAAGCCAGTTTCTAGTTAGATTGGCCTAAATCTGCTGGTTTTCTACAGTGTCTCCAAGTTCTTCTAATTCCTTGCCTTGGAAATACCCCGAACCAACTGGAAAGTAACACATTTGGCACATCAAGGCCTTAATCTCAGCTAAAAATGATGACAAACCAAACAAATTTGGAGGGCATTGCTGTGGTCCCAAATTTCACCGAAAGTGGTCACGTTTCATTAAAAAGGGGGCAAGTCTCTGCTGGCTGTGATGCTCTGGTGAGTTTCAGAAAGGGGGAATTGCACTAATTATCTAACTGTTCTTAACAAGCTTTCTGCTCCAGTCTTTCTACCCCTAAATAGGAACTGTTGTGAATAAAGACTGAGAAGCAATCGATCTTTTTAGTCTTTATCCATAAAATTAAGGCTGGAGCCTTCGTTACACAGCAACTGCCATCACATTATTTCTAAGAAGGGTGGCCGTTGGAAATGGCTAATAAAAAAATAACCAAACACCCCTCCAGTTAAATCCTGAAAGTGAAGATTTTCCCCTGGCATTTGTTGTCTGTGTCTGTTCTCTTCCCTGGAAACGGCAGCATTTCCTTCCCCTTCACCATCGGATCCTTTGGAGGCAGAAGGCTTGGAAGTTTTCAGTCTTTTGTGTTGGTTTTGGTTTGGTTTTTTTCTTCTTCTTTAAACTGACTCAAATTCTCTCTGCCAAGCTGCATATTTCTGGCTCAGGTTCTTTGCCGATGGCTTGGTGTGGGCGATCACGTCCAGGAAATCTGCTGTTGTGATCACCTCTAATCGGATCATGGGGAAGTTGCTGTTACCTACAGAGAAAAGAAAGTATTAAATACTACTCTTATTATCAAAAGACTTTATTTTAAGTCCCTGCCTAATGCAATACTTAATATATGAAAAGAGTAAGCCTAGTGAGATAGAGATTTTATGTTTGTGCACAGAGCACGGATACAGCATTAAAAAAAGCTCTGATTTTCCAAAATGTTAGCTTAGATGGATGCTTTGGAACTAACAGTTTAAAACTTTTCTGTGGAGATAACACAGCTCCACCTGCTGGGGCTGAGACTGTAAATCCCAGAGTTAGAGCAGGAGATGGGCCTTTCCCAGATGGAATTCTGCCCTCGGGGCAGAGGTTACCTGGCTGGTGATTTTCAAGAGCCTCGAAAATTTTCCTCACTGGTCTCATGGCCGCTTCCTTGCACACCAGTTTGATGTCTGAGCCGGAGTAACCTTCCGTTTCCTGGGATCAGAAGGACACGTTAGAGCTTACAGGCTCACAAACCACACAGGCGTGGCATTTACAAGCAGGTATATTTTACAGGGACTTATATAAGCCACCAAGATGATCAGAGGGATGGAGCACCTCTCCTATGAGGACAGGCTGAGAGAGCTGGGACTCTTCAGCCTGGAGAAGAGAGAGCTCCAGGGAGACCTTGGAGCAGCCTTCCAGGATCTGAAGGGAGCTCCAGGAGAGCTGGGGAGGGACTCTGTCAGGAAGTGGAGTGACAGGACAAGGGATAATGGTTTTAAATTGGAAGAGGGGAGACTTAGATGAGATATCAGGAAGAAGTTCTTTCCTGTGAGGGTGGTGAGGCACTGGAACAGGTTGCCCAGCGAAGTTGTGGCTGCCCCATCCCTGGAAGTGTTTAAGGCCAGGCTGGATGGGGCTTGGAGCAACCTGCTGTAGGGAGAGGGGTCCCTGGCCATGGCAGGGAGGTTGGAACTTGATGATCTTTAAGGTCCCTTCCAATTCTGACCATTCTAGGATTCTATGATTCTATAAAATAGGTGTAAAGCCTGTTCTTATCTAAAATGCCATGTAATGTGTATAAATATGTGTTTTTGTGTATGTATATATATATGCACATACACACACATTATCTTCTTACAATCACCTGTTACGATGCTTGTTTTTGATTTACCACAGCAGGCTCAAGGAAAATGCCCAGTATTTTCTAAATATTGCCCTTCTAAAGGGCAATTTCCCATAGATCAAATACACCCCACCTCTCTGAGTCTGTTCCCAGCTCCCCTGTTAATATCTAGCTATGTTTCCTTATCTGTGGAACAAAAACTGAGCAGCGTTGTCTCTGCAGAGGTGTAAAAATGGCCAAATGGGCCCTCTATAAATATCTTTATAAATAATAATTTATAAGATATTTTCAATGAATTCAGGGTGTGACAAACGAAGAAAGCCTGGGTTTTTGCAGTGAATCTTTCCACTGTCTAAATGCTTTTTTTTTTTCCCCCAGCAGCAGCGGAGCTGTGACAAACCTTCCCCGCACAATTAGCTGTTCATTACCCCGATGAGTTGGAAGCGCTCCCAGCTCGGCGAGAAGAGCGATAAAATATCCTGTTGCTTGAAGTCTCCCTGTATTTAAGGCTGCAAAGTTGGCCCAGCAGAGAGGGTGAGAACACACCAGTTTGCCAGCAGAGCTGCCTGGAACCGGGGCTTTCCACAGCTGGATGGTACGCTCAATCCCATGTCTGTGGCTGGAGGCTTGAACCAAGCTGAGGTCCTTCCTCCAGCTCTGTGTTTCATAGTCACAGAGGTGCTGTCCCAACCTTCTGGACATCTTCTGCCATGACATAATGCCACCACTGTGGGTGATACAGCTGGAATGGCAGGGGGTTGGAAGGAGATCTGGAGATCGTCTGGTCCAACCCCCTGCCAGAGCAGGGTCACCCACAGCAGTTTTGACAGGAACGCATCCAGGTGGGTTTGGGATGTCTCCAGAGATGGACGCTCCACACCATCTCTGGGCAGCCTCTTCCAGGGCTCTGACACCTTCACAGGAAGTAAGTTTTTCCTCGTGTTGAGGTGGAATTTCCCGTGTTCTAGCTTGTGCCCGTTGCCCCTTGTCCTGTCACAGGGCACCACTGAGAAGAGTCTGGCCTCATCCTTTTGCCACCCACCCTTTAGATATTGCTCAGCACTGATGAGGTCCCCTCTCACTCTTCTCCAGGCTGAACAGCCCCAGGTCCCTCAACCTTTCATCATCTGAGAGATGCTCCAGTCCCTTGAGCCTTCATAGCCTCCAGGATTCTCCACCCTATCCCTCTTGCTGACCATTCCCACAGAGAAGGACCTCCAGCACCAGGTGGGCACTGTCCCCTCACTCTGCAGCCTCACCTGGCCCAGCAAGGTGTAGTCCAGATCCGTTCTCAGCTCCACTCCTCTGGTGTTGCTCAGAGGGGGCAGCCAGTGATGGATCATCGCCCTCCGGGCCTCTTTACTGGGGAGGTCCACCAAAATCCTCTTCTCCAGCCGCCGCAGCATGGCAGAGTCTAACTCCCTGCAAGCAGAGGAGGAGAGGAATCATCTCAGCCCACCTCCTTGATGTGGTGTTGACGGTGAGCTCCTCGCTGCAGGGATGGGTGCTTCTCAACCCCACCTCCAACTGTGTCAACCTAATTTAAAGAAGAAAAAAGGAGGAATGATTATCTGGGGTATTCCTGTTCAGTGACAGTGGAGCTTAACGATAACAACCAGAAGTTGTAGTTCTCTTCCCTGGCTCTGGTGCTCCTCTCCCTTCCTCCCCTTCCTATTAAGGAGACGGTGCAAATTGTCTGGGGTGCTGTCAGGACTAATTAATTGCTGCAGTGTAAGGGATGCTCAGCAGGTGCAAAGTGCAGGCTGAAGGTCCTGGATGTGAGGGCCACGTTGAAGGTAGAACAAAACATCAAGCTGAGACTGCTCCTGCAACACAGACTGTGAATTATGCATTCACCAAGGAAAATATCCTTGTGGAAGGTGCTGTGAAGGGCGGACAGGCTGCATCAGTGTGTCAGTGAGACAAGAAAGCAGGATGCTGTCGACATCAGCCCTGATAAAGGCATTTTACTTAAAAAAAGCCAACAGAAAAAAGGGGAAAGTACAGAATTTTAGGACTACTCTTCATTTTCACTTGCTTGCGACGCACAAAATAAGCCTGGAAGAAAAATTAATGCTTCCTTCTGTTCCTTTCTCAGTGCTTTCTCAGCAACAGCCCTTCTTGCCAGTGCCACGGAGCGTCGGGAGGATGCCCAGACCGGCTTCTCCCGTGCTTGCACCCAAACAGTTCAGTTTAACCTAATTTTTTTCCAAGTTTGAATCGAAGAGTAGCACAACCCACCCACGGAACACAAATCCCTGCTCCAGTCCGTCCCATCCCGCATCACTTGTGTGATGGGAACAGTCTACACGTACCCACTCATCCGTACCATTTTCAAGAAGAAATACTTGCTCTAAAAGTCTCTGGTGCCTTCCAGGAGCTCCCTGAGCTTTGACCCTGCCACGGGCTGTACCAGTCTTTGCTGGTCCTGTTCCAGATGCATAGCACAACAACAGAGCTTATTTCTGTCACCTTTCATGACTGGGCAGGGACACCTCCCACCAGACCAGGTTGCTCCAAGCACCATCCAGCCTGGCCTTGAACCCCTCCAGGGATGGGGCAGCCACAGCTTCTCTGGGCAACCTGGGTCAGGTTCTCACCACCCTCACAGCAAAGAAGTTCTTCCTAAAATCTAATCCCAGATTTGATTTGGATTTCACAGCCCACATCTCCTTGAACCCACCTTGGCCATGCACAACATTTAAGGTCAGGCTGGATGGGGCTCTGAGCAACCTGACTGAGTTGAAGATGTCCTTGCTCATGGCAGGAGGGTTGGGCTAGGTGACCTCCAAAGGTCCCTTCCAACCCAAACCATCCTATGATTCACCCACCCTGAGTGTGGAGAGGGGGAACAAAATGCACTGCAATGAAAGTCAAATTAAACAGGCTAATACATTAGGAAGCATTCACTGCGTGGTTAAGGATCACTTCATTTCTTCCCTAATTAGGCCTTTATTTTATTTAATTAACACTGACTCATTTCAACGAGTACTTTGTCGATAGGAAATGCTGCTGCTGACGGGGAGGGGGAAGCGAGGCCGGGCAGCAGAGGCAGATCAATAGCTGCAGCACAGCTTAGGACAACATAAAGAGCTTTGTTTTAGGCTTCTTTTCATTCATCTAAAAGCAGCTTGGGACTAATTTTTTTTTCCACCCCCAACGCTCCGTGATCAATAAAGATCCAAGTTAAACAAATCTCTTGAAATCCAGCTTAGTGCCAAATGTTTGCAGGAGCACGGGGCTGTGCTGGGAGGCAGCCACCTCAGACTGTTGGACAAGGGGGCTTGAAAGTTGGTTGTGAAATGTAAGAAATGTAGCCCAACTTTGGGGTCTTACAGTCAGGCTGAGCACCACCTCAAACACATAACTACATTTTTACAGTTCATTTTTGGGATCTCAAAGGGGGTTCAGATGCCACTGACTTCTCTGGAAGCAGACACTCCCAAATTCCACAAGGCTGAGAGCCTCAACAGAAGTTCTCACAGCTCTTACTGTCTTTCTATCCCCCTAAAACACCTGTCTGAGCACACGCTCAGCAACACCTTCTCTGTGGCAAGCACATTCCTGATAGACAACCATCCATCATTATCCATCATCATCCATAAGCTTGGATTTGCTTAAGAGAGAGCAAAATCCAGCCTGCCCGTGAGTGATGGTTGCCAAAGTCCAAGAGGAACTTCAGAGGCGGGCCTCAGAAAACCTCATGAAGTTCAGCCAGGCCAAGTGCAAGGTCCTGCACCTGGGTTGGGGCAATCACAAGCACAAATCAAGGCTGGGTGGAGAATGGATGGAGAGCAGCCCTGAGGAGAAGGACTTGGGGGTGTTGGTGGACGTGAAGCTCAACACAAGCTGGCAATGAGCTGGCGGCCCAGAAAGAACTTCAGAATTGATCCAAAATCAAATGTATAAAATTCTCAAGAGTGTGTTCTGTAATTTTTTGCATGACTTTCTGGAAATAGTTTACTTGCTGCATAAGGCAGACCCGCAGTAACAATACACATATGGGTGTCTTGGAGAATCACGGAATGGTAGAAATTGTCCAGGTTGGAAGGGACCTTTCAGATCATCAAGTCCAACCATCAACCAGCGCTGATAAAACCCACCGCTAACCCATGTCCCTCAGCAAAATCTCTGCCTGGCTTTTAAATCCCTCCAGGGATGGTGACTCCACCACTGCCCTGGGCAGCCTCTTCCAAGGCTTGACAACCCTCTCAGTGAAGACATTTTTCCAAATACCCATCCTAAACCCCCCTTAGTGCAACTTGAGGCTGTTTCCTCTTGTCCTATTGCCTGTTCCTTGGGAGAAGAGACCAACCTCCCCTGGCTACACCCTCCTTTCAGGGAGTTGTAGAGAGGGAAACGTATGGATGGAGGTCAGCCTGATGCTTGACACGTCTCCATGATGTCTTAATCCAGCACCAGCCACACCTTCAGATCAGTTGCTATCCCTGACTTCTTCCTTGGTGGGTTTCAAACACCCAGTTTTTCCTTTCTGAGCAAGAGTAGGAAGACACGGATCCTCTGAAGACACCTGGCCCTTTTTAATCCTGCCAGGCTGCAGCAATGCACGTGAAGCTGAGATCCTCATGGGATAACTTAAAAGGCCACGGAAAGGTGTAATGAGTTCCTCGGAGTTTCTATGAGGGTAAAGATGCTACAACAACGTAAACATTTATAGCGTGTTACTAATGAACCATAAAGAGATGAGTGGGTTATTAACATATTAATTATCTTTCAAATACTCTGACATAGATTAGCTCTTCATTTTTCAGAATTTTCTAATGCTGCTGGAACATAATTAAATCAAATTCTGTTCGGTTCCTTTCATGCAGATACTGTAACAAAAGTTTGGAGTTTGTACTGATTTAAATTCATGAGTTTGTCCAAGGCATAAAAATCCCTCAAACCAACACACAGACTCCACCATTGCTCCCAATTCCTGCATCTGCTGTGGCACTGAACCACAGAATGGTTTGGGTTGGAATGGACCTTTAAAGGCCACCTAGTCCAACCGCCCTGCCATGAGCAGGGTCATCTTCAACCAGATCAGGTTGCCCCAAGCCCCATCCAGCCTGGCCTTGAACCCCTCCAGGGCAGCCACAGCTTCTCTGGGCAACCTGGGCCAGGGTCTCACCACCCTCACAGCAAAGAAGTTCTTCACCAGATCTCATCTCAATCTCCCCTCTTTTGGTTAAACCCATTCCCCCTCATCCTATGCCTCCCCTTCCTCATCCTAAGTCCCTCCCCAACTTTACTGGAGCCTTTGTGACTGGAAGGGGCTCTAAGGTCTCCCTGGAGCCTTCTCTTCTCCAGGCTGAACGCTTCCAACTCTCTCAGCCTGTCCTCACAGCAGAGGGGCTCCNACCAGCACCCCCAAATCCTTCTCCTCAGGGCTGCTCTCCAACCCTTCATCCCCAGTCTGTATTGACACCAGGCATGGGTCCCGCAGGGGCACAGAGCCTTGCACTTGGCCTGGTTGAACCACAAGAAGTTCATATGGGCCCATTTCTCGAGCTTGTCCAGGTCCCTCTGGATGGCCTCCCATCCCTCAGGCATGTCAACTGCACCACTCAGCTTGGTGTCATCTACTGTTGACCATCTCATAGCAGGGGAAACTTGCCTTCTGCCTCAGGTGCCAAAATTATCTGAGGTAAACACTGCCCACAAAATTAATGAAAGACGATGGAGTGGGGTTACCACAAACTTTGTGGGAGAACATCAGGAGGTGTGTCATGACCAAGAAGTGCATTTTTAGGCTATGCAAAATAAGATCCACACCAGGAGTTGAGGCTTTTTCCATATATGCTCAAAAGCAAGCAGCTGTGGATACATACACCACGTCACTCAGACTCGGACACTCTCTACAGAAGCCAACAGCCTGATCACAGCCCGACGTCCTCTAGTCACAGAGAGAGGCTTTTCCAACCCATTGCCTTTGGCAACCTCATGAGAACCAGCCAAAAATCACTAATCATGACAAATAACACCCCAGGAATGATGCCTGTGGTTTTGTGGATGCAGGGCCCCCACTTGCTCCCAGCCAGCTTTGGAAGCCCTGATCTGTCACACTGTGGTGCCGGGTGAGTGTCACATCAATGAACAATGTGCCTTTCAGTCCCTTTTCCACTTATCCTCCTTCAAAATGCTGCTGAACTGCTGCTCACACAAGGTCATTCTGGGGAACACCAGCCCTTGGGCTCCACCAAACATTTCAAACCACGGTTTGAAGCTCCCTGGAAACAAGTCTTCTTCTCTTCTCCTCTTCGGACTCCTAGCTTGGCCAGCTCTCACACGCAAGAGGTGAACAGAGAAGGTCTGTGTGCCTTTGGGGATGTGGATATCAAGAAAGACCTCAGTGCTGTGATGATCAGCAAACTGCAAAAACGATAGCCAGAGAGTCTGCCCTCAGCAGACACCTTGTATTTCTCTTCTTCATGTGTGCTTCAGAGAAAGGAAGAAGAAAAAAAAAAACAGAAAAAAATGCCCTTCTTGTACCTAATTCATCGTTTTTGAAGACATCTGCCTCCAAGACTGTCCCTCACCATCGAACAGATGATTTCAGCAGTCTACTTTGCTGAGATTTCCCTCTCTGCTTTCAATGTACACGTTTCTCAGCAGGAAAGGATGTTCTTCCGCTGGAGATTTCATGGCTCAGTAGCCCAGGGACAAGAGGAACCCTGGGGCAGGGAGAAATCCGTGGGCTAGTTCCAGACCTATGAAAGCAAGCCCATCCTCAACGGTCTGAGAGTTTTGCCCCTCAACTTTTAAAAGTCACGTTTGATACCAGTAAAACCCAACATTCCTATTTATGGAGTATCCTTCTAAGCACTAGATGTTTTAAGCACCTTAACAGTTCCAGCCTGAAACCCTTCTTAGCTTAAACATAGTAAATAACTTGCCCACAAAGTCAAATACTCCATTTTAAATATTAGCAGCTGATAGCACCAGCAGATGTTGACTTTATTACGGATTATTCTCATGTGGCACAAATAGCAAGAATCGTAGAGTTTAAAAGTAAAAGCTCCAAATTAATCTTTAAATGCTTTAACCAAATANATGCTTTAAACAAAATTCAAGGGTTTTTTTTTTTTTTTTTTTCCCCCTGTAAAAGTCTAAATAAAATCTTTATCTGTGCTTAGAAGCTCATGCAAATGTATTCAAAAAATGTACTCTCTGGATCTCTTACCATGGCAGATTGGAAGCTGCTAAAACAAATACAAGATCATCAGATCGGGCCAAGCCATCCATCTGCACCAGTAATTCTGTCTTCATCCGCCGGCTCCCTTCGTGTTCACTGCTACCAAGAGTCAGAGAGATGTTATTTTCCCGGTGCATTAAAGTAATCATCTTTATTTATGCAGTGTGGTTCACAGCAACTGAGCCCTTCTCACAGTTCTGCCCCAGTTCAGAGCATGATTAAGCTCCATTTAGCATTAAAATCGAGCTTTCTAACGATTACTTAAATGGACTCTCTTCAGTGCATTAAAGTGGGGAGAATTCACTGTTACTGCAGCCAAAGAAAGTATTTATTTTGGGGTTTTTTTTCTTCACATTAATCTCCACGCAACATTGATGTTTACTGGAAACCAGCTAAGGCTTGATTGATTGATCATAGAATCATAGAATGGTTAGAGTTGGAAGGGACCTTAGAGATCATCAAGTTCCAACCCCCCTGCCATGGGCAGGGACACCTCCCACCACACCAGGTTGCTCCAAGCCCCATCCAGCCTGGCCTTAAACACTTCCAGGGATGGGGCATCAACAGCTTCCCTAGGCAACCTGTTCAAGTGCCTCACCACCCTCACAGCAAAGAAGTTCTTCCTAATGTCTAATCTAAATCTCCCCTCTTCCAATTTAAAACCATTACCCCTCATCCTGTCACTAGACTTCCTGACAAAGAGTCCCTCCCCAGCTCTCCTGTAGGCTCCCTTCACATACTACATAAGAGAATTTTAATAATTTGATAGTTTTCATTAAATAACCAATATATTTACCTCTTCAGGGTAACTACTGGCATTTCCCTGTGAGTCAAATTAAGCACCCACAAGAAAATATTTAATAGGAAGGTATCTCCTACTGAATTCAGTATTTGGCAAAATGTTCTATGAAGAGCAAACAAGCACAAAGGAAAAATATGCTCTATGGAAACCAACTCAAAAATGGGGCAATGATGAACCAGGAATTCCCTCTCCCCTAGAAGAGAAGGGGAACTGAAGCAAAACGCTACAGATTCTGACCCTGCTCCAGGTAACCAATTTTTTGCATGAAAAACCAGTTTGAGCTCTTGGTGGCAGGTGTGGAGTTCTGGGAAACTCCTGAATCAAACCCAGAGAAAACGCCAGGGCCTTAGATGGTGAGAGCTAAAATTTGGGCTTAATGGCTTATTCCTGCAGAGGCACCGGTGCCGGGTCAATGTGTCATCAGGATATGTAAAAATAACTGCAGAATCTTACATAAAAATCCTTATTAAAATATATAATCCAGTGATGTTAATGAGAGCTTTTAGAAGTGTGTGTGAAGGCAAAATTTGGCCCATAATTTGTAGCTATTAACTGACAATTATTACAAGTTGTATCTTTACAATATGGCATATTCTATTTATAAATCTTTGTGAGGGTATAATTTGCAGTGCATTAAATCCACTGAAATGGGCTCATAATGGTTATAACAATACTTTTATATTTCTCATGCTCTCACCCCATCCCTAATCTCCTCAATCTGTTGTTTAATAACATCAGATTTTTTAACAATAAAGTCTCTACACCCTGGCTGACAGTAACCACGTCCTCCCGTTCCTGCCTCTGGAAGTTCTGACCATGCCAGCAAGATTTGTCCTGTTCATCCCACTGCCTGCGCTCATGAGCATAAACCTGCCCAAAGTGTCCCAAAATCAGCTGCTTCTTACTCCTCTGGTTTTCACTCTCCCTGCCTTTAAAATAAGGGATTTAAAATCCCTAAAGGAAGGGGGTGGAAGGATAAAATCCTTAGAAGTCATGAAAATCATCACTATTGCTCAAAGCCCTGATAATGTCAATAAAATCTACAAGGCAGGACTTTCAGGGGACCAGCTGTGCTGCTGCTGATGTTCATAGAGTAGGCTCAGGCTTTATTTTTGGGAAGATTTGTGTGTAATGGATACACTCTGTGATTAAAGCACCTGAACACACACACACTAGAGAAAAGAAAGAGGAAAAGGAGGACAAATATTTGTCCTAAAGGCAGAAGGAATGGTCACGTCAGTTACCCAGAAGTAGTGCCTCTTTGACTCATAACTGACTCCAGTTCATCCAAGAAAATTGTGGAAGGAGCGTGGTACCGGGCAAGTTCAAATAATACCTGTTTAGAGAGAGGAGGAAACAGGACAAGACACAATTAGCAAGAAAATTAACACAAAAAAAGCATTAAGGGCCACAGGCACAGAGTAACAGTACCCGCATGTCAGACTTCCAGGACAGAAAGGGATATCTGCTGGGAAAAAGCTGTGGGGTGGCTGAGGGTTCCTGAATCCTCTCAGATTCTGAAAGGTTTGTAAAGGAGACAGAAAGAACACAGGCTCGTAATCCTGTCTTTATATATAAATCATTCTGGATAAATCCTATCAGAGTACCCTGCGAGTAATGGGATAGAAGAAAAGGATCCATCAGAGGATGCTGGGAACTCCTAAACTGTTATCGGAGATTAAACATCCCTCTTCTGCTGTTGCTCCATTTGGAGTTTTTTAAATAAGGATTTGAGGGGGAAAAAATATTTAAAAATCAGCTGAACAACAATGAAAGAAAACGGACAGATTCTCTTGACATCAACCAAGCAGTTCATATGTTTTTACTGATGAAAAAAACCCCATAAACTGCTTGAACAATCAAGATTAAAAAATGGAATATGAAGCTGACGTACAACATCTGGGTCTGCCCTTTTGAGAAAGAAGTTTCATCTACTTTTCCTGTAAACACGGAGAGGTNCCATTCTATGATTCTATATTAATCTGGCACTTTTTAATTTGAACACTTTAAAAAAAAGATTTAAAAAGATATATATTATTTCCTACACTTTGAATTTGAAGCACAGGGTTTAAATTATTTGCCCAGAGTTACATGCAGTCCGTGACCAGTCCACAGTTTTCCTACAAATCTAAAATACAAAATCACACCAAGGCAGCTGAGAACTGAGGGAAACAAGAGGAGAAAACATTCTTCCAAATAACCGCCAAACCCACCCAGACTTCACACAACTTCAGAGAACTCCTGCCGTGGCCACATGTCATTTTAGGATATAAATTCACACAATCCTTTTCTTCACTCTGTCCCAAATCACAGTCTTAGTTAAATTCTGGATTCTGCCAAAAACTCAACAAAGGGTGAAAGGCCACAAATACAATGTTCTTGCACAATGCTGCCGTGTGTTCACAAAAAGCCTGGGTGAGGGGATGGAATGTACCCTCAGCAAGTTTGAGGGAGGGGTGGCTGACACTCCAGAGGGCTGTTCCACCATCCAGTGAGACCTGGAGAGGCTGGAGAGTTGGGTAGAGAAGAACCGGATGAAATTCCACCAGGGCAAATGTAGGGTCCTGCACCTGGGGAGGAAGAACCTCCTCCACCAGGACAGGTTTGGGGTGACCTGCTGGAGAGCAGCTCTGAGGAAAAAGACCTGGGAGTCCTGGTGGACAACAGGATGCCCATGAGCCAGCAATGGGCCCTCGTGGCCAAGAAGGCCAGTAGTCTCCTGGGGTCTCCATTAAAAACAGCATGGCCAGCAGGTCAAAGGAAGTCATCGTCCCCCTCTGCTCTGCCCTGGTGAGGCCACAGCTGGAGCTCTGGGTCCATTCCTGGGCCCACCAGTTCAAGAAGGACAGGGAACTGCTGGAGAGAGCACAGTGGAGGACATGATGATGATCAAGGGGCTGGAGCATCTCTCTGATGAGAGACATGGGGCTGTTTGGCCTGGAGAAGAGAAGATGGAGAAGGGACCCCATCAATGCTGAGCAATATCTAAAGGGTGGGTGGCAAGAGGATGGAGTCAGGACCTTCTCAGTGGTGTCTGGTGACTTGACAAGGGGCAATGGGCACAAACTAGAACATGGGGAATTCCATCTCAATCTGAGGAAATACTTCTTACTTGTAAGGGTGGCAGAGCCCTGGAAGAGGTTGCCCAGAGAAGGTGTGGAATCTCCTTTTCTAGAGATATTCCAAACCTGCCAGGATGCATTCCTGTCAAAACTGCTCTGGGTGACCTTACTTTGGCAGGGGGTTTGACTACATGATCTCTGAAGGTCTCTTCCAACCCCTGCCAGTCTGTGATTGCGTGATTATTCATTTTCCAGAGCTCTGTGTCTATCTGAAGACCACCCTAAAAGGTGATCATAAAGAAAAGCTGAGAGTTTATGGATTTCCCACACTGACATAGTGGGCATTATGGATAGTTTATGGATATTATTAAGGATAGTTTGGGCATCTTCAGGCAAGGATGCAGCAGCTGAATCCCTGAATTTTTTTGCACCACAGTTGAGCCATGCATGCTACTCCCTAGTTTATATGCCAAAAAATGCCTTTACCATCAAACCACCTTCCTTAAAACAACATCACATGTGTGTTTGACTGTAAGATCTTTGTGCCAAGAGAATCCTGTGCCCTGAAGACTAAGAATAGCATGGAATTTGGGAACCTAAGTAACATGTTTTGTCCAAGACAGGAAAGATTACAACTATTCATGAAATACTGACTTTCCAGTTGTGTGTTAACATTCCAGTTCTTTAACAAACATCAGGTTCCTACTTAAAGTATAACAAATAAGATAATAATTCTTACCCGGACAAGTTTTTCTGAATCCCCTCTCCATTTGCTGACAATGGTGGATGCTGATATGTTGAAAAAAGTTGTGTTGCATTCTGTGGCAACAGCCTTAGCAAGCAAAGTTTTCCCAGTACCTGCAAACAGCAGCATTGAAGAAATTCACTCATTGAAGAAATAGAATGCAAATGTTTGAGTAATTATCTTCATCCTACTATAAGTCAGGTAAAACCACTACAATAGAAAAAGTCATAGAATAACAGAAACATAGAATGATTTGGATGGAAGGGAACTTTGAAGGTCATCAACCCCTCTGCAATGAGCAGGGACATCTTGGTTGCTCAAAGTCACATCCAACCTGACCTGGAATGTTTCCAGGGATGGGGCTTCCAAATTGTCTGGAGAAATCAGATAATACAGCACTGCAAATGCTTTCCCCAAAATTCTGAAGTACTCCACGCTGAAATGGTCAAGATGCCTTCTGTGGCATGTACAGCTAAACGTAGAATCATAGAATTGTCCAGGTTGGAAGGAACCTTTCGGATCGAGTCCAACCATCAATTCTACACTGACAAAAACCACCATGGACCAATGTCCCTCAGCACCACATCTGTCTGGCTTTTAAATACCTCCAGGGATGGCAATTCCACCACTTCCCTGAGCAGACTCTTCCAATGTTTGACAACCATTTCGGTGAGGAATTTTTCCTAATATCCATCCTAAACCTCCCCTGGTTCAACCTGAGGCTGTTTCCCCTTATCCTATCGCCTGACTTTCAGAAAGCCAACCGTATGCTGGGTTGCATCAAAAGAAGCGTGACCAGCAGGTCACAGGAGGTGATTNTGCCCATGGCAGGGGGGTTGGAACTTGATGATCTTTAAGGTCCCTTCCAACTCTAACCAATCTATGATTCTGTGATTCTATGATCTGGGAGAAGAGACTGATCCCCCTGGCTACACCCTCCTTTCAGGGAGCTGTAGAGAGCGAGAAGGTCTCCCCTCAGCCTCCTCTTCTCCAGGCTGAACACTCCCAGCTCCCTCAGCTGCTCCTCACAAGACTTGTGCTCCAGACCCCTCACCAGCTTCGTTTCCTCCTCTGGACACACTCTAGGGCCTCAATGTCTTTCTTGTCATGAGGGGTCCAAAACTGGACACAGCACTCAAGGTGGGACCTCACTGGTGCCCAGCACAGGGGGACAATCACTGTCCCAGTCCTGCTGGCCACACCGTTCCTGATCCAGGCCAGGAAGCTGTGCTGACGTGGAAAACAACCCGCTAGCACAGCAGAGGGAAAAACTTCCACCCCATTTCCATAGCAACCCTCAAATGCAGAAGAAATAAAGGACATTTTCCTTAAGAAGGTGAGACCATGCCACATCTGTTCAAATTTCGTAAGATCAGGTCAAGCCAAACTGGATTAATAAGTGAAAACAGTGATATGAGTTCTCACTCCTCTGAATGCTTAGTATAAATACTGTTTGTGGAAGATTCAAGTGTAGAAACAGTCATTGAAATAGTTGTGAGAAAGGGAAATGGAGTAGTTTGAGTGTCAGATATAGATGTAATCAACCAACCTTGTCTCCTTTTATTTCACAGAACATCTCCTTTATTAACACATTTGATGTAATTACCATCAATGATTCATCCATGGGACAAAAGCAGAAGCAGTGATAAACTAGCAGATATGGTATATGAAACTCTCCATACCTGGTGGTCCGTACAGCAATAATCCTTTCCAAGGAGACAGAATGCCTGTGAACAGCTGGGGGTACTGTGGAAAGGAAAAAGGAAATCAGGCATTAAAAATATATCATGTATAAAGAAATGCAAGGGGTTCTAAACCCTACTCCATGCATTCAGAAAACGTAAGGAATTTGAAGAGAGAGGGATAAAAAAAAGAAAACAACCCATAGCAATATATTGTATATGATCTGAATTCTGAGAAAAATACTGTATTTAACATTTGAAATCCATTCTAAGTCAATTCTTCAAATGCAATTGGTTTGCTGTTCTCTCCTATAAGTCATTTCCCACTAAATTCATAAGCAAAATCCAGCACCAAGATGCCAAAGAATAGGACCCAACACTTACAATGTTAATACTGAAAGGTCATTTTCCTGTAGGATCCTGCATTCACCATTGCCAGATGAAACAGGAACAGTCCTAACATGTACTGCTACAAGAGCACTGAAATACTGAAAACTCTAAAACACCACTGCAATGACAAGGAAAATGCTAATGAGCCCAACTCTGGTCTTCCCAGAACTACTGAGAGCCTTACCCGTATGGGATAAACAACCGCTTCCTTGACCAGCCTTTTGGCTGCATCCAGTCCAATAATGTCATCCCACTTCACGTTCGGGTTATGGAGATAAATGTCCTGCAACACACATTGCACCCCGTTAATCAAACTTCAGTTCCTCTGCACTAGGATAATGAAAGTAAAAGATTTGGCTTGGTTAGGAATCATGTAATCATAGGATGGTTTGGGTTGGAAGGGATCTTAAAGATCATCCAGTTCCAGCCCCCTGCAATGGGCAGGGACACCTCCCACCAGACCAGGTTGCTCCAAGATCCATCCAGCCTGGCCTTGAAACCCTCCAGGGATGGGGCAGCCACCGCTTCTCTGGGCAACCTGGTCTCACCACCCTCACAGCAAAGAAGTTCTTCCTGAGGTCTCTTCTAAATCTCTCCCTCTTTCAGCTTAAAACCATCCTCCTTGTCCTGTGGCTCGCTTCCCTCATCAAGAGTTCCTCCCAGCTTTCCTGGAGCCCCTTTAGGGACTGGAAGGGGCTCTAAGGTCTCCTTGGAGCCTTCTCTTCTCCAGGCTGAATCCCCCAACTCTCTCAGCCTGTCCTCACAGCAGAGGGGCTACAGCCCTCACAGCATCTCCATGACCTCCCTCTGGCCATGTCCCACAAGGTCCATGTCCTTCTGCTGCTGGTGGCCCCAGAGCTGGAGGCAGCTCTTCAGGGGGGTCTCCCCAGGGCAGAGCAGAGGGGCAGAAGCTCCCCTCTCCCTGCTGCTGGCCACACTTCTTTTGATGCAGCCCAGGATGTAGTTGGCTTTCTGAGCTGCCAGTGCACACAAAATACTTTTATTTGTTTTAAACTTAATGCTGAGTAAATTTATCCCTGCACCTATTGCTTATGGTATTACTTATAAGTAACAGTGAAAAATTGCTGTTTACTCCACACTATGCCGGATTTTATATGCTGCAAGAAGAGGTGTAAGAAACTCTGTAAGAGGAGGAAAAATCTGCCCTAAGCATCTATCAAAAGATAGTCGGTAATTAGTCTGTGCCCTGAAGCACTCACTAAATTAATTTAATTAAATTCATTGAACTTCCCAAATCTTCTACGAATCTTTACATTTGCCTTAGTAATATTTGGTGATTGTATGTTCCAGAAAGTAATTGCTCTGCAGAAAATATCATATCCCTAATACAAATACTTGGGATAAATTCTGCTCACCAATAAAAACAGGGAGTCCCCAGAGACTGAAGAAAAATTATTTGCTTATATCCGAGGGGAAAATTTGATTTAATACAATTAGAGAAATTATTTATATAGAGTAGGTTACACTTTGCCTTTCTATTAACAGCAAATTAAAATGAAGCAGATTTATGATACTAAGTAGAGACTTCCATAACTGTTTCCAAATTAAATTAGATTGTGCTGTGACATGGATACCACATGCTATTTATTTTTATTGATTTACACGTTGTTGATTACCATAGCAACCAGGAACATACCAGCACAATTTAAAAAACATAACATAATGAAGGCTAAAGCAACCTTATTGCTTTCTGAAAAAGCAGCAGCAACAACAACACTGTTTCAAAGGATTACTGTAAATTAAGAACCAGGCAGGAACTGAAATGGATGAGAATTTTTTTTACTTTCAGGTTGGAAACATCTTAAACTTCAGTTCCACTAAGCTGCAATTTCAAAACTTGTGGGCCAAGACTTTGGGCCACATGGAGCTATAAAAATCAGTCAGCAAAAGTATTCCTGGCTTTTCAAACAGTTGATTTTAAGTATGTGGAAGCAACAGCTGATACCATTTCCACTGCTTATATCCAGAAAGAGTCACAGAATGGTCAGAGTTAGAAGGGACCTTAAAGACCACCCAGTTCCAACCCCCTGCCATGGGCAGGGATACCTCCCACCACACCAGGTTGCTCCAAGCCCCATCCAGCCTGGCCTTGAACCCCTCCAGGGATGGGGCAGCCACACTATGAAGACTGTGATACTGTGAAGCCTTTGGGACCTCGTGGGTTCTGGGAGGTGATGAATTCGAAGCATTTATCTGCTTTATAGCCAGGCTGATCCCAAGCAGCCCAGGGCCCGTTTGCCTGACTGCACCTTGACCCAAGAGTGAAATGCAACAGTGCTGATGGTGCTGGGATTCCAAATTGTCCATCCTGTAAGGATATTTACTGGTGCTGCTGATGCAGCTCCCGTGCTGGGATGAGGAAAACGCACTGCTTGCAGAGCCTACAGTAACAGCATCTCTCAGCTGCACCAAGTGAGGAGAGACAAGGAGTCCAGCTCATGCAGGCAGCCCAACCACAGAATCATATAATTGTCCAGGCTGGAAGGGGCCTTTCAGATCATTGAGTCAACCCAACACTGACAAAAAACATCAGTAACCAATGTTCCTCAGCACCACGTCTGCCTGGCTTCTAAACACCTCCAGGGGTGCTGACTCCACCACTGCCCTGGGCAGCCTCTTCCAGTGCTTGACAACTCTTTCCATGAAGAAATATTTCCTAATATCCATCCTAAACTTCCCCTGGTGCAACTTGAGGCCGTTTCCTCTTGTCCCATCACCTGTGACCAACACCCACTGGCTACACCCTCCTTTCAGGGAGTTGCAGAGAGCAAGAAGGTTTCCCCTCAGGCTCCTCTTCTCCAGGATAAATGCAAGGGACAAGACTAGTATTAAAAAGAACGTGGGAATATCAGCATCTAATAATATAATTTTGCATCTAATAATTTTGGTACAGGTGTCTAGTAGATGAACTCAGAATCAGGATATTGCTGTGATGCTGGTGCACCATCCAGATTCAACACAGCCCAGTGGCACCCACGGAGGTGAATCAAGGTCTTTCCCACCATTTGATTACAGTTAGATAATGCATTAGTTTAGCCGGCATTATCTAATGTATTTAAATCTCTTTTTTTTTTTTTTCAACAAAGTATTGTACATTTTCTGTAGCACTAAGAACAAAGGGAAAAGCTACAACAGTCTCATGGGTACAGCATGATTAGATTACATGTCTCCCATTAGAAAGGAAAGGTTTTAATTACTTTCTCCCATTGTCTATCTGAAAGAAACATCGTTCCATGTAAAGAAATTACTTGTTGGAAGCTGCACGATAAGAAAAAAGGCTTGCACGCTCAAGAATAAGCACTATCAGTGACAGTAGGAAGAAACAAACAGGATTCTCAGATGACAAAGATACCCAAGGTCTCAAGGCAACCTAAATGGAGATTTGATCTTACTTTGCTCACAACCGTTGCAAGTTCTCTCATCTCACCAGTCATGCCAATAAATGCACTCAGGGGTTTCAGTAATCGCTCCTAAAAAAGACAAGCAGACATTCTTGACAGACTTCAGTTATTTTTAAATAATAGAAGGATTAAATAGTTTCAAAAAAAGCTGATACATCATGATAATAACTAACTTCTAAAGCTGTAAAAATATGGATAATAAGAAAGACTTTGAAGCAAGCCATATTTGCAGTAACTCAACTTCTCAGCTGACAGAATCTAATCCTGAATTAAGATTAAAATGAGCAGCTCTCTTATTGCACATGTAAGGCATGTGTTAAGGAGTGATTAATTTACTGACATTTTTCTGGTTTTGCTTCAGCTGAAGTGAACCCTAAACAAATCACTGGATTTTTTTTTTTTTTGGTGAATCACAAGTTACCATTTGCACTTGTCATCTTGTTCAAAAAGGAAAAAAACTGTCAACAAATTAGATGAGTATCAAGTATAATTGTCCACTAAAGAAGGAAATACATTACTTGGAATTCTAAGCTCTTTTTTTGGCACTTGGGAATCAAGGTAACATCACTGTCATATTTTATTTTGCTCCTGGTTTATCAAACTGATGTTCATTGGATAGAAATATGAGCAGAAACACTTACTGAAGGATCTGGATCACAATTAAGGCTGTTTGAGGCTATTCCATTTGACGATATTTTTACAGCATCCTGAATCATCCCATGGAAGTCAATTACTTGGCCCTAAAGGAGAAAATAATGTTTTGATAGGTTTTAACTAGTAAAACTGCAAATTTTGCTTGGTGTTACTGTCCTAAATATGGCACAAACTGAAAAAAGAATCTGTGGTAGCAACGGGAAAAGGGCACACATCTCCTCAGTCATTACAGTGATTTAACTGCAGAGTCTCTTATCATCTCATTCAGGAATTTGAAAATTGTCTTCCATTAAGCTACCACCTGGGTTTTAAAAACAGAACTATTCTTCCTTCTTGATGGTGTTTGAAGGACTATTTAATGCAAGCAGAGTCTTCTACGCAAACAACTACTGCCCATATCAGAAAACTGGCCCTTCAGTTAATTATAAAACAACATTTTATACAAAAATATACACAAAACGCTTGCATTTGATAATTTGTGGGAAACTTTCACGTGTTTTCTCTACATACAGATTTCTATCATAAATCACATACTAGGTCTCCACCAACCCTTCTCGGGTGAGCGCTGTCTCCTCCACTTCTGTCTATTGCTGAGACACTTAAGCCAAAATCAGGTTGCTCCAGAGTAATTGTGCTGTCATTGTTCTAAAGAAAGATCAATTTAAAAACAGATGCTTTGGCAAGTTGGTAAGTTGCAGATATTCCCACCACAAGTACCACCCCACCTCCTCATGACTGCCCAGATGAGCTCTATCATCACATGGAAGCTGCAAGAGTAATCCTGTGTTTGCCAGGCAAACACCATCGTGCATTTAGACTTCATCCAAGGGCAGACAGCAGTGGTGAAAGCTGTGGCTCTAGAGCTCAGCATTCAAGTCATTCCATGCACAGAGATTCCATTTTACGTTGCAGAAATCTGCATTTTACATAGCTATGAGGAGAAACACTTTATCAACACTGGGAACAACAGGCACAGTGTGTCAACTTAGAAATGGAGAGCTATTTTTGGATTATAAGTTACTTCTACAGGAATTTCATTGCCATTATTGCTGAAAAACTCAAAACCAAATGTTTGAGGTTTTTTTAAAGGGTAAGAACCAGTCAGAGCTGACCTCTTCCCTGTACAAGAATATACACAAGGACTGTTGGAGCAGGGCTGGAGCAGGCCATGAAGATGCTTTGAGGGCTGGAGCCCCTCTGCCGTGAGGACAGGCTGAGAGAGTTGGGTAGGTTCAGCCTGGAGAAGAGAAGGCTCCAGGGAGACTTTAAAGCACCTTCCAGTCCATCAGGGGGCTCCAGCAAAGCTGGGAAGGGACTCTTGATCAGGGAGGGGAGCCATAGGATGAGGGGGAATAGTTTTAAATTGAAACAGGGGAGATTGAGATGAGATCTTAGGGAGAAATTCTTTGCTGTGAGCGTGGTGAGACCCTGGAACAGGTTGCCCAGAGAAGCTGTGGCTGCCCCATCCCTGGAGGGCTTCAAGGCCAGGCTGGATGGGGCTTGGAGCAACGTGTTCTGGTGGGAGGTGTCCCTGCCCAGGGCAGGGGATTGGAACTGGATGATCTTTAAGGTCCCTTCCAACCCAAACCATGCTGTGATTCTATGACTTAAAAAAATAATAATGAGAAGAGTGTTCTCCTTCAGCCTTGCTTGCCCATCAACCTACTGTTCCTGCTCCTGGTAATAAAGTAGCTGTCACAGGCATCTTAACCAAAACAAGACTCAGAAAACTGAAAATTACAGACCCAAATTACTCCCCAAGTCTCAAACACCCTGTGCACTGTGAAGGTGCTTACAACTGACACCAGACTTTCCATTTAGTTTGTTTATCTTGCTCTGTGCCCTCAAGGAATTAATCTACTGGTATTAATGGGAAAACTCTGGTTGTTTTCCGTGTAGGTTGGATTATATGGCTCCTTTTCCTCTCATTTTTGCTTGTGACTTGCTCCCCGACTCCAGACAGAAAGTGTCAAGTCTTGCATCTATAGGCCTTAAATCACATATATATTAATCCCCATTACACGATTACTAATTATTACACAATTAATTTGCATCCTTTTGCTGCCCATAGCCTCTGAAAATAAAAATCACATTAATATCAACTCTAAAGCTGCCAAGATAGACTACATTTAAACCTGTTTGGGGCTCTCCTTGGTGGATGATTTAAATTCTGTTGTACTCCCTGGAGAAGTTTTTGACACTGGTCTTTGCACTGTCTGATGTTTGAGCCTTGGGAGATTCTGAGAAGAGCTGGCTACCCTAGAATTAAAAATAATAAATATCTTGAAGGGCTTTTCACAACTTCTTTTTTCCTTCAAAATACCAAAAGACTAAAAGGCATACCTTCCAAATAAAGCAGTTTGGGAGAACTTTACTCCCACTGAAGTTAAAGCATCAGTTTCAACCACAGCAAAGTTCAATGCTCACTGCTTTCAAACACGCTACCCTACCACATCCCCACTGCAGAAACTTTATGAACTGTCTGTGTTTCCATTTCAGAAACAAGTCTCTGTTTTCCTCTAAAAGATACAGAAAAAGGCACCATGCAGTAAGAGCATGACTCCAGGCTTTGGTACTCCTATGGCACCAGAACATTATTTTCACCACAATGCATATGGCTTTGAAAGGAAAATTTTCTGCCCAGAGAAAACCCCATGCATTTCTCTTACCTCCTTGGTCTTCCTCCAGTGTTCAGCTGTTGCTTATTTTCTGCTGTGGCAAAATTAAAATGGAAAATAATTAAGGATATAAAAAAAGGGCAACTTGATTTCCCCCTACCCCTTCAAAAATACTTTTGAGCAAACATTAATGACATTGGAAATAACAATGCATAAACAGAAAGAGCAGATTATCAATGTTTTGAAAGCAAAATGACGTTGGAGAGAGCAGTTTGGCTCCAGTCTCATTAAATTTTAGGGTTATTCTGTATTTGGTTTCTTTACTTACATTTTAAATCGAATGGTATTTTCACAGTAAAATGTACACCACCAGAAATTAGATCAAGCACAATACACTAATTTAATGAATCACACAGAATGTTTATTTAATGCTAATAATTATTGCATCACTCTTCTTAATAATTTTCACATTTAACATATCAAGACAGCAAGAATCTCACATTGCAATGGTGGTTATCAAACTATTTGAAACAATTTCTGTCAAAGAAAAGCTTTTTTTGCCCAAAATGTAAAACTCGGGAAACCCAGATCTCATAAAGGCAAGGGTTTTTATCACACTAACATGTACCTAGTGTCTTTTGGGGGATTGTTTTTTCACTTGGATCATGGATTGAGCCTTGGCTACCACTCAGTTTGACTAAGTAAGATGTGACAAATGCTTTGTAATACGTTTTCTTTCTTGATTTGCAACAAGTCCCTTTGGTTTCTGTCCTAGAAAGCTGCTTCTCTTTGTATGAATACCAATCAGTGTTCAAACTGATTCAATATTGTAGCCAAAAAGTCTCTTTTTCACGCAAATAACGTTTGCTTCCCAGCTAGTACTGATCTTCTACATCACCGTGAATGCAATGATGACTAGTAGTTTTAGTATCTTTCAAAAATCATTTCACTTATACAGGTAATTTTATTACTTTAACATAATGCTTCATGTACCTGTGATTTCAAAGTTGTTGGCAGCCACATGAAACAATCAGTGACAACTGCTCAGAGATGTTCCCTGGTCAACCCATCCCCTTTTCCGATGATGATATTTTTCTTACAAGACAAACAGAGATCTTGGCTTTTTCTGTACCCTTTGAACTCATCATAACTGATTCTTACACAGCTATTCTTATGGCTTCTATTGTGTGCTCAAGTGCAAACCCATTCAGGCTCTCAGGGTCACAAAAGAACACTCAGATTCTGATTTGCCTTGTTCTGTATCATTCATTTATACCACAGAATTTAAGTCCTTTGGAGCTAATAAACCTTTTACTCGTTTGGTATATTACCTTTAGCATATGAAAATGTGCAAAATAAATGATTGATGAGACTACTGGTGATAAACTTTTAAGCACTACTTTGCATGAGCCAAGACACAGTACTGCATTTAAGTGCTTTATTTTAATTTAAAAATTAAATCCAAAGTAGAGCAGATTTACCAATCCATTCTCAGGAGAAGGAAGATACAAGAAATATAATTAAAATATATCTATGCCATAATACTTGGTGCTTACATGACATTTCCCAGTATCAAAGCAGTTTTCAAATGACAGAAAACTATCACCACCTCATTCCTCTCCATAAAGGGAGAAGGAAGAGCAGAAAGACTCCAAGCCCCATTGCTCAGTCCCTGTGTCCTGTGTGCTAGAACTATAGCTCTGTACCTGTAAGAGTTCAAACGTCTGACATGCATGAGAAATGCAGTGTGTAAATCAGGCAAATACACTTTTTATGCTCTGACAAACAAAAGCTTTCTTTTTGGGAAACAGCCACGTACCAGAGTCCAGCACTTTTTTGGTAATTTTCGGGTACTTTTGAAATTTCACAAAGTAATAGCTCTCATATTCCATCAAAATTGTCTCGAGATCAATGTTGTCACAAACTTCAAAGCCACGTAAGCTTAGTTTTGCCTCTTGTTCCAAAGCATTTGCAGCATCAACATACCTGGTAATTAAAAAACAAAACAAAACAACAAAAACAATCAACACCACGAACATAAAAAACCTAAGAATTGTTATCTTATTCTGATATTTGAGAGAAAACCCAAGCAATAGCACTAGTGAATATATGGTACTTTTAACCTGTCCACAATTTTAATTCTTATAAAAGCATAAATTCTATTTAAAAACCCTTTGCTAATTGCTCTAAAGCATTTTTAAATCATATAGGGTATTTTTGCTCTAGAAAATGAAACAATTTAGCAAAGTAAACCTCCAAGATATAGAACAGTATATCTTTTTCACATGAAACTAAAGGGTCATGCTCTCCATTCACCCAACAGAGGACAGAAGGAGACGTTATAGGAAGTCAGACACACCCACACACAAATATAAAATACTAATATTAAAAAAACATACCCTTCCTCCATTAAATAATGCAAAATTAGAATGAGGAGATTTTTTCGGCGAGCTTGCGTTCGCATCTCATCCTGTGAATTAAGACAGAACTCTAGATCAAACGTAATATTCTCTTTATTGCTGTAAACAGCATCTAAATGTAGCCTGTGGAAACAAACAAATTAAAACAGCAGCATGTAAGAACTGTAAAACAACTCACTGTTAATAAACAGAAGGAAAGTGGTTTCCAATGTAATTTTTCTTATACATCACCAGGGCTACTGAATTTCCCAGAGAAGAGAAAATTATTTTGAGATTGAAAAAATCACTTCCTTCTCTTACTGATTATGGATCTCCAAGACATTCAGACTGCTGTGAAATTCAGGGTAGGACTCTTGCAGACCTCATGGAGAGTGTCTCCAAGGGCTGTGCAAGAAAATCTTGTGCTCCAGCACGGCTGTGTTTCCCCCCCTTCTAGAAACTAGATACCCATTTTCTAAGTGCTTGGAGAAGGAGGGGATGGGAAAAAGGTCTGCAACCTGCACAATTATGGTACAAAGAGCAGCTGTACAATGTTGGCACCTCCCAATTTACAGACCTTGGTGTATAAACACAAGTGAAATGCAGAGTACTTGAAGAACTAGCAGTTTGGGATAACACTAGACTTGCCTGATTCTAACACAAGAGTGACTAAAGCCATACAATCATAGAATTGTTTGGTTTGGAAGTTGGACCTTCAAGATCATCCAGTTCCAACCCCCCCGCCATGGGCAGGGACACCTCCTACCACACCAGGTTGCTCCAAGCCCCATCCAGGGTGGCCTTGAGCCCCTCCAGGGATGGGGCAGCCACAGCTTCTCTGGGCAACCTGGGCCAGGGTCTCACCACCCTCACAGCAAAGAAGTTCTTCCCCAGGATCTCACCTCAATCTCTCCTTTCAGTTTAGAACCATTCTCCCTCATCCTCTGGCTCCCCTCCCTGATCAAGAGTCCCTACCCAGCTTTCCTGGAGTCCCTTTGGGGACTGGAAGGGGCTCTAAGGTCTCCCAGGAACCTTCTCTTCTCCAGGCTGAACAACCCCAAGTCTCTCAGCCTGTCCTCACAGCAGAGGTCCTTCTAAAATGCCTAAATTTCAACACAGAATTAGTCCCTTGGATTCCTTCATGCAGATTGACGAACCCGAAGTAATCCACAAATGGCTCAGCAATAAAAACAAGGGAGCATATAATATCTTGGCCGTCATTCAGTGAAGCCACATCTGGGGGATGTAAAGTGCAATATCAAGAAAACTGAAAGGGGCATTGGAAACAGAAATCTCAAAAAATACTGGAACAAGAGCACAGAAAAACCCAGAAATCCTTGTCCTTTTCATAATGGATACAGAGCCTCATCATCTGCAGGCCTCTGCCAGTGTCTGGCGCACAAACACGGACCAAGGCTTATATTTTCACACCCCACAAGATGTATAAACAGAGTATCCATGTGGAATGTCAACTGCCCTATCCTTCCCAGTCTTTTGGAAGGAAGTATCAGTACAGTAAAGTGTGGATACTGGAGAATCATTTCTTCCTACATGCAAAGGTGCTTTTGGGTGGTGCAACGAACTGACACACCAGTTTACCTCTTTCCTTCGTCAAATTAGACATACCTGTTCCCTCTGCTTTGCACCGAGCAGTGGATATCATACAGGATTCGACTGCTAATTAAAACTCAGCTATTTTAAACTTTGCCAAGCTGTAAGAAGTATCCCAGAGTGCAGCAAAAGGCTGGCCTCTGCAGCAGGAATGTTCTGGGCTGTTTGCTTCAGATGTGGGGCCACCTAGTGACACAACCAGGAAAGGGATGGCCTTTGCTTCCAACCACGTTCCCTGCAGGGTGAAAGCCTATTTGTATTTTGCCATTAATAAAAAGACTGGTAGAATCTTCATTCTGGGTTTCCAGAGCAAAGAATCAAACTGGCTGGGGAAAAAAAGGAAGACCTGGTGTCCCACAGGTCTGGAGGTGCATAAAGGAAGCTGGAGTGATCCCCTGTTGAGAGTCTCACCTTCACATTCTTCAAAACCAACTGCTCCTGCTGTTTTGTGCTGAGAAAAATTAACTTATGTGTTTGCCCACATATCAAAAGGCAAGATCACAGTTACCTTTGAATATTTAAACACAGTATGAAAACACAGCGGTCGCCACAGAAGACAAACATCAATTGCTCCATGTTTGAGTATTTACAGTAATACTCAGAGGAGAGATGAATTGCATCTGCCTGATGACCTGACAAGGTTTACAATCCATGCCTGGAACTTTCCTTGAAGAGAATCTGTATTTTGGCTTTGTGTCTCCTGCTGCTGTCAGTCCCATCAGGTTACTTCTGCCATCCCTAGAGGTACTTTCAGTTCTGGTATAAACAGCAACACAGTGATGGGCATCATCTCAAATACTCCTCTAGGTCAAGACTTGCTTTGGGCACAGGGTGATGCTGTGTCTAGGTATGAACAACCCACTTCAACCTTAACATAGTAATGCTCTTTTAGTTATTGACCACGCAGAAGGCAAAAGCAAACCTTCTCATCCAGAAAAGAGCCCCATCCTACAACCAGAAGAGATTTTAAATAGAGACATTCATTTTATCTTTATCTTTTGTTAAGGCCAGGCTGGATGGGGCTTTGAGCAACCTGCTCTAGAGAGAGGTGCCCCTGCCCATGGCAGAGGGGTTGGAACTTGATGATCTTTAAGGTCCCTTCCAACTCTGACCATTCTATGATTCTATGAATAAGAATGTAAACAGCAATAGTTAATTCTGAGAAGTCAGGCATGTGTCCACATAAAATTATGCTGCTAAGCAGTTGATCAACTGACAAAGACTTACATTAGATTGGATCTGAAAAACAGAACCAGTATAATAGGAAACACACTGAGATTCTGGAGCGTGTCCAGAGAAGGGCAATGGAGCTGGTGAGGGGTCTGGAGCACAAGTCTTGTGAGGAGCGGCTGAGGGAGCTGGGGGTGTTCAGCCTGGAGAAAAGGAGGCTGAGGGGAGACCTCCTCGCTCTCCACAACTCCCTGGAAGGAGGGGGTAGCCAGGGGGGATCGGTCTCTTCTCCTAGGAACAGGTGATAGGACAAGAGGAGAGGGCCTCCAGTTGCACCAGGGGAGGTTTAGGATGGATATTAGGAAAGATTTCTTTATTGAAAGGGTTATCAAGCCTTGGAAGAGGCCGCCCAGGGCAGTGCCGGAGTCACCATTGCTGGAGGTATTTAAAAAACCCGTAGACGTGGCATTTAGGGACATGGTTTAGTGGTAGTTTTGTCAGTGTTAAGTTGATGGTTGGATTCAATGACCTGAAAGGTCCCTTCCAACCTGGATGATTCTATGATTATAGAGGTTTCTATAAAACAAAGACAAACTAAGAACCTTTCAACCTGTCACTGTTACCAAACCATGAATCTTGTGAGTCGGTGGTGCATGGACCATTGCTTTCTTGACCAACCCCACGAAGTCATGTCTCCCTGACGTCCCAAGAGGCAGAGGAACCTCTGCACACCAGTGCCACCAGTAGTTTTAGCTCTCTGCCCATGCTGGTTTCCCTTCCTGAACTCCAGTTTATTCTCTAGTTACTGACCCTCACTGCAAATGTCCACAAAACAAGTTAACTGCTGCAATAGATACTGACACTGCCCAGGACTTCTGCTGTGTTTAGAGAAGAAATGGTAAATCTTACACAGCATGAAAAAATAGGAGTACTTATGAGCACAAAGTTACTTAAAATTCAGTTTAGCTTTATAGCGATTTAGCCTTCCTGTTTAATTAGTATTTAGAATTGCATGTTGTTTATAGCCACTGGTATTTCAATAGATGTTTAAGTGTTTAAAGTTTAATAAGCTTCCATTCTTAAAAAAAACAAAAAAATGTATGTAATTAAATTTTCAATTACTATAGGGGGGTCTGGGGGTCCATGCAATTAATACAAGCTTAAGGCACTTAAGTGTGATCTTATTTTAAAAACTAAATAGTTGAGCACTTAACTAATTAGCTCCAACACTTAGAGCGCGTTTTATTTATTTCTAGCTTAACAGAAGTGGAATGTATTCCTATCTTTGAGCCATTTAAGATTAAACTCTAATAGATTCATGAATCTTTAAATGCAATTGTTTGTTTATCAGTTTCCATACCTTTTGCTAAAATGCACTTAGGTTATAAATCGGCCTTGTCTCTTGTGTAGTTCCATCAAACTAATGGACCTACTAAAAGAATAATTGATAATGCTTCGTTATCATTTGACCCTACATTTCTGCATTAATATATTCGATAGAATGAAGAATAAAGTTACAAAGTTGGACTCTGGAAGGCCTGGAAATAACAACTGTACTGTTTTAACATTGTGTTCTTGCACATCTAAGGGAGCAGTCAACACGGTGAGTTCAGAGGGATCTGTGATTGGCTCTGTAATCACACAGGGAAACACACATGCAGCATCCCTTCCCTCTTTTGCCTTTGGGATCCCAGTACGGGATTCCTCAGGATCCAGCTGTGCCAGGATACACAGGGTAGCTGAGGCACAATGGATTCACTCAGCTTTCCTCCTCTCTCTACCACCTTTTATCCCCACAGCCTTCCCTCCCCCCTAACTCTTCACTTCTTACATTTGCAGCCTTGTCAGGTTTTTTAGAATTATTGTTTGGCTTGCTGACAGTATTTTTTGAGAAACACAAGCAGAGGAGGGAAATGGTGAGCTTCAAACAGTGTATAACTTGGCTGCCATTGAATAGAATTTCCCAGCACAAAGAAAAGGCTCTTCTTTACTCTCGTCTCTCTTCCAAATTACACAAGCCTGCTGCAAACAATAGAGTTGGCA
>VXBW01002007.1:158474-185267 GCA_013400375.1 Thinocorus orbignyianus | reverse complement strand
GATGGAAAGTGGCTCAGTGAGCACTTCTGCCACCGCCCTCAGTACCCTTGGGTGGATAACATCTGGCTCCATGGACTTGTTTATATCCAGGTGTTGGAGCTGGTCTCTCTCCACTCCCCTTTGGATTATGGGGGCCTTATTCTGCTCCCTGCCCCATCTGTGGTCAGTGGTCTGGGTACTCAGGGAAAAACCAAATCCACTATTAAAGATTGAGGCAAAGAAGGTGTTCTCCTCAGCCTTCTCCTCGTCCTTTGTCACTTTGTCCTTTTTACCTCCTACACGCAATAGAAGATGGAGATTCTCCTGTGTCTTCCTTTTGTTACTAATATATTTATAGAAATTCTTTTTATTGTTCTTAACATCCAAAGTCAAGTTAAGTTCTAGTTGGACTTCTGCCTTTCTAATCTTTTCCCTATGTAGCCTTTCAACACCATTGTAATTTTCCTGAGTGACCTGCCTCTTTTTCCAAAGGCCATAAACTCTCCTTTTTGCCTTGAGTTGTGGCCATATGTCTTGTTCAGTCAGGCTGGTCTTTTCCCCTGACAGTTCGCTTTACAGCCTGTTCATGTGCTTTTAAGAATTCCTCTTTGAAAAATGTCCAGCCTTCCTGGACTCCTTCACCCTTCAGGATTGCTTCCCAACTCATGGACTCTGGGCCCTTTCCCATTTTTTATGGAAGAGTGACTCTTCACCTGCTCTTCAGAGTCATCTATCAGCTGATCTGATCTTAATAAAAAAAGTTCTGAGTCTTTGTTTGTTAACAGTACTGGAGGCATTTGGTTGTTAAAATCCATTAATTACAAAATTGCTGTTCATCCCCAGCAAAGTCCGTATAACTGTGTACATTAATTCTGTGTATCTATATATTTAGTGCCTTAAAGTATAAACTTTGGGGGAAAAAAGCAAACATAAATAAATAATATTTTGTGTTCTTCCATAGCATTTTGGGGTAGTTTGTAGTCACACTTGCAAGCTTGTATATTTAATACTCTAAACCAAGGGAAGATGCTGAAGTAGAACATTTTTTAAAATGCACTAATAAATGAAGATTTGAATTTTGATTAATATAGAGTGTACAGGGTGTAACTTTGTGCCAGTAAAAATCAGCACAATTTCATTTAATTTAATAGAGTCATCAAATTTGAAATGCCTAGTAATATAACCTTACGTTTTTAGTTATTTGGGGATCTTGCTCCTCCATACTTAGGACATGGCTAAAAGTCTGGCATATTGTATATAGAGCTACATCTAACATGGGTGAAAAGGAGATGGGATTGTGATCCAGTGCAGTCAAGAAAAGTTGGGTTGGTGAAAAAGTAGCATATAAGGTAGATTTGTTTTTGCATCTGGACCTGTATATAGGCAAGAATTAAGAGATGTTGTAAAGTTTTCCTTTCTATTGTGCCTGAAAACTCCAGAGGAGATGAAAAATGGGAAGAAGATCCAAAAGAAAAAGCACATACTAACCATTCATTCTAGGAATGTCAGTTATCCCTTTTTTCCAGTTAATATTTCCCTCTAGCACCAATGTCATGATTTTTTACGCTCAAAACTCATTTTAATGAATTTGATTTGAGGTAAAAGAGAATCAATTCAGTTCAGTAATTTTAGCTGGGCCTCTTCTAATTAACTAAACTCTGAAATTAACAGCATATTGTGCAGAAGCTTTCAGAGTGATAAGACCTGATTATACCAAGAAATGGTATGCAGAAAGGCTGTTGCTTATACTTATTGCTACAACAACCAAGGTCAGCTAACTTTGCTATTTTCCCCATTAGAGGGTTGGAAGTGGAAAAGTAGAGAAGGGTCACACCTGTAGTGGAGAGTGGACAGGATAGGTGACCCAAACTTGATCAACAGGGTATTCCATCCCATCTGCATTAGTCAGTATAAAAGCTGAAGGATGAAAGGGTTCAAAGCTGAAGGATGAAAGGGTCAACTCTCTTTCTTCAATGGCCAATGGCCAAGGAGGATGGCCTCTCTTCGTCTACCTTTGATCCTGATCCAAGTGCTTCTGACTCTAGATCTGGAACTCAGCTCCCGCCCTTTGCCAAGTCAAGATTGAGACTTTCCCTGTGCCTGCTGGTGATGTGGTGGTCATCCTGGGAGCTTGATCCAGTTTTGTATATATTGTGTAATTTTGAAAATTATTATTATTATTATTTATTTCATTAATTTAGTAATACTTTCATTAAAGTAGCTTAGTTTTTCCAAAACTTGTAAATTTCTTTTTCTCTTCCTCTCTTCCCTTTGGAAAGGGGGGAAAGGGGCATCTGTCATTCTGTTTGGCCCATCTGGCAAAAGTCATGACATGACGAAAGAGAAAGGTTATGAAATTCATCCAGAATTATTCTAGGTAACTCAGAACTAAATACTTAGCTAAATTCTAAAGTGGATGGGTAAGTTCCTCTTTTCCTCATATTCTCCAGATAGCAATAAACCCACGACTACAGACAAGATCAGAACCTTTGGTCAGGCTGTTCGGAAGGTGCTGCCAGCCCCATCAGCGTGACTTTGAGTGCTCTGGATGTGCCACCAACGAATGTTCCTCCTCTGCCCACTTATGACATGCAGGATGCAGAGGCAGTATCCTGCTACTCACCCTTGTTCCTCCTCAGCTGTGGTCCCAAGGAGGTCCAAATGGCTGTGGTCCTTCCAGGAGATGACAGCCTCCTTGGCACACACAATTGGCTGCAGCCAAGCTGGGTAAGAAGCATCCAAGGTTTTATGCCCAGCGGTCTTGCACAATCAAAAGAAAATGCCATTTTGTTTCCAAACCAGAAGCAGCAACAAAGATTAGAGCCCAGTGACCACAGTGGCGTGCTTAGTGCATATGTATGACAAAAACAGTATGCCAGTTCTTAATGAGAAGCAGAAATTTTTGGCTCTGACAGTACTGTGAGATTTTCAAGACTTCACAGCCACTTTTAACATGAGAGCAGTATGTGATTCTTCTCTTTGTCTATAGCTACAAAAGTACAGACTTACATCAAATGTATATGTGAAAGAGGGGAGAAATGATGCATACATAACAAAACACACAGTATGCTGATGACAACTTGTAGGCTACATATTGAATTTATTTAATTTAATAGACAATAGCCTGTCCTAATCTTTTAAGCCAACAAAATCTTCCTTGGCTCCCAAATGTTTGCTAAAATAACATTTTTTCCTTGTTAATTTCCAGTCCTTGGCTGCATTTTGTGCTAATTTCAAGCATATGTCATATACAAAATATGTTAATTTTGAAAGACAAATCTGGTAGGAGGTGATTGTAGAAGGGGCATTGAGAGGTTTGGGACAAACAGACAAACTCAAAGCTGGCAGGATGCATTTACAATCCACAAAGTATATATTATTTTTAATCTTTACCAGTCATTTCCATGTGTGCACAGGCAGGAATAATGAAGGAAAGGCAAATGGTCTGTGATAAAATTTCAGTATGAAATCAAAACACCTTTAATTCAGGCATCTGTTGCACTTAAATTTATCTCATGAAAATCTAAAAACATCAGATTTCAATAGTTAACACAGACACTGTAGATAAAAATTATGGTAATGTAAATGTGATGGTGTTTATGATACATATTTACACTTTACTGGAACAATTGCTAATGGGATTAGCAATAGAAGGCAGTGGGTTGCAATGATTTTTGCAAAAGTCCAGTAAGTTGGGAGACAGTTGCACTTCTCCACTTGTTTAGTATGCTGTTTTGCAGAGATGATAACTTCTCAAACACACCCCATGAAGTATTAAAATCAGTTAAAAATAACTGAAATCTCTCTCTCCTCAGTCCTGACCTCTGTATGAGTTTAACCCAAACCTTATTGAATTTCACAGTGTGGGATTTCATTTTTGTTTCTTAAAGATAATTTTATATGTGGGAGTAGATATATATAGTTAATTCCTAGATTACTGCTGCACTTCTTTGTGCATATAAATTTATCTAGCTCATTGTACAGGTAGTCTCAATACACACAGGAATTTTAGCACATAGAAATTTGATAATGACGGACTCAGTTCTTACAAGTAGACCTCTAAACAAAAGTAAACATAGCTGCATACTAAATCGTAAAACTTCCTCAAGAGAATGCAATAATAAAGCCTAAGATTACTGTAAGAGAGACAATAGAATTTGGGTGATATGAATACATTCTTAATACTGCCCTTTTAGTTGGATGCATTAGAGACTCAAATTATGGGAGCATTTGTCCTTTACTCTATGTTTTCTACTTCTTTTGTTAGTATTTCTTTTCTATGTGATTTGAGTGTATGTGTTTCTGAATTGGAACAAACGCAAACTTATTAAAATTTTCCTTGACTGGAGGTTCTGAAAAATTTTCGTAAGAAATATTGATGATCATAGAATCTATCATAGAACGGTTTAGGTTGGAAAGAACCTTAAAAGCAATCTTGTTCCATGGGCAGGGACACCACTGTCTAGGCCAGGTTGTCAAGCATCACAAAATATATGTCTGATATTAACCTATGTAAATATATTGAAAATTGTTGTATACAAGTGAAAACATAATGAAACAAAATTATAAAGTCTAAATTAACACTTTACAGTGTGGGAACAGGACTTTCTGTCATTATACAAATGAGAACAGAATGCAAACAAATAATTTTTTAAGTAAAATAAAACTTTTCTCTGTCAGACTTTTTTGACTTCCTTGAGGCTATATTTTCAGGCAGAAAACTACTCCATTCTGCAAAAATAATTGCCTACATCTCATCTAAACTAACCTATAATTCCCTTAGAGACCAATGTTATGAATAACTTCTGTGGGTGGGCAATTCCAGGCTTATTTCCACTTTTAGTGGCTGATCTCCAGCTGTCTCAAACAGACACATTATTTCTCAAAATGCTGAAGAATAAATCACTGCAGACTTTACGACTTAACAAAGGGAGAAATAAGGTATGATAGAAAGAACTGACGGAGAGATTGTCAGGTTTCTTTCATGATTGATCTTGCTGCTGAGGAAAAGCAAGACCAGCCAATATTGTGGCTTTTAACACAGAGAAATTTCTGTAAAAACCCTGTTGAAATATATCAATTGGGATCCAGCTACTGTATTTTTACTACATTTTACTTTCTGAAAATAAGCGTAAGGATATAGTCCTGGACAAACAAAAGAAACAAAACAAAACAAAACAAAACAATCCTCCACTCCCACTCTCTCCCCCCCCCCCAAAAAAAAAAAAAAACACACCAAAAAAACCCAAGAAACCATGCCGAAACAAAACAAAACAAAACAAAAAACCAACCAAACAAACAAAAAACGGAAAAGGCTTAAGTAAGCTTTAATACATAAAATGTATAGGATGTTGAAATAAGATTGAGAAGACCTAAAATGTGCCTAAGTGCAACTCTGGATGTTTTAAAAATTATGCCAATAAAAGGTTCTCCCCGTGGACTCTTGAGACGGTTGCTCAGGGACATACTGCTAGGCTAAGAATAATATGTATACTGATCCTTGAACCATGCCAATGAAATAAGTCAATGAATGTGTAAATTCATGTTATGAACTGTTGACTACTTAGGATCTTAAGCCTTTTAGACTCCTCTATAGTCAAAGGAAAGAAACAGACATAAGCAGATTCATCCTGTCTCCCTTGGGTAGGTACCCTAGATACATTAATTACCTCTGGAGTTTTCATTTTACTTTTCGATATGAGAACATAAGCTTAAAAGGTAACAAGAAGAGACTAGACTGGTAGGACAGGTCAGACATCTACCGCTGAGATAAACAGAATCACCAGAAGAATGTCCTGTGCAGAGGTATTTATCATTTGCAAGCTGGGAAGAAGGAATTTACAGCCGGTATGGAAACCTGCAGAAAACAAAAACAAAAACAAACAAACAAACAAACAAACAAACAAAAAACAAACAAACCAAAACCAAAGCTTTCTATTTGAGCTTTTCTCTCAGTACTCTAGAAAAGATTTAAGTGATTTAGCATTGAATTTGTGGACTGTGAAAATAGCAATAGAATTTCTACTGACTAGACAAAAATTTGTGTATAAATCAGTTCTCTTTCTACACATGCTGAAAATGCACTTCTTCATACATGGATATAGCCTGCAAACATTGGCCTGTAATGGCACATCAGAAAGAATCAGCAGACAAAAGCATAGTGGCCTGTAAGTGTGAAAGTGTGAGTGAAACTTTTACTACACTTAGGCAGGGATCAGTGGAAACAACATTCAATACTCAGAATAAACATTGAGAGAACACAGCTGTTCTTCTGTTAATTCAATGTAAGTTATTTGTTTCTATATGGGACTTATTTTTATTTACTCAAGTTAATTGGTCTCTTGTTATTTTGCAATTTACACTCAGACATAAATGGTAATTAAGATGCATCTTCAGTAGAGAGATCCAACTCAAAATGAAAAAAGGAAAGGTGGTGGGTTTTTTTTACTAGAAGGAAAACACTTGAAACTTGAGAAAAGAAACAGAATTTAGCTGGCCTTCTTAATCTGACACTTTATATAAGGAAAAATTACAGAAGTCAGTTTTATCACAGCTTGGATATTAAGCTTACAGAAATGATTAGCAGTATTTACACATTTATATTTGGTTAATGCATATCTTCTCAGAAAAGAAGTTCATAAAAATCCTGTTACACCGAAGAAAAAGTTAAAGCAGAATTTTGCTGAACAACTGATTCCAAATAATTTTTTTTCCTTTTTTCCTTTTTTTTTTTTCTTTTTTCCTTTGTCAGGAAGTCTAGTGACAGGACGAGGGGTAATGGTTTTAAATTGGAAGAGGGGAGATTTAGATTAGATATTAGGAAGAAGTTCTTTCCTGTGAGGGTGGTGAGGCACTGGAACAGGTTGCCTGGGGAAGTTGTTGATGTCCCATCCCTGGAAGTGTTTAAGGCCAGGTTGGATGGGGCTTTGAGCAACCTGCTCCAGGGAGAGGTGTCCCTGCCCATGGCAGGGAGGTTGGAACTTGATGATGTTTAAGGGCCCTTCCAACTCTAACCATTCTATGATTCTATGATTCTGACATTGGGGGTGTGTTTCTCTCTAAAAGTCTGTAATGATATTCTTGAAATGTATTAATACCATCTATTGTCTTTTAAGGGTGTTATTAACTTTGCAGGAACTAAACTGCTTAATGTCATACATATGCTTAAATTTCTGAAACATCGGATCGCTGATCATCTTTAACACTACACTGGTATTTGTTAGAGCAGAAGTCAAAATAGCCATGTACAGAAAATTGCAAATTTTCTCCAAAATTGAATCTAAAAAGCTGTCTTGCAAATACACTCCTTCTCAATGTTTATATTTATCAAACAACATAAAATTAAAGAGTACCAAAAAACTAATGAAAATTTTGAACAAGCCTGAGTTTCCAGGGCATGCTTTTGGGAATGCTGAAATTAAAATGACTTTTTATAAACAGTTAAGTTTGGTGTAAGCTTGCTATTATGTGAACTAGTACTAGATGAGTTTAAGACAGCCCTGCTATTAAATGTAAAGAATGTAACTGCAAATAACAGAATTGGAGTCCGCTCAAATTTGCTTCAGTTTCTAAAAGAAAATATAAGTAGTTAGAAATTTAACCATTGGTATTTTGTTTTTTGGCATAAAGCCATGGAAACTTCTGAGGCCAATGGTTCATTCAGTTGAGAATGTAGAGAATGCTATTAAATATAAAGAATGTAATTGCAAGTAACAGAACTGGAGTTCACTCAAATCTATTTTAGTTTCTAAAAGAAAATTATAAAGCCATGGAAATTTTTCTAAGGTCAATATATTTATACAGTTGGATCTGAGTGAGGAATTGGATCATGTACCAAGTCAGTTAAAAGCGTGTTTTTGTCACATAGGAGAAAATGTTTGTGTAAGCAGAGCAGCTGTTGGCTGATATTCCAGTCACAGTCTTGGTGTTCCAAAAATGTACAGGAAGTGGAGAATGTTACCAAATGTGCAACAGAGGCGGCCACTGAATATTAACATTCAAAATTTTCACACTGGATCCGACCTACCTGAAGTGAAAACTACACATGTATAGAGGAGAGTTCATAAGGTCCTCTTGAACTCTCTGGAGTGTGACAGGTGAAGTATAGAGCACATGACAGAAACATCCCCTCCCTACATCCAGCTCAGGGCTTGGTGACCAACTGGGTGTTATGAAGCAGCCTGTCCATCAAGCAATATTGGGACTGGGAAACTGGTGCACTTGGGCTTGCCTACCAGTTGACTACTAGCCCAACCCTGTTTTACAAATGTGTTTTACAGGATCTTAGCTTTTGTCATAAAGCCGAGGTAAATGATATCTGTGTCATCTGTGAGATGAAATCCAAATTGACATTTATGGGAACAAGGTATGCTAAAAGCCTTATGCTCCACAGACCTGGGTTTGGTGGTGAGTTTCAGCAGAGGAGCTTATTTGAGGTCCTTCCCAGGTTCTCTCCTCATTAGTCACTGTCATTGAACAGACATGCTGAATGAAAACAGTAAACAGCAAACAAACAGTTGCAATAATTTAACATATCCTTCCTATTTCCCTTCTGGGTAGTAGGATTGCTGAGAGATTGAAAGATAGGTTTGTTAAAGCATTTTGAGATTTGGCTTTCTTATGAAAATAAAACATTCAGAATTTCTAGCTAGGGAAAATCCTTCCACCCTTGCAAGTTAAAAAAAACCCCTTGGTCTTGTTCCAAGTTTTGAAAAATACTTTGTTTTGATGCTGATTTCTTGTAGTTCCTGTATTTTACATTAACAATTTTCACTGCAAAACAGAAAAAAAAAGGGGGAAATTACAATTTCAGAATATTGAAACAAGATACTTCTTAGACAAATATATTATTTGATCCTATGCTTTATTTTAAAATACATTTCTGATACAGTATCAGTGGCAATCCACTCCTGCAAAGAATTCTGATTTAGATTTCTGTAGAAAATTTTTGTCTAGTTTTTCTGTTGAGATAAATATGGATAACACATGTTTCTTCTGCAGTGTTTTTAAAAATCATTACCCATATGAAAAGCATCACATTTGTATAATGTGTACACTCTGAACCAAATATTGTTCAATTTTTCATCTTCTGATTAGACAATATTGTCTTGAATATTTCAGAAATCCTCCATTCTCACACAGATCATATTAAAATTTTCCACTTCCCATATAAACACTGAGAATGAACACTTTAAAAAATCTGGATTCATCCTTTATCTTCAAGGAGAAATAGCAGCTGTTCCAGACATTAGTCATTCTTAAAAAGCTATAGATTATGCTTAACTTTTATTCAAAATGTGGAATTCCCTGTGAGTCACATTTACACCCTGCTGCTGGAATGGAGACAGAATAAATGTTCCTTATCAAACAGGTAAAGGAAAAAGAAAAACTTTAAAAGTTTGAGAACGAAGAGGGAGCAGATTTCTGTGTATGAGTGAGTTTTACATCTGATTATGGCTTAGGGTTGCCAGTTTTCAATCAGAAACTTTGTCAGATCAATAAACCCTGAAGAATTTGTTTTCTTCAAAGTGTGTGGAAAAGTCTCAATAGTCTCACTCTGTTTCCTCTTATAGCCCATACGAGGAAATGAGTCAAAGAACTAAAAAATCCAGCTAGTGTGCAAAAGTGTGCTTTTATTATGCTTGTATTTTATGAAATAATCTCAGTGCAGCAAGTAAGGAATTTGTATGAGAACTTCGGTCACTAAATCTATACCAGTTATCAAGTTCTACTCTAATTTCACCTCTACACCTCCCTTGCTTCTATTCCGATGCTGAGATTTCTTTCTCTTCCTTACCCCATTCATACTCTGTTGTCTGCTAATACTCAGTTCTTCCTTTTTTTTTTTTGCCTCCTGATTTTTCTGGCTACCGAGTTCAATAGTTTCATGTCTACTGATAGTTCTAAGGCAAAAAACTCCTTTGGATCATAATAGAGATGACGTTATGCTTTTGTATATGGTCAACACTTTCTCCTTATTTAAATAAACAAAAGATGTTGGAGGAAAAATACAAAAAGTACTACCTTCTTAGCATGTATAATTTATGCATTATATGCATACCGATTCATTGTATTCATGTTGTAGATAACTATGTTGAATTATAGTAGGTATTATATTGATACTTTATGCATATATTATTATATTTATAGTAAGGGCTATCCAATATATAAAATGCATTCATATGTTTATAAATAGTTACATCGATAGTAGAAAATCTATTTTTGTCAAAGAAATTAGAGTGATCATGTTCAGAAAGTGTGCAAAACCTATTTTTATATTTATTTTTATATATATATAAGTTGTCATGGTCTGAAGAATTATTTAGAAGCTCTGAATGACATTAAAAGAAAATTAAAATAAGCTATACAGGATCTTCGGAAGTTCATTGCTGTTTTTTGCAGGGATACCATTAATGTGGAGCTCCCATGACTCAGATGCTGAAAGGCGAAATAAAGCTGCTAAATACCTGTTAACATTGGTCATGTGGATTAGGGCTACACATGAATTTCTAACTCCAGTAAAGTTTCACCAATGCTGTAGTAAGTTTTACACCTTCATTTCCTTCTCTGTGGCTATGGCATTATTGTATACCACTTTTTGAATTCTTCTGCTACTGTCTCAGCCATTTAAACTTTTATTTTTGTCTGAAGACACAAATGTGCAGAGGTTTCACCCACATGATTTTATTCAAGTTAGATTTAATACTAGAGGAATGCAGCTTTATTGCTAAATGTATGAGAATTGCTGCAAAGCTGTCAGCAGTGAGATAAACACAAAAACTTGTTGAAAAAAAATTTACTAGAAATGTCAAGAACCTTATGGTCCATTTAAAATTTCATTTTGAATACTTCTTTTAAGCTATTTTTTGTGTGACTGCACCACAGTACCTCTTCAAACACGTATATTTGTATTTAAAAATCAAATGTGGGGAAAAAGTACATAAAAAGTCAAATGTAAAATTAAAGCACAAAAATGTTTTGTTTAGTGCCATTTGAAGTTCACTGACTATAAAGTTATCATTGGCTACACAATATCTTCCATCAAACTTTACCACACTGTATGTGTCACTAACAAACACAGTATAAAATTATCACAACTCCCACAAGGAAAAAATCACCATAGATTTAGTATAGGTTGTTAATAATATTAATTTTGACTTGTAATAAGCAAGAGAGAAAAAGAACCTTGTAACTAAAAGTCTACAGATTGTGGATGTTCTTTATTCAAGTATTTCATGTGAAGATATATCATGACTGAGGAAGAAACCCTAATAAGGAAGCAAGATTTTCTGTGTTCTGATTAGAGTTCAGATCAGGTTATTTCTTGCAGAAGGAAAGATGGGATCAGATCAAAATTCAGTGGAACTGTTCACCCTGTTTGGTCACTGGTTTTAACTGTCAGGAAGACTTCAGAACTGTCTAAAGTGAGTTTTGGCTACTTGTAGGAGGAAAGAAGAGAAAGAGGAAGGAAAATGAGAGAACATTGCCAGTTTTACAGTAAAAAGAGGGCATGGTTTTGTACACATAAATATCTGCCATGCAGAAACGGAAGCCGAGTTCCTCTGGCATTACCGCACAAAATGAAATATCTACAGACCTGAGCAAGTTTAAATTACAGGTTGATTTACAACACTAGAGAGAGAGAAAGGATGTGATTATTGTGTTATTCATCAATGAATGGAGGGAAGCAAGGGCAAGACTATTTAATGCTTCAGATAAGCTGGGAAACAAAGCTGCTCAGTTTGTGTGGCATCAAGCTTTTGGGGTGGTGGATGCTCACTCGCTTTAGCAGGAAGTGATCCTCTAGGCCTACTGAATGCTGGCTGGTGATGGTTTTGTCATATTTACACATGCATATAACTATTTACTCCATGTGTGTTTGACAGAGTTCGTATGGACTAATGAGAATGTGTTTCTTTACAATAATTTCCACCATAAAATAATTGTTTAAAGAGCATTTTCCAGAGTAATCATTGCTTTGTTATTTTGAGTTGTACCTAGCTCACTTCTCTATCCAGAAAAGAGAAGGCATTGTATATTTTTCAGTGCACTGGAAGATACATAGTTTTCCCTTCCCTGGAAAAATTCCCTGCAGATCAAAAATTGCTGTTCTGAAAGGATTAAAGTCGATTGGGGTAGGTCGTATTTATTGGAGGTGAGAGCTCTGTGGTGCAGTAGACCAAGTCAAATTCCAGTGAAATGATATCAAATTGCCTTTTAAAGGAACATAAGAGCAATAGAAAGACAGGAGTGGGAGAAAGTACAACTACGTAAGGGTTTGTTCTTCCTGTTTCTGATCCTACGGTGTATACAACTAGTATGTTAAATCGTTAAGCTGTCTGGAGACCATACCTTTAGCAGTTGTTATACTGGTGTGGAGTGGGGAGATAACTTTTCTGTTTCCTCCTTCACAGCTATACATTTGCCTTCTTTCTGTAAAAACATGATAGAGTAGACAGATAATATAGGCAAAATTATTGTCAGTTTTGAGCTGAATTCAGGTTTACATTTGAGGCACCCAGACAAACATGCAAAGGATTTGGTTCAGAGTGTTATCAAAATATAACATCAACAATAGTTAGGATAAAGAGGCTCAAGCTTATCCTTATTTTTCAGATTACTTACTTGGATATCATATGTTTGCGATATTTGATTATGTTGCAGATATTCTTCTTGGAATTATGCAAATGTTTAGAAAATATGGTATTACAGGTTTGATACTTTTGAAGTCATGCAATTTGGCCTCCCAGAAGTACTGGTGTGTCATTTTTATGATATCCAATTCTACATTGTTCTTCACATCAAACAAATACTTTTTGCCATTATTTTTTTTTTAAATAATTCTTCGATATTTTCTTGGAACAGGACTTTCGCTTTAATGTGAAACAGTTAAAATGTTTTATACATGCTGCATCAATACACAGTGCATTTGCTTTTTATGAACAATACAAATGATTGTAAGTAATTTGTGTGAACAGATTACGCCAGAATTTAGAATTCAAGAGGGGCTACAGTATTTGTGACATATTACAAATAAAAGATGGATCACCTTTATTTAAAATTTTAGCTGTTGCTAAAACATGATACTGTAGATAGAACAGCAAGGAACTGCAAAGTTATTAACTGACAGTGTGAAGTATGACATTTATTTAAATCTGCCACTGAATTCACAGTTGTCTTGCACAGGGACTTTGATGTGCATGCCAAGGTTATAATAATAACACTCTTAAAGTGCGCTCTACAAAGGTGAGCAGTCACAATTCCTCTTCAGTTTGTATCAAACTCAGTTTTTCTGCTAGCAGTGAGAGTATTGATATTTCAGACACTATGAATAGAGAGTTTTTCTAATTGTTCACAGGTGTTTTCATCAGTCTTCTTTTAAAGCAGGCAGGCTGTTCAAAGACTGGCAGTAAAAGGCTGTGGGTACATAAATGTGAAATTTGGTATATGCAACAGGTGGTGTAAATTAGGGTGAATATGTGCAAGTGCACACAATCATGGTACTAAACTCTAAAAATATATCATGGTGTGCAAAATATTTATAGATGATTATTTAATTATACTTGCATAAAGGATGAGACTGACACCCATTTCTTGTTCATTCCATAGCAGAACAAATTGCTTTGGGAGTGTCAGAAAATTACTAAAGTAAAAAAGTAGGAAGACATCAAGCATTATGTTTGTTAATGAATCTAGAATTGCAATGAGTTCAATATTGCTCTGTCTCACATTGCTTATCCTCAATTTCCAAACACATACCTCTTAGTACATGCCAAAATAAATTTGACTTAACAATACTGAATTTTATAAATAAGTATTTTTTTTTTTTACTTCTACCTTCTAACATTGACTTTTTGAACTTTATCTGTAACCTAGAGGGCTAGCAGCTTGTTGTTTGTTTAAGCCATGGTTCTAATATAACAAATTACTTTTTTAGCATTCTATATGAATCTGGGGTTTAGAAGCACCAGATTACATCACTGATGATAAGATGGTGATGAGGTGACAATGACTTGGTAATGCTGTATATTTAACCTGCAGTCTTCCCTGTAAAGCTATGCGAACAGAACCACAGCCGCATGGCAGCTCACCAAAGCTAATAAAGCAATAGGTTTATGAAGAGCTACAAGATGCTCACCTGAGATGTGACACTTGCAAGGATGTTATCGATGGTGGTTCCCTCACCTCTAAGTCTCTGCTACATGGGCCTGTCTCACCCTGTGACGCACTATGGATGGAGGACAGCAACCACAAAATAACAATTTTAGACATGCTTTATACTTTGTACATTAACATGGTGCATTTCTATAAAGAACAGTTCTTCTTGAAAACTTTACTTACGTAAAAATCTGTTCAGTGAGCATTCCCAAATAAGAAGCATAAAGGATTATGGATAAAATGAACACGTAACCAAAAATGAAATGCCTGTTTACCCAGTATTCCTAAAGAGATACTCAAATACTAGAATTGCATTCAAAATAAATGCCAATTTTACAGTATTCAACGAGAGAAAAAGAGAGGTAAGGTAAGAACGAGCACATTCAGGTTTGTCATGGTTTCAGAGGTGTTCACTTCTCTTGGCTGTTCTGCCAGTTTAGATAAACTGAGAATGAATAAGAAATCTTGTAAGAACGTCTTCAGACCAGAGAGGTTTGGATAAGCTTTGAATGAACATTTGACTTCACCAGGTGTCTGAATCTAAGCAAAATGCTAAATCTTTTGAGGTCTACATATGACTACCTACAAGTACCATCATCCACAACAATCCAACAACCTGTTGGATTAACACGGATATGCAACTTCCAATATTTACACAGACTCATCAGCCTGTCAGGAAACTGAGGAATGCCACACCTTTTCCAGAAATCTGAACCTGAATAGATAACACAGCTATCTGTTGTTAAGGCTATGCACTGAATCTCAGGGAGTTCTTGTACATGCTTACAACATCAAGGAGCTGTTTTGCAGATTTATTTTCCAAATACAACCTATTATAAGAAAAAAAATCTGCCAGATTTTCATCCTAAGGAATTTTTATTCTATAGATCTCTAGAACTTAGGTGTTATTAAGAGTGAACTGACTCAACAAACTCTTATTTTTATCCTAAAATATTTTTCCTTTTTAAGACCATAACTGTGATTTCATTATCTACATATTGTTGCTTTAAGTGTATTTTAATTGAACTGCTTTCCTACACACTGTACTTGTCCAGCCTGTTAATCACTATGTGATTTAAAGTACTAATACAAATTTAAAAAGTCATGCACAATTAGCTTTACAGAATCCTTTCTGTTGTAAACACAACAGACTTATTCCACATCAAAGCATAAACCTGAATAGTGGAAGTTAGCGACGGATAACAACTGACAAGTACTAGCTGGGTATCAACTATTTTGATGATTAATCCTTGTTTCACACGAAACTAGTCTACTCTAATAATAGAAATCTAATAAAACCAGAAGGTGTTTCTTTTCCATTTGGATTCAGATTTCAAATGTGCTTGAGTTTCTCTGCTTGAGAAATTTGCTGTGTAATCCATCAGAAGCAGGAAGGTATAGGTAATCTATGAATTACTTAGTATAACTTTACACCATACTCTAAGAATTGGGAATTAAGGTCTCTCAGTAAAGCTCAAATTCTATGTATCTCATGGTTTTCTATGCAGTTTCTTTCATCTATTACCACAACTAAACAAAATCATTGTACCTGACTGCCTGTTGAACTACAGTAGTTGTCTTAGGTGTTTCCAGTTTTAAAGAAACCCACCTGTCACAACTGCTCTACACCAAGCTTTCAGTCTCTAGCAAAGAAAAGTTAAAGAGTATGAGAAGAGACGATGAAAAACTCTGTACTACAGCTCTCCATGAAAGAAGGTATTAGTGAATTGCAATGATTCTTGCCAAAGAGACACCCTTCTCCACCTCAACATTCTCAACGTACAAAGGTAGGCTAGCACATCACTTTGCTAGACTTACATAAGACCTCCTTGGCAACATTCTGCTGCTCAGTATTGATGGATGGATTTTTAGATGGATAAGGAATTGGCTGGATGTCCGTGCCCAAAGAGTTACAGTCAATGGTTCAATGTCCAAGTGGAAAACAGTAATTAGTGGAGTCCCTCAAGCGTCTGTACTGAGGCTAATACTGTATCTTCACCAATGACATACCTAGTGGGATTGAATGCATCCTCAGCAAGTTTTCAGATGACACTAAGCTGAGTGCTGTTATTGATTCAACACTAGGAAGGGACGCCATTCAGAGAGACCCTGACAGGCTCAAGTGGTGGGCCTGTGAGAAGCTCACAAATTTCAGCAAGACCAAGTACAGGGTGCTGAACCAGGCTTGGGACAATCACCAATACCTATACAAACTGAGGGATGAATAGATTGAGAGCAAGGTTGTGGAGAAGGACTTGGGAGTACTGGTGGATGAAAAGTTGGACATAAGCCATCAACGTATACTCACAGCCCAGAAAGCCAATAATTTCCTCAGCTGCATCAAAAAAAAGCATGGCCAGCAGGATGAGAGAAGTGATTCTCCCCCTGTACTCTACTCTCATGAAATCCTGCCTGAAGTACCATGCCCAGTTCTGAGGTACTCAGCAGAAGAAAGACATGGACCTGTTGGAGTGTATCCAGAGGAGGGTTACAAAAATTATCAGAGAGGTGGAGCATCTCTCCTATGGGGACAAACTGAGAGAATTGGGGTTGTTCTGCCTGGAGAAGATGGACTATGGGGACACCTTATTGTAGTCTTTCAGCATTTAGAGAGGGGATTATAGGAAAGATGGAGAGATACTCTTTACTAGAGCCTGTAGCGACAGAAGAAGGGGCAACAGTTTTAAAATAAAACAGGATGGATTTAGATTGGGCATAAGGAACACACTTTTTATGATGCAGGTTGTGAGGCATTGGAACAGGTTGCCCAGAGAAGTTGTGGATGCCTGATCCTGGAAGTGTTCAGAGCCAGGCTGGATGGGGCTCTGGGCAACTTGATCCAGTGAAAGATGTTCCTGCCCATAGCACGGTGCTTGGACTAGATGATCTTTGAAGGTCCTTTACAACTCAAACCACTTGATGACTCTAAAAGCTTCATTTTTGCTTTTCATCTTCATCAAGAATAATGTAACACATACTTGGGTTCTGTCAGGAACATTTCATAAACTGGAAGAAATAGGCACCTTTACAATGAAGTTATCTGTATTACTGGATCATGAATCCACTTTGCCCTAGGGAATGAGTCAAGAGGAGAAATCTTCCATATTTTCTTTTAAATAATGAAGTTATCTTTTCTACCTTCATACTAAAGTGTCTGCAGAAAGTCATCAATAGCACTCTCAGAAGGCAAAGTGTCTTATCGATCTCTTCATTCATGTACCACTAAAGAAGAAACTCACCCGTGTTTTACTATTGTTTGTTGCACCAAAGTAAAACATTTTGATGGCATCAGTAATATGAAAATGTCATGTAGCTCCAGTTGCAAGGCACCCATTTACCAGGGTCATATAGATATAGTTTGAAGGAACTACAGTCACTTCTCTTGGAAAAAAGTACTCTAAGAAAGCTGAGTGAAGGTGATACTAGCTTTCATGTAGTGGATTACATGTGGTAAAGGAAGAGTAAACAAGAAACTTAGAAGGAAGTCTAACCAGCATATGCAAAAGCTTAGCCAGATTTTTCACCGTGAATTTTCCAAATAGGAAAAGTCCCCCAAAAATCTTAAGATTAGGCAACCTTGTTCAAGGTTATGGTCTACCTAACTTTAAGGAAATTAGTTAAATGATAAACTAATTGATTGCTCCAGAGCAGATTCTAAATACTAATACAGTCAAATTCACTACAAAACAAGTGGAAGCATGGCAGCAATAGAAATGGAGTGATTTAAAGTGAGAAGCTCTCAGAAATCTGCCAAAGTCTGGGTTTGGCTAACTGCTTCTAGAAAAGGCAGCTGACTTGAGTGAGAGTGGGATTAGAGCAATTGAAAATGGTTCTGAAAATCTCACCATTAATTTATTTAGTCTGTCAAAATAAAACCAAAAGGAAAATTTCAGTGAAAAAAAATAAACAAACCACCAAAATAAAATCTAGCTTTTTGTCAGAATGTTTGTTGGCTAGGACTAGCAGATAAAATAAAAAGTAAAAAAAAAAAGGAGTTAAACTGAGAATCTCAATCATCTAAGTCCATTTTAATTGCAGACTACATAATTAGTGGAAAAGTACGTATTTTAATGATACTATCATAATTACAGGGTCTTATAGCTGTACCTTATAAAAAATTATATGAATGATTGAAAAATATGATTCATACTTTTCCAGGGTACTACAATAAAAAATTTTCAGAAAAAAAACCCACACATTCATGACTAAGCAGTAACATTATACAGAGACCTACTATAAACCACAAGATAGTCCTAAACACATTTAAGAATACTGAAGTGTGTAGCCACTTTGTTTTCGAAATCTTAATTATTTTTTAAATTACCTATTCCTTCAAAGCATTTTAGACACATTGCAGCTGGAGGACAATCTCTACTAATTAGTAAGAATTTTCCTCAGAAGTCAGGAATGCAGTTTTTCTTTCAATGTCAGCAGCTGTTTAAAAATGTCAAGTAAACACTGTAATATAGAAACTTGCAACCATATCAACTTTGAAGCTATTTTCAGTTCTCTCTTGATTACAAAGTTATAAGAATTCATATTTCTATGGTTTAATGTTTTGACTTCTTTGATTAAATTTTGCTGTATTTTAATCACATTAAAAATGAGAATATCCTCAAAGTCTTTTAAAGAAAAAAAAATCATGAAATGAAATGTGAAATCTTCTATTCATGTATGTAGCAGCAGTGTTCCTTGGCACAGTACTAGCCCCTTAAGTTAATGAGTTGGTCTTACAAGTTACTTCAGTGCAGTATGAATGCTCATGCAGTACTGTTATCACCTCAGTCAAATGTGCACTCGTTTTGCTGAAAACTCCTGTCTTTGTTGCCATTCATCTTTTTTAAGGCAGTATTCAGAAGTTAAATTTTAGCATATGAAGTTTACAAAGTAGTACTCCTACTTCTGTCAAACATGGTACATTGGTCACATGTCTTGTAAACTTTTTTTTCCTTGTTACAGCATGTTAAGGCAGTATTGGAGTAAGAGACAGGAAATGTCACCACAGTTTTCAGAAGCAGGTGAATTGCTTCTTTTTGATATATAAACAATATTAAAGGAATTTTGGAAAGAACAGGCATGGGTTTTGAACTGCACATTTCCAATGTGAATTATTGATTCCTTAAATTTTATACTGTTGCAGTGGATTCTCCTTTCGCTGAAACATTCAGTGAATGTCCTTATGATTTTTTTTTTTTTTCAAAGGCAACTTAAGGGCCATCAAAAAGAATAATTTGGTGAAATGTTATACCTTCTGTTTTATTGTACTGCAACTACATGTCGTGGATACATTGTACTTTTCTTCACATGCTTCTTGATATTTTTAAGTTCAGTTTTCTTAAGCCTTCCAGATGACATAATACTAAGTGGATTTCCAAGTGGGATTAATTTGTAGGTTTAGCACTCAAATCTGTAACAGACATCAATAATTCTTCCTCTACTGTGAACACCAAAGGTGGGGAACTTGCGACCCAGGAGCTGGATATAAATCATCACTGTACTTCCTCAGGCCCACTGCTATCTCTTTTCATGTACGTTTATTGGCTATTACTAGAGCATGTGTTCATGACTGTAAAATATCTTTTAAGGGCTTATTTGACCTTGAGCAAGGAGAGAATTCTTCTCCTCCATCCTCTGGTAGTATCAAAACTAGCATCAAAGATTAAATGAGCAACTGAAAAAAAGAATGCCGTTAGTGAAGGAGCATCAAATTAGAGTGAACTTCCCTCCTGGATTCACTGCCCATAACCATGACTTCATTTGAAACAAGATTATTGAAAAGTGCCACTTTAAAATATGCCCTGTGTCTATTTCAGTGTCAAGTTAAAGCAGATGCTTTGTGGCATGATGGGACGGTTTGAGTGGATGCATTTGAAAGTCAGAGATGCGTTTTTCAGATGAGACTTGAGTGTTCTTCTAATCTGAAAGATTTAACCAGTGAGGCAGCTTCCAGTCTGAACACATTCTGGAAAATTTTGCAGCTCTTTTTTTAGGAGAGGCAGCAATCTCTCAGAGGAACAATGTGGTCTGAACCTCATCCAGACACTGACTCTGAGGCTGGAAGTCAGGCATACTTTACAACCACTGCAAGGCAACTTCACAGAGACTTTTGTGTGCCTACATCATTCTGTCTTAGGTGAACCTTTCTGTTTTGCTCTTAAAAGAAACCCGGTCTGCCAGCTGGGCTCCTCAGAACAATTTTGGCAATAAATCATAACTGTTGTGTAAGTGTTTTTCTTCACTTGTAGAACTACTTCATGAGGCAAATGTAACATGAGTAGGTTGGCTGCAGATAAAGTATGTGTTTTAATGCAAGAATTCTTTGAAACATAAATGAAATTATCTGTAAAAGACCAAAGACGGGCTTTCTTCCAGGCAGTATTTTGATCTAATATAGAGCAAACTAAATTTAAGAAAAGAAAAAAAAATCAGACTTCCATTATTTACCTGGGCATTTAAGCATTACTTGCTCCTATTCTATCAGCCCTGTTAAAGGGTCACATTAGTCTTTCCTTCTTGCTCTTACTGATTTGTACTGTTGCCTTTACGAAAATGTTAAGAGACACCCGTAACATAGTAAAAGAAAAAGACATTAACCTCATAATTCCAAGAAAAACATGGACATTACCTTTGAATTTTTTTAACATAGACAATCCCAGAAGATAATAGGTGGGTTTTTTTTCCTGTGTCTTTGGAGTGCCTACATATCCACTCTTACATTAGAAAATGTGCAGTGAAATAAATTAATACTGGATTTTTACCCAGCATATAAAATAGACAGGCCTTCACCTCCACATAAATATTCCATGAATGCATAATTCAGTGTTTAGTTGAGTCTTTATCATTTTTTCTTCATTTGTCTGCATGCTGTTTTACTAGCCAATGGTCCTGAGAGAGAGAAGAAAGGCTTAACCCATCTATAACTTTCGTTTTTGGAAAGACTATAAAGATCAGTCAGATAGTTGCTTGTCTGGAGTATAATTCACTGACTTTGATTAAAAACAAGATTAAAAACAGTAAGAAATGGGGTGCCATTTTAATTATATAACTCGTGTAAATTTTTTCAGGAGTTTACAAATCTGAGATGGGATCTCTCTGGTGTGAGTCCCATTGTGTACATTGATTCAGAATAATAACCTTGGGTTGCCCTAGCTCTTGAGCATTTAGAAAAATTAATAGGTAGTTTTATATGTCTGTGCTTGAACATCCAGGTCCTAAAATTTAGTACACTTATTCCAGTAGGTCTACTAACTGTTCATATTCCATGGGGAAGAGTGGTCACATAATCTTTTTTCTGCTTTAGTTCTGTATATTCCTAATAAAATGTCCCATCTCCTAAATGGACTCAGAGCTCTAACTTTAAGCCCAGTCACACAGTGATAAGGCTAAATTAAGCAGTGTTGTCAGATTTGGGGGACTGCCATGTAGTGTTAAGATACAAATGAGCTTTAAACCAGTGACAGCAGTAGCAATCTGGTTGGGGCAGAAAATTGCTCACAACAGGCAAGCTGACTCAGCAGAGGAGTTGCCTTTGCTGTACTGAGCACTAAGATTCGAAAAATGCAACCAAGCTTTCATTTGTTAGCTGCTCTGTGGTAACTGTACACAGATATCCTTGTGCAGCTACAGAATAATTCAGTTCTGCTTGACTGGGCTAAATCAGCTCAGACCACGTCTTATTTGCATGCGCTGAGAGCAGGCAGAAAGGTGGCTTAGCTGACACGAGCTATGCTGTCTCACCCCTCAGTTATAAAGATGTACTGAACATCGCCATATTTTTATTTTATTTTCTGTTGATCTTTTCTGTAGATCTTTTCCCCTAGTAGGATTCTGAGTTGTATAAAGATATCTTCTAAAATAAATGCCTTGATGTAGCACTGCAGAAGATTTGAGTAAATGCAACTAGCAGTTTTCTCACCTTGATGGGTGCATTCAATTTTGATTAACCAATCTGAAAAAAATGTGCTGGAGAAGTACAAAAGATAAGGTAAAAACATTGAGAGGAAAGGTACAGTGGAAGTGGATATCTAAAAAGAGGCTTTGTTGTTTTAATCGGAAATTAAACTCACTAGTAAGAAAGACATGCAGACATGCTAAGTAGAATGAAGAAGATCAAGAGAAGGCCAACACAGGACACATACTCTATTTTCTCTGAATATAAACCCAAAAAACTTTCAGTAAATTAAAATGTAAACTATATATATATTTAAGCATCGTTTAGCTGATATCTTTGTATTCTGTGGAACTCACTGCCACAGGAAGTTACTTATGCAAATAAGTATTTGCAGATATGTGTACTGGCTTTATGCTATCTTTGATAAAATTACAGGACTTACAGTCTTCACGCTTTATATCAGAACGTGAGCACCTCACCTCTGTAGAAAACCTTTTTCTGCTTTATACTACTGCAAAACTAGTTACCTTTTGTCATGTACATACCTTCCCCTCAGACAATTACAATTAGAGACCACCAGATCACATGAGCCACTCTTTTTTAAAGTGTAGTTTATTTATCTACTGTTTATTTATCCACTGTTTATAGGTGGATTCTTTGTTCCCAAATTATTTAGATAACAAAGTCACAGACAGCTAATGCTACAGGCCATGATAGCCAGTAAAATAATTGATTAAAATATTTAATAAGCTTGTGTGCAAGATGGAACTCTAGATGGAGCAGTTCCCTTTGTCTGAACTTGCTTTGCTGGGTTGATAATGATTTCACTAAGTAACTATTAGACAAATAACTGGCAGGAATATGAAACATTCAAACCTAGACTGGATTTCCTTAATAAGAAGCTTGTGTGTTCATATAGGAGGAAAATTTGTAGTGAGTTTTCATCTTCCCAAATTTATTATTTGAAATAATTTCAAAAGGTATTTTATGAAATAACAACATTGTATAGTCCAGCAAAAATTAATTCAATATTTCTCATCAACCTTCTCAAATATGTAATTCACTCTAATAGCAAAATAACATTTAAAAAAGAGAAATATGGAAAAGGTCTAGCTAAATACTGCAATTATGGGTACTAAACTGTTGTATTATGTGCCAGTGTTGTAGACATTCCTGGATTAAAGCGCCTCAAAGCTCTGCTAGTTGCACTGTTTAGAGGGAAGCTGCACAGCTGCACATGGTCAACTTTCAGCCCTGTCTCATGGGAGAAAGGCAGATGGTTACCAGTGGTCAGGCTTTCCCCCCTTCTGAGTCCTTATCCACAGTCAAAACCTCCAGGAAAATATAACCAGTTATCTCAGAGCATTCTGTTCAGGTTTCTGGAACCACCATGAGGAACACGCTCAGCCACTAAGCACTGTGAATACTACCAGTTTTCCCTCATCTGTGGTCCTCTACAGCTTTGTATGACACCTCCCTAGCATACTGGCAGAAAAGTGGTCCCATTCATTTAGTTTTCCTTCCCTTCCCCCTAATGCTTACAGCAATTCAATCACTGCAAAATCAAAGACACAAACTACAAAAATCCAAGAGGAACAACTTCCTGCGGTCTGATTTCTCTCCATGCGAAGGAGAAGCAAAAGGTAGGAACTTAAGTTTATTTTCCTAATAAAACTCCCCTCCCAGAAGATGAGATGCAAAAGAAATGGTCTTTCACAGCTGATCTCCCCAGCCAGAATGGATGCTTGACGTAAAGTTGTGCACATTAGCTTAATTCTCCTTCCCTTCAGAATCAGACCTCAAGGAAAGCAGACCTTGGACTCTCGCTTTTTATTAATGGACATCCCTCATTTTGAAAATAGCCTCAAACTACACAAGTAAAATAATATTTAATGTGTACAAAGACTAGATGATGGGAATTTAAAAGTTTTTGTTCCATAGAACATGCAATTCTTCGCAAGCATAAAGTAATAAACACTACAAAAAGGAAGGGGTTTTACGTCAATATATAAACACTTGCAACTCAGAGAATGACAAGGATAGTTCCTCTTCTTGCCTTTCATTTGCATTTCTGACCTCAGCCCCTTACACAACATGGGCTGGTTTGTTAATGGAGACTGAAAAGACATTTCAAAATTACAGGACTTTGTTTATGCATTTTTTTAATCTGTTTTAACAGCCTGTAACTTTCTTTACTCTCCCTAGACCTTCATCATATACTACTAATAAAGTATTGCAATGTTATAATAAATCTGGAAGCAACTTCAAGACTCACACATTCTATTTCAATAGAATTTGTTTGGTTCAATATATCTTATGAAGCACTGTAAATGTATATCTAATGTAGCATTGTCTTTCTTCAACAGTATTGCCTCCCAGCTTCTTATGAAAAATTGCTTTATGTAATAACTCTTGGAACATAATTTCCTAATATTTAATGTATTCCTTCTTACATGCACATTGCCTGCCAGTTTTTCCTCATATTTAACAGTTTCCCCTTTCCCTCTGTCCCATTCCACCCAGTCAAGCATTACATCTTCTCCATACAACACCTTCTTGTTTATACAAAATATTTCTTTAAAAAATTGACTGTTTAATAGGGAGAAAAACCTCTCCCTAATGTGTTAAATGAGGAGGTATTCTAGGGTGTGGATTAATGACCTATTAGTACTTCTCTTTGATGATGTTCATTCCACCCTACCTGACAGCACACTGCAGATATGCATTCATAGGCTACTAATAAATGCCCCTCCAAGATTTTTCTGCTAGACTTCAAGCCTTCAGCAGAGTACTTATTCAGGGAAAGAAGAGGACTTGCTGGGCCTCTGGCAAAAAATGTCACATTAAATTTTGAGAGACAAGATGCTAAGCCACATTGCTAAATGTAGCACTTAGACAGAAAACAATCCATGTGATACTTCTGTTTGCCAGCGGTCAGAGGTCTGAGTCAACAGAAATGTCCGCTACCTCTCCTAATCTAGTTGAGTTGTGTTATTATAGATGAATAAATTATATGTCCTGACTTTATGATTGCAGTACATTAGTCACTCCACATTCATATGTAAGAAAAAATAAAGTGGGATACACATTTTCTAATTGGGAATTACTAAATCAATATTCATTCTAATAAAGGAGCTATGTTAACAAATGAGTATGAAAGGTTAGCAGAAAGCAAAATCGTGCCTGGAAGAGCTTACAAATCACAAAGGAAAGCAATCACTTCATTTCTGTGGAGCAAGTAGCAGATAGCAAGACAAACACCACACTGCATCAATTTAGATGTGATCAGAACAAGGCAAAAGATGGGAAAGATGTATGTGGTTTAATGAAAGGTTATGAAATACTGGAACACTAACTCTAGGATAAATAAATAGTGGATTTTTCTCAGAACAGAGTGCCTAAAATCAGATCAATCACAATACATAGACTAAAATTATTGGTCAGTTCCTTTGAAAATAAATCACAGTTTTTCCATTAACTTCAACAGCAGTGAGAGCTGTATCTTTACTGAATTTAAGCTTTCTGCACAGCTGTAGCATCAAATCTACAGGTGAAAAAATCACTCTAACTCTGCTAAATAAATTAAATCCAGTGAGGATCTGACCTAAGAGATGACTAAAAATGTTGATCCACAGACACACGTCTGTTGCACAGCTCATACAGACAGAGCAGTCCATATTGACACAGTAAATCTCCATTAATTATAAAACTTATTATAAACTGAAGATTCAGAACTTTGACAGTTATTCCTTCAAATGTCTCTTTGTTGTAAAGCAGTGTCTGTTGTCAAAGTAATTTACCTGTTCCCTACAGTCAGATACTAACTTGTATACATGGAATAATATACCTTTTCTTAATTCTCTGAGGCTTCTAAGTATAAAAACAAAAACAAAAACAAAACCAGAAACAAAGGAAAAAACCCCAACCAACCAAAAAAAAAACAACCCCAAACAAAAAACCCCACACAAACAAACAAACAAACCAACGAGGAAAAAAAAAAAACAACCAAAAACCAACCCCCACCCAAAACCCCAACAAACAAGGAACACCTCACAATAGGAGACAGGAGCAGGTTCAAAGAATAAGGAAGAAAAACACACTTTTGAAACACATCTAAATCAAGTTTAATTATTGATTTTTAAATTTTGAATATCATTGTTCTTTCATGGAAACAATATCCAGTTTTCTAATGAAGATCCCAATTTCATACGAAGTCATTGAGAATTAAAATAATTTCATGAGGAGAATCTAGTTTCCATCATTTTATTTCAGGGCTCAAAGAATCATCGAAATAATCACTTCATGTAATACATTTTAGAACTCTTTAAAAATGAGACTTGCAGTGGTGTTTCTGGGCATCTTTATCTCTCAGCACCAAAGTGTGCATCGGATTTCTCAAGGACACATGTCGCAAAGAACAGCAGCATTGTTAATTTGAGGGTTATGGATAAGGATTCCTAGATTCAGCAACCATCTAAAAGACCTCTCACTAAATTTTCTCAGTAACTGTCTCACAAAACACGTTCAAAATACAGAACATACTCTAAAAATCCTCTGTGGGCTCCTTGAGGACATATTACAGTAGAAACAGAGTCTAGATGTTTTGTCTAAGCAAGAGCATGCATAGTTCAAAGCACAAACATAAAATGAGTTATAAACAAACTTAAGCCTTCATGCCTTCCTCAGTCTGAATCTCTGCTGAAACTCTCCCTGTACTTTCAAGCTGTGGTTTTGTAAAGGAAAATGAATTGTTCTGGCTTTTATGT
>VXBW01002007.1:126565-150230 GCA_013400375.1 Thinocorus orbignyianus | reverse complement strand
TATTTATTTAAAATCTTAAAAATAACTTTATTATGAGAAAAAGTAAATTCATTTTTGAAGGGTAAGTTAGAATACAGCAAGTTGCAATTTATATTTTTCACTAGAGACTTCTAAACAGCATCTGAAATTTGAAAGCAATTATACCAGTTATCCAGATGTGATTTTTCAATCATTGTAGGGTTTTAATATTTTTTTTTTTAATTTTAGCACTTCTTACTCAGTGGTACTTCTCATAGCTGTCACACTGGCACAGCACTCCCATTTCTTCATTAGTCATTCAGCTCATGGAGCTTAATTGGACAAGGCTAGAGCGAATTTGACAAACATCACAGCAGCAGAAAAAGCAATCACTCTTTCAAGATGAAAATTTGTTTGATGTCTTACTGTGTAACTCATTTACTCTCCTTGGGCATCATGTGACCTGAATGTTAATCAGCCATTGATTGGCTTCTCTCCCTGGACAGTCACGTGGTGAGAATATTAATGGACTGGGACCGGTAGCAGCACTGGTAGGCAACCTTTGGATTGGCTGCCAGGTTAAGNAAAAAAAAAAGAGTAAAAAAAAGAGAAATAATTAATCAATACTGGATTAACTCATCAAATGATGCAAATGGAATTCTGTCAAATTATGTTATTTAAGAATCCCATCCAATTTTTAAACCAATGTCCTGTAAAGCTGCTTCCTTCTGAAGTCCACTGCACAAACTTGTTTTCCTCCCCCACTTCATCTGTTAAATATCTTTCTTTTTCCCTTTTTTTCCACTCAGCTTCATAAGGGAAAGAGTAATTTCATCCATGCTAGCTGATGCTTTGAGATTGGATCTTCTGTCATCACTGTAGCAGCTAGCAAGAGTTCATTAGCACACTTGCTGGCAATAATCCAGTTAATATATATTTATTTAAAATCTTAANNNTATTTATTTAAAATCTTAAAAATAACTTTATTATGAGAAAAAGTAAATTCATTTTTGAAGGGTAAGTTAGAATACAGCAAGTTGCAATTTATATTTTTCACTAGAGACTTCTAAACAGCATCTGAAATTTGAAAGCAATTATACCAGTTATCCAGATGTGATTTTTCAATCATTGTAGGGTTTTAATATTTTTTTTTTTAATTTTAGCACTTCTTACTCAGTGGTACTTCTCATAGCTGTCACACTGGCACAGCACTCCCATTTCTTCATTAGTCATTCAGCTCATGGAGCTTAATTGGACAAGGCTAGAGCGAATTTGACAAACATCACAGCAGCAGAAAAAGCAATCACTCTTTCAAGATGAAAATTTGTTTGATGTCTTACTGTGTAACTCATTTACTCTCCTTGGGCATCATGTGACCTGAATGTTAATCAGCCATTGATTGGCTTCTCTCCCTGGACAGTCACGTGGTGAGAATATTAATGGACTGGGACCGGTAGCAGCACTGGTAGGCAACCTTTGGATTGGCTGCCAGGTTAAGATAGGGAGATAAGTGGGTGCTTGATGAACACTTGACAGAACTTCACAGAAAATTAAGACCCTAAAATAGCATGAGAAAGTCTTGTCAAATCAAGCATGATTATCGTTGAATGCTTAAGGAATTCATCATCTGCATGAAATTGATACACTTCAGCACCAGCAGGCCCTGCAGTCAACAGGGACTCATCAGACTTTTATTTATATGTGTTCACCAAATCACATTAATTCTGAGAGCTAAAACATGCTAAGGATGAAGGTTATTTTCTGTTCAACCTAATTTATCTATGACAATAATCATCACTAATAATATGTCAAATTAGATTGCAGTCATTTTACGCATGCACGCTGATTTGGAAAATAGTGTTAAACCATCCCACAGTAATTAACAATTGTTAAAGGTGTGCAGGACCTGAAATCACCAGACTATCTAGATGGAAAATTACATTTTATAGATGAGAGTTAAATATGTGTATCCTTACCTAATTCTGAATATAAATTATAACCTGCAAAAGTAGATGTAATTTTTAAATGATGTTATTAGGGCTAATAATCATCAAAGGACATGTGTGTCTCTCTCCAAAGTATTGTGGGCCAAATTCTGCTCCTCCAGAAATGGAAAGGAGTTATATCATGGCTTCACAAGAACTAAGAATTGATTCCTTGTACTTTGTATTTTCCTTTTATTTTTTTTCTTCTGTGGGTTAACTTTCTAATCATTTACCGACAGCTTCTAGCTTTTTAGAAGAGATTTAGCAATGTTCTGTAAGTACTTATACACGAGTTTATTCACTGTACAAGCATTAACAGCAGCAGCGGTACTGTAATTACATGTATTATAACAATGCACATTCTGTAGCATCTGCCAGTGTCACTAATTTAATACACTCAGATCTTGATGCGATGTTGATGGGTGGGGTTTTTATTGTTGTAGCTTTTGGGATTTGCTCTCATTTTTTTTCTTTTAGATGAAAAAAAGATTAGAAATTGTACAGATTAACGCTCCAAGAATCCCTTATTCTTAGGGAATCATTAAAGCAAAAACTGCTTTGCTGAAACACTTAAAAGGAGTTCTTTTTTTTCACAGTAGGTATTTCATGGTACTGATTACTTTAATAATACTTTTACAGTCTCTTGACTTACAAAGTATTACTGTATTGCAAAATACTTGGTTTTAAACTGTCTACTTGGTAATGAAGTTTTAAGGGAACATTTATATCCTTTTTGGCTGGTTTGGTTACAAGAATTTGCACACGCACACACATACACACACAAAATCATGCTTTGGCTTACAGAATTACATTTTAAAAATAAGAGGAAAATAATCTGTTGTTTCTTATTTTCCCTGCTCTAATCTCTCACGATCCTGGTACTGCTTCTCTCTCTCTTTGGAGGCCCTCTTTATTGATTAAATGAATCTGCTCGAAAGGCTGGTTCCCAGGCTCTTTGATCTAATCCGATCTGATCTTATCCGATCGCTTCAGCAGGACATTGGGGAATTAACAATAAGCAGCTTTACCACAAGTGTTTAATAACTCAACACAATCTCCTTATGGCTCCGAGCTGCTCATGTTCTCATCCAGTCAACAGCTCACGGTGTAACAGATTGGACATCCCTCTGAACCTGAGGAATTTTCATGCACTGTGAAACTAATCGCTTCAAGTTCCTTCATAAATCACACAAAGCAGATTTCAGCATCTTAACAAATCGAGAAAAAAAAAAAAAAAGGGAATGGGGGAGGAATTAATTCACTGAGCTAAGGACTGGGATGGGGCATGAGGAGGGGAGAGGGTATAATCTAAATTCTGTCATCTTATTTAATGTGTTTCTCATCTGCTTAACTTTCACAAGCATAAAATAATTCAGGCAGACTTAAGCTTTACAACCCTTCAAGCTCACACTGACCTTATTTTTTTTCCCCTGTATGATAGAAAACATGTGTTTTCTACAGCAGTTGTGTTATTTTTGTCCCTGTAACAACCCTTCAGTTTGCTGTTGGTGTGCATTTAGGCAGGTAACATGACAAGGAGTGGCAAAGTATTTTAGTTTCCCACTGCATGTACCTAGAGGTATATGAAATGCACAGAGGAGCAGAAGGGATGCCTTCATGCTGATAGGAGAATCAAAGTTATTTCTTTGGAATTTGAGAACAGTAGCATCTTTAGAATGGATCCAGTGTGAGATTTGTTTAATCCTTAGACTTTTCCATGTCACAACCCTCCAGAAAAATTTAGGTTTTTTCCTCCTTTCCAAGCGTCAGAAAAAATATCAAACACTAAACAGGCATCTGCGTCTGTGTAGGAGGTAAGGAAAGAAAAGGCGTGATTCAACAGAGAACACCACCCTTGAGGAAAGGTTCACTAAAAGTCAGATGCGAGTTGGGCTTTTTAGATCCATGAAGGAGGCATTACAAAGCCTGGCAGTTTTGCTGTATAGCCAGCTCATGTGGTCAATACCTCTGAGATTCAAAACAAGGTGAAAATATATCACACACCTCAAAATTCATTTCACTAAGTACTTTGCAAAGAGTCCTAGAACGTCAAGAAAGACCATTAACAATGCAAATGTACATATACAGTGTACATAGGTTTATCTGAAAGACTTGTGGGCCTGATTGTAACAAAGTTTTGTTAGAGTTTTAAGGAGACATGAAAGATGTTTGATTATTGGTTTTGCTGCCAACATATATATCAAGTTAGGGAAGGAATGCCATCCAGAGGGACCTGGACAGGCTTGAGAGGTGAGCTAATGCAAACGGCATGAAGTTCAACCAAGCCAAGTGCAGGGTCCTACACCTGGGACATGGCAACCCCAGGCACAAATGCAGGCTGGGCAGAGAATGGCTGGAGAGCAGCCCTGAGGAGAAGGACTTGGGAGTGCTTGTGGATGAGAAGCTCAACATGAGCCAGCAGTGCACGCTGGCAGCAAAGAAAGTCATCTGTGTCCTGGGCTGCATCAAAAGAAGCGTGACCAGCAGGTTGCAGGAGGTCATTCTCCTCCTCTACTCTGCACTCGTGAGACTCCATCTNGTCCCTGCCCATGGCAGGGGGGTTGGAACTTGATGATCTTTAAGGTTTCTTCCAACTCTAACCATTCTATGATTCTATGATTCTATGAAGCCTGTATTTTTAATACAGGTCCTAAATAATAGCAACTCTAAACCTAGCTATTAATTTAGCACTTATTTTGGAAAGCCCTTATCTACTGTCAGAAAGTTCCTTGCTGTATTCCTTACACTCAGAGGTTACTCTACAGTGTGGCTTGTAAATGAAAATTGATGCCTAGTCAAGATACTGTAGAAGCATCTCATCTTGTTTAGATCTTAGATCAACGGGAACTTCTAATACTTATTAAAGCTGCAGATCATTTTCAAGTACATTTTTGAAAATAAATTTTTAAATTCAAATGCAGTTATGAAGTTCAAATACAATTCAATGATTCTCTTACTACTCTCCCTTATAGACTACTGGAAGTATTTTCATAAAGGATTTAAGGTCAATAGCAAATTCTTTTGATCTTTGGTTCAATCAAGAAGCATTAAGAAAGTCTTGAAGGTTAGCTTCAAGGCTACGCATGTATTGTTGAAGTCGTATGAATCTTTAAAAAGATAGCAAGAAATGGCCACATCTGCTATAAATGGAGGTTTTTTCCACATATATGTTTGTCTGGTTCATGTCATGGGATGATCATACAAGGGACCTTTACTTGCTTTTTTCTCAGTAGCAACCCTCAGCCACCAGAGACTCTTTATCCTGTATTTACTTGATGTTGATATTTACCAGTCATGATGGCAAAGCCATGGAAAAATTTGCTGAGAGTTATGATGTGGTGATCATTTGAAAAGCAATCACAGAAACTCAAAAAAGATTGTGTGCTTATCATGGATGATTACTAGCAACCAGCCCAAGGAAGAAACAAAACACAAGATACCTTCTTAAATTAATTTAGACGGAGACATTTTCCTAGCAATGAAGCAATATTAGTAGAATTTATGTATTATGCAGATGCTCCAACAAGGGAAATTAATTCTGTTCTTGTGCTGGGAGCCCACTGGGACTTAATGTTGATCATAGCATTTAGATCTAAACATTTTCCACAAATGGTGTTCCATTTGGTGACTGCAGTTTTCAAAAGCTACCAAATTAACAGGGCTGACTTGTGTAAGTGGACATATGAAAAACTCTTCTCACTGTCCCTCCTCATCCAAACAACCACAAAAAAGCCACTAAACTTGGAAAATAATTCTGGAAAATATTATTACATGACTGACAGTTTGGGGCTTTTGTGGTACTGGCTGAGAATTTTCCAACGAAACAGGTTTTTTTCAGAGCACTTTTTTATTGTGTCACAGGAGGCACAATAGTTCATTTTTACAAATTTTTGATGAAATAGAGTCAACATATCTTTTGAAAGGTATTTCTTCTCCTGCCATCTCTTCTTTAAAGCTTAAAACTCAATGAGTTTCAGTGCCATACCTGTTGAACAATTTGCTGCTAAGGCTCTGGACTGTGGCTTTAGACACTTGATTTGTGAGCCTCACAGTACTGTGAAACCAGAGTCTGGAAGCCTGAGAAAACCCAGCAGCTCAGCAGTAGGTTTGAAGACCTCAAGAATGAGGGCTTGAACTGATGTTCACATGACTTCCATGCTTCCTCACAGAGCTGAACACCAAACCTCTTCTTCCTTCTTATTTTCTACACAGAGTGTTTTGATTAATTCAGAACTAGAATAATTTTCATGGGTGGTTTTCCCATCTATGTTTTGGTTTGTGGTTTTTTTTTTTTTAAACATCTATTTTATATTCCAGAAATTTAAGTCTGGATGGTTGGTTGTTTTGGGGCTTAGTTTTGCTTTTCCAAACTTTCCTGCAAAATAGAAATAACTGATTGAGCATGCCTGCAAAGTATGAAGCAGGGATACGCAGAGATACTATAGCTGAAACAGAATTAAAACAGCGCATCCACACCACATTGTGCTATGTTCGTACAACACGCCTCTGAATATAGAACAGGTTCTCTTCACATGTACTATTTAACGATTGCAAGATACCAGAGATTGTTTGCCTGACATTTTTCTGTTTTTCTCACTTGCTAAAACATTCCAGCCACTGAAGTCTGGAGATTTCCTACAAACTGACTATTGTGCCTCAACTGTGTACTTATCAGAGCTTTAACGTACAAATTACAAGGCAGGGCACCTGTTTCTTCCTCTTTGTTATAAGCTTCCACATGAAAGTAATATGGTATAAAATCCAACAATGATTTCATGTTCTGTAGTAGTAAAAATATAATTTTTAACAGAAACTATTCTGAAAGCTTTGGAAAAAAGGCTCCTTCTTAAAAACAGAACACCAGGCTTTCTTGACTGTTTTAGCTTTAAAAACACAGCACCAGCATTGTAAGAAACTTTTTCCTTTCGATGTCACAAAATAGGCAGTTTTGAAGAGCACACGTTGTTAACTGTGCAATGAGTAATCAAAACCTAAATTCAAAGTAAGCACCTGTGTTTATATCAGAAATGCTTATGAATTATACTCAGGACTTAGATCTGAGCAACTGAGAAAACCGTGAACCACACTACTGCTTTTTCAACTATTTTTCTTCAAATCAAGTTTGAACACCCAAAGTAATGCATACGGTTAGGTTAGGCTAGATTAGGCTAGGTTATATTTTCTTCTTTATTATCTATATTTCTGTTACTGAGGTCAATCATCTCCAGAGTTTTGAAATGAACCATGTATCTGATCAGTAAGTTCCAAGTTCTTTCTTTAGCCTTTGCAAGGACATGAATTATGATGTTTGGGTGCTAGTATGATACTTGTGAGTCGTGGTTTGAGGTAAAACAGTTAGTTAAGCTAACTGTTGTGAGTTGTAGGCCAGATTTTTTGAAAGGTGTCTAGATGCCTAAAAAGATGATAAAAATAAAATAAGTCCATGAGGATTCTGCAGTCTTTGAAAATGAAACTAGTGATGGGATTACTCTATCCAAATCGATATGTCGGCATGTAAACTAGTTTTCCGGGCTTTCGGTATAGCCAGCGTAGAAAGGCGATTCTAGGTTGCCATTCCTTTCACCCTAGGGCAATTTTTTTTGCAGTAACTTAGATGAATCATTTTCTAGAAGTGCCCATTTTGCTTCATTGACTCCCAGAAGCTCTTAGCTAAGAAAGAGATGTTCACACCATAAGGCATCCAGGTGAACTGCATCTCCTTCTTGGTGCCTGCTTGCATCTCTCAATGTAAAAGAAAATCTACAAGTTATCCCACTGCGTTTACAGATTCTTAAATTCTGACTCAGCAAAAAGTGTTGCTACCCTCCAGCTTCCTCAGTTAGATTACTATCTGAATCAGTACAGGGATACAGCAATATGTAAACAAATTCTTGATATTAAATATTGAAAAAAAAAAAAACAAACAAAGCATTATTTCCTAGCAGGCTGCTGCCATTCATATGTAAAAGGGCATACTGTGTTACTGAAAAAAAAAGCGGGGTTGGAGGGTGGGGAAATTCCCCAAAGAAAGCCACAAATTAATAAATAAGTCTATAAAATAAAAGTGTGTCATGTTTTGTCTGTTTTTGAAATATGGCGAGACTAAACCATTAAAAGGGGATCTTGTTGCAAAGTCTGAAGTATTAAACCACAAAGCCACTACATCAAGAATGTTGTGCCAAACAAAACATATCAAAACTAGTTATGCTCAACAAAATTTCTAAATCAAATGAATGTTCTTCATGCCCAGAACACTTCCTGATGTCAGGGAAAATACATATGAGTTCATTTAGATATAGTGAATTTTGGTATCAATCTATTCATTAAAAACAAAGAGAAGGATGAAAAAAGAAAAAGAAAAAAGTCCAAATTAAAGATAGAAGAAAAAAAAAGGCCAGGTAATTTTTTATCCAGATAAGTAGAATTTTAGTGGGTAAATGTGCATCAGTCAATACGTGCATGGGATTAAGCGCTACTGTAGTGGGCCCAGAATCTCCTTCCTTTTTGATGAAACTTGGAGGTGAGATGTAGGAATTATGAGCAGTTTGTATGAAAAAAATATATATACTTTTATATACATATATATGTACATATATAAGGTTTGAGGAGAATCCATACAGGCTCAAACTTGATAAAGGAGTCAGGTAATCTTCATGTGCCATGACCTACAACAGAAGTACATTATATGTTTTCAAAAGAAAAACATTTGCTATTTTTCCAATACAAACACATACAACTGAGTGCAAGAAAACTATTTTATAGGTATAACCCACTGTGGTGGGTTGACCCTGGCCAGCAGCCAAGCACCCATTCTGCTGCTTGCTCACTGTCCCTTGCCCAGCAGGACTGGGGAGACAACAGGAAGAGCAAAATTAAGAAAACTCATGGGCTGAGAAAAAGGGCAGTTTAGTAAATAAAGAAAAGATAAAAAAACAAGTGATGCAAGGGTAATCAGTCACCACTTCCTGCAAACAAAGGATGCTTAGCCAGTTTCTAAACAACCACCATGCTAGAAAACATAAAACCACCAAATGACACTTTCTTTTGCTACACCGGTTTTATTGCTGAGCATAAAGTTACACAGTATGAAATTGGCCAGTCTGGGTCAGCTGTCCTGGATGTGTCCTACTCACTGTGAGGCTGGACAGAGCAGAAAAACAGAACTGAAAAAAACAAACCAAAACAAAACAAAACAAAAACAACCCAGAAAAACACTGTGCAAAGACCATTTAGTAACAGTCAAAACATTTGTGTATTATCAACACTGCTTTAGTCAAAAATCCATAACGCAGCACCATACTGTCTGCTAACAAGACAGTTAACTACATCTCAGCCAGACTTAGTCTTGAAACTGTTAAACAGCAGAATATATAGTACATTCAAATAATTTCTCTCTATAGTAAGTGTATTCAGTGTATCCTTGAAAAAACTTATTAAAAATACTGCTTTGCAATACACAAGCCTTTTTCAGTCTGGCAGAAGGATTTCTGCCAATTACCTAAATTGTAATGAATAAAATAATGTATTACATTAAGCGCTGTATCTATCTTTACCTTGGTATACTTCAGAAACACATCAAGATGGTAACATTGTCCTCATTTGGAAACAGACTTCATTGTTCACCTCTTTATAAAATTCCAGTTCCTGTCAGTCAGACAGCTGGCCTTCCCATCTAAGCAAGGCGATAAAATGATTAACAAATTTGTTGAATGTAACAGAAAGCCTATATCTAACATGTGGCTATATTATAGCCACAGTAATCAAGGCTGTCATGTGAAATAAGGTTCTTGACTATCTTTTATGCATCATCACAGGTTCAATAACAAACTGGATTTTATTGGACATTTCATGTCTCCCTCCCGCCCCCCTTCCAACTGAACACACTCATGCAATCTTTTTCTGTATTGAATGAATTATTTAAAAATCATGGGCTTTGTGGCCAATTACATTTTCCATTTGGGAAAGAAATTCCTGAACCTAACTGTGCTTTTTAAATCATTGTGCTTGATTCTGTAACCTACTCTTTCAAACTTTTTCTAATAAGTGTATTCCTACTGAACCCAATAAACTTTCACAGGCAAGAATTTGGAAGACCAGGCTTTACTAGGCAAATTGTGATTATGTGCACAGTACAAGGATCCTACTAGTAATACTTCAAAGAGCTAGTGGCCGAAACACACTAATTTTTACAAACATCTATGAAATAAAGACTACTACCCTATTTACTGCTCAGAAGCAAGGAGATCAAGCTAGTTTACTGAAAGGTAGCTTTAATGGTATGGCAATTAAACTTTTACTATCTTCATCCAGACTACTATGAAAATAGGCTGGTATAGCATTCTTGTGTATGAAAAGCTGAAGGAATGTAATTGTTAACCTGAAGAACATTTTTCAAGTCTTTCTCAAGAAAAGTGATGAAAAGGCTTGTGGAGCATAGCTGGGAACGAAATTTCCACAAGAATTTTAAAGCTTTGACATTTTTTGCCTTTGTCTTGGAATGAAAACCAGAAATTACGGAAACATTCATGAACTAGAAATCTGAAGAAAAAAGATTTGGATCTGACCTGTTAAAACTTTCAAAGTAGACTCTATTTATCTGGTTATTCACGCACCTGTTTATGCATAGAGTAATTGTGTGTATTTACATATTATGTACTGTAATTGAACATTTCTTATCAAGCAGTCATTTTTACCTGAAAATCAGAATATTTTCTGAGGAAATCTGTGTGCAAGCTTCTATGAAAAATCTTCAGATTAAAAATGAAAATGATATAGTGAGTAGGAATAATTATCTATTTTAATGCAAATCCAATTTCGTCCATCAGAGATTTGCAATGGATATTTCATCATTGCCAGGACAAAGGCTGCTGCATTTCACCTGCACTCGTTTGCAACAATTGAGCATAGTTCTTCAGTTTAGTAAAATTTATACATTTATAAGCATATTTTATTATGTTGCAAACATCATAAAGAAAACTGCCCTCTTGTAAGCACAGTTTCTGGGATTCACGAACTCAGTCATAGAATCATAGAATTGTTCAAGTTGGAAGTACAAAACATCATTGAGTTCCAACTCCCCTACCACAGGCAGGGACACCTCTCACTACACCAGGTTGCCCAAAGCCCCATCCAGCCTGGTCTTAAGCACTCCCAGGGATGGCGCATCTACAGCTTCTCTGGGCAACCTGTTCCACTGCCTCACCACCCTCACAGGAAAGAATTTCTTCCTAATATCCAATCTAAATCTCCTCTCTTCCGATTTAAAACCATTACCCCTTGTTCTGTCACTACACTTTCTGACAAACAGTCCCTCTCCGGCTCTCCTGTGGGCTCCCTTCAGATATCAGAAGACTGCTATTAAGGTCTCCCTGGAGCCTTCTCCTGGAGCCTTCTCTTCTCCAGGTTGAACAGCCCCAGCTCTCTCAGCCTGTCTTCACAGGATAGGTGCTCCATCCCTCTGATCATCTTCGTGGCCCTCTGCTGGACCTGTCCCAACAGTTCTGTGTCCTTTCTATGTTGAGGACTCCAGAGCTGAACACCGTACTCCAGGTGGGGTCTCACAAGCACAGAGTAGAGGGGGAAAATCACCTTCCGCAACCTACTGGTCACGCTTCTTTTGATGCAGCCCAGGATATGGTTGGCTTTTTGGATGGCATCCCTTCCCTCCAGCATGTCAACTGCGCCACCGAGCTTGGTGTCCTTGGCAAACTTGCTGAGGGTGCACTCTATCCCACTGTCTATGTCTCTGACAAAGATGTTAAATAGTACTGGTCCCAGTCATACACATAGTTTACACAAGACACAGAATCTTCACAAAAACTAGAACAGCATCTTTTAAAAACACATTAAAATAATGAAATTTAATTTGACAACAATCTCTGTAAATATATGATGCATAGTTAATTAATGAATTAAATCAGATAGCTCTTGAAGGAAGATTAATTAGAAAAGCTGATGGACATAACTGGCTTGAATGCCTCTGTTTCCAAAAGATGACAAGTAACAAACTTCTGTAACTAGTCATTAATTCTATAAACCAGAGTCTGTTTTAGATAGAGCCTGTGCCAAATGTTGGTTTGCTTCAATCCATGGAAAATAATAGCTGAGTTTAAAGATTTATTTTGCAATTGCTATTTTGAGTTTAAAAAAAAAAAAAAAAAGATAAAATTCAGAAAACAAGAATTAATGATTTCCCTATGGCCCCCAACTTATATTCTGGCACCTTACGTTTTTCTTTGCCTTTGCTCACGATCTAACAAAGGGGGGAAAAAAATAGTCTGGAAAAATTATTTTGTTTTATTTGCCGCTTCTCCAAAATGAGAAGTAAAGAAATATTGGCAATAATTTCATTTTTCCTGAGGTATACACATGCAATTAGTGACTCTTCTGTAGTCCTAGACAACTAGGTAACTGGCAGAAACACTTATACCTGTTACCTCCCTTTTGTATGTGGATGGGAAATAATTCAATGAACTTCCCATAGGAAGAATTGCTTGCACGTTTTCCTGCAAAGTTCCACCACTCTGTATGAGTTGGTATTGCGATCTAATTCATCACCTGGTCATAACTTCACCATCTCTTGGCACTATAATCTAAACTTAAATGACTGTGATACTTCTTTTGATTCCTGAGTGAAGACAACTGTGTGTAAATCAGTTCTCCAAGTAATCCACGGTTATTGCAGCGTTTTAAAATCCAGTCCTTGTCCTATTATTCCAATGCAATAACTTCCCTGCTGTTACTTTAAACATTGTAAATAATTTCAGTTCTTTTATAGTAATTGGAAACTTATGTGATTTTGTGGCTTAATATCGCATATGTAAATATAGGTTAATTGAAATTGCCAACTAATAAATGTTCCTAATATAATATTCATAAACTCAGGATATTTCATACAAATATTTGGTTACATATGAGACATCCGAATTAAATTTTGTTTTGAATTAAATAAAAAATAAAGATGCTTTCATTTTATTGCATTAGGCTTAAAATGTTGTACTAGACATTGGAAAAGTGAATGAATTTGCACAGCAAGATTAAGGCAGCTATGAATATCAGAACACGCATAATCATATTGCTCTTCTTCAGTCTTATTAACAATTTATGCCATTAAGAAAAAACCTCTGGATAAGGACCTGCAATGGTTGGTAGTTAGAGGCAAAACACAAACAGGTTTTTCCTGTCAACTTTCCTAAAATGTCTCTATTTCAGTTTATACCCGTTGCATTGAAAGATATTCCTCAGCTTGCCCATGCTATATTCTGCTTACAGCAGGTGTGACACAGGACTAGTAAGTTTGCCAGCCAAAATAAGAACTTTTTTAAAAATAAGAATATAGTGTCCTGAAAATGTGAGCTTACTCTACTCTTTTTTATACTGTATGCTTTGTAAGAAACACCATTGCACAGCAACCATCAGGCTGCATTACTAGTAAGCTAAAAAATGTCACGAGCACTCTAAACACTCAATGCTCACTAACACTTTGAGGCAGCCTTTTCACCATTGCCTGCAAGCGGTGTCGTGGATAACCGCCTGTATCCTTCTGTGCACTGACTGTCCAAGGTGATAGAGCTCAGACTTTCCCCAAAGGTACTATCTGAAATATCCAGACTAATAAGACAATGACAAGACTTCTGAAACAGTGAATTTGGAGGATTGGAAAGGAAGAAAAAAGGAATGGACAGCAAAGAAAAATATAGGAGCATAAAAAATACAAATATAAAACGTAGACGTATTTTTGTCAATAGGGTGCTAACTCTAAAGCAGAATGACAGCTGTGATGTAGCTTTATATATTGTTCCCCTACTGTTTCTCACATTACAGTAGCTGGCTAATGTATAAAAGGGTGATTAGGTTTGTACAGTATTAATGTAATTAAAAAATAAATATGAAAATGACCTGCTACTGATCTTGAAGGCACACAGACATCTGTGAACAAGAGCTCTTCGTTTTATTAAAACTATTGATGTCTTGTGAATCCTTTGCAGTACTTGGTGGGTAGGTACTTTTGGGGAACCAGCCTTTTGAGTCTGCACTAGGCTGTGAAACGTGGTTGTCTGTGAGTTTACAATGACACAATACTTCTTCTGGCCATACATCTACCTGTGTTTCCTGTCCATAGCATTCGACAAAGTAGTGAAGAAGTTGCATGTGATTTCTCTTTTCACTGAGACACTTTCCACAACTGAGTTCTCTGAATTAGAAGAGTTGCTGGCTCGCAGGCCACAGAGAAAATTACCCTTACACCCGTACAGACATGAGGGTTGTGTCTGTGTACACAAACCCTTTTTATGTCCATCTTCCCAAACAGCCTGACCTTTTTCTTAATGCACATGGCTTTGAGATGTCAGAAATCTGCCAAAAGCTCAAGACTTGGCAAAGGCAACTTTGGTTAACAAATTGGCCAGCATGTGTTTCCAATATGTATGCTATTGGCTTAATTAGGTTTAATTAACAAATGTTCGTGTCTGTTGTAGGTGGCAATTGCTATCTAGTGAAGGCTTATTTATGGCAACATATGGTATTCTGGTGAATGATTGCTAGAGTAACTGTAATGAGGCATTTGAAAGAACTTGTTCTGTTCAGAGTCTTGGAATACTCAAAATATTTTTCAAATATCTGTGTAGTTCAGGAGATGCCTCGTGGATCCATTATTTGAAAATGGACCTGGTGGTCCTTCCAGAAACTTATGACCTGAGGGATGGGAAGTGGGAAGAAGCTGTCATAGTACTAAACGAGTTAAGCAAAAATTTGTATATAAAACAAGAGAGATGCCTGAAAGCATAACTAATAGCATTATTTTTAAAAATTACTAATGTTCCTTTTCCACATCCTAGCACTCTTAGGTATGACCTAGACTAAACAGTGATAATCAAAGAAGTAGGATCTCCATTTTAAATGACCCTGAAATTTAGCATTAAGTGACCTGTAAAGTAAGCAATAATTAGAAATGTATACTGCTCATGGTCTCTATAGAACCACAGTTACTAACTCTAGTTAAAAAGATCTGCCTCTAAAATTTATCTAAGAAAAAAAATAGGCACATTGAATATATTAACAGACACTGGTCTAAGCAAATACAGATTTTGTAACATAATGCTTTTTAATGGGATTGGTCAGTACAAACACCAAATTCAGAACAATAGTTTGCCATTAAAGTTAATCTTCTGATCCAGGGTCGATGCTGACAGCATTTTTTTCTGGATTTTAGCTAGGAGGTTGTTTGCAGTTTAACTGCCTCAGCATAAAAATTTTATTATTTCACAGAATTATCTTGAATTCTGTCTGAGACTATGGGGGTGTTAGTCTTCAAGTCNATTCTTGCTCTCAGGCCTGTGCTTGCAAACCAGCAATGGGAAAAGAGTCAAAAGAGTCACACCAGTTCTGGCACCCCTGTGGCATAAAATGGCATGCAAACTGAATTTACAGGCTTCTGAGGAGGTTGCTTTGTAAATGGAAATTTTCAGGAGCAGTTCTTCATTCTGGTTTAGCCTTCTGACTGTAAGCCACACCCTTGAATCTACACCATGCCTTTCCCCACCCCTCAGAGAAAGACAGATACATCTCTTGTCCATAGGCAAATGCCACCATGCCCCTCGCCCTGGCCTGGCAGAGTATGTGGTCTGTCACTTGGCTTTCAGGCACAGGCAGAATTTTGCATGTAGTCCATAGGGCTAACATCTTTGCTGACCCATGCACTACACAGATAAATTTACTCGTGCTCCTTTTCACAAACTTCTGCAAGTTTTGTCTTGGCCACATCTTAGGTAAAAGACCAGAGTCTTTTGCCCTTAAAGATTAAAACTTCCCTATATCCTGTTTTCCTAAGGCCACGTTGACAGTTCTACACCTCAGCAGAAGGTATCATACTTGTGAGCTTACTGTTAAGAGGTTTAGAGGGAATCTGACCACATCCTTATGTGCACACCCACATTTAAAAAACTGTAGTTCAAATGTTTTACACTGAAAAAAAGCTTGTAGCTTATTTCATGCTGGTTGTGCTTGAAACACTATTATCCAGGTTATTCTTAGCTCTAATTTGACCACAATTAATGTGATGGTGTTAAACGAAACAGTATCTTCAGATTATATTTTACTATCAATTCACTTTCCTGTACTTACGGTTGTTTCTTGTTCATTCCCTTGAACAGTTCTTTCAGAGTTGTTCTTTGACTTTGCTTCACAAATGCAGAATTTTGCATTCATCTTTCCTAGAAATAAATAAAAAGTCTTCAAGAAGTTCTTTAACAGAAAAATCTTTGCCTTTATTTGGGTCAATGCCATTTTACAAATAAAAATATGCAAGTGGCATAAACACTTGCTGGAAGTTAAGAAAGTATATACTTATAAAGATGGTCTTTGGTTGTAAGAGGAAGGAGGATTATTATTACTCTTTTGCCAGGTTAGCAGTTAGATGCACTTCCCAGTGGTACTCATACAGTTGCCTATAATTTTTTCCCCTCACATCAACATTGGTGCTCCCATGTGTTTTCTACACTGCACAGCTCTTGCATACAAATGCAGCCTTTGCCTGTGTAGTTTAAAAAAAAGATCCTGGAGTATAAAATAGTAACATGTATGATGAAGCACTTCAGATAACCAGCAAGTATCCCTACGAGGCAGTTAATAAATAAAAATTTTGTAGGGGAAAAATAGGAGTGCTATACTCTAAATTCTAACTTCATTCCTTTCTTTTTACAGAACATAGTACGTGACAATCCTAAACTAGATGAACCTAGTCCCATGGTCTACTTCAAAGTGAATACTTATTATGTTCTCTGTTCCATCTTTACATTGTTTTTCTATTTTGCAGATAATCCCACTAAAACTGGAGCAGCTATTTAAAAATACTAATTTCATTCAACACAAAGAAACGTAGTGAAACTGACTCAATATATTTAATTATAGTCTACCATACTGTTAAGTCATTGCCAAGAGCTAAACATTATCAAATACTGAAATGTGTTTACAAGTGACAAATAAGATATCTCAGTTTTAAGGTCTGCATGATTCAGGGGTGTGGCAATGGGACACATACATCACTGGTTTAAAGACTGCTGGTTCAAGTGCGGATAAAGACAGTCACGGGATCAGAAGTCCTATGTGATTACTTCTGTGGAAGTATTTCATCAGTATATAATTTGCAAAGAGATCTGACAAAACCTCTAAAACACTGAATTTTAGTCAAGACTGGGTAAAAACAGATGGTATTTCAGTTTCTTATTCTGAGAAAAGACTGTAAAATACTTTGAGGGGGTAAAAGCTCACAAAACTGATTTTTATAATGCTGGCAATATGCTTTCTAGAGGAGAATGGAGGAACTATTTTCCACTAAATGAAATGCTATTAATCACAGGCAGTATGTAGTACAGAGTTGATTTTATAACTATTATAGTCTTTCGGTGTCTTAGGAGCTAATGATTCATGTAAAGTTTACATACTCAGGTAAAAAGCAGCCCTAATACAACTCCACAGAAGTCAGTGACATTATATCTCTTACATGATGTTTGATTTTAGTATGCACTTGCTTGTTTTAATAAGTAGGCCTGCTGCTTGATGGATATTACAGCCATTAAAAAAAAAAAGTAAACAAACACATTAAGAAAGTTAGAGGATAATTTTTTGTCATTACCTTTGTAATTGGGCCTCCACAGCTATTATTGCTGAAATACCACAATATTTAAGGCACCATTTTGTACCCAGAAAATGTGCACATTAACCAGCTTCCTCATCAAAGTTTTACCTGGAAGTTTATAACAAAATGCATTTTCAAAATGCAAGTTTACCAGTAATATGGCAGACAGGAACAGTTCAGCAGTTCTGTTACAATACGTTGCTTGTTTGGTCAGACGCTACGTGAACTAAGAAAGCCCTCTGAAACATTCTTATTTGTAGAAGGTTTAGAGACATCTTTTGAGAAATGCTGTTGTGTTTATGAAATAGTATTTCATCAGAAGATGCAGAAATACTTTGAGATGTTGAAATGTATCTAGGACGGTTTTTAAATCCATTGCAAAGAAGGTAAGGTAAAATAATATATGAGTAAAAATTATACTTGAAAGCTATATTGCAGCAATACGAAGGTGGAAATTCTGGTTTTCCAAAAAGTCAAGAAGCTCCAAGCTAGGTTTCTCATTGTACACATGATAGTGTCCCTCGTTACTTCTGAATTTTGTGAAAGTTTTAATTATTTATACTTGCCTGATATACACACTTATATACATACTAATATACACAATTTTTGCGTGAATTCTCATAACTTAATGGATGATGAGGAAAAGAACGTGTTCCTTCCTACCCTACAGCTTGTTGAACAATGTGTCACATAGGCTTTTTAAGTACGCTGTAGCAATGACAGAAACAAAGAAAGCATCCTCAGACACGAATAACTTTGAATTCTTCAGGCTGAACCCTTTCCTGGAAGAGTACTCCAGTGGCTGGAGGAGCAGGGTACTGTGCTGGGGAAAAGGCAGTGAAATTCACTTTTCTCTCTCCCCTCTATTCCTTCAATGTACATAAGAGACTCCCCCTTGCCCAGCTGTCAAAAGAAAAGGCTAATGCCCTGGGCTGTGCATGTTGATGCTCTTCCCCCACAGTCTCAGACCTAAGCGGTGGACTGAGATAGAAATTAAAACATCAACGGTCCTGAAATTTCCCCACATACTAGTTCAGCTCTGTTTTCTATCCAGTACTCTTATGATAGCTCACCCTTCACACTCATGGTACTAGTAGTTTGAATGTGTAACACAAAACTGCATTCGCTGTGGACTGTGCAGAACAAAGGCCTAAAAACAAGGGTCATCAGAAGTCCTAAATCCCCACATGGACCTGGGCCTCAGCACATGGCCTGAACATATCCCTACCCAAGCCAACAAAGGATCAAGCTGCACTACAAATCAGGCTTCAGTCTTACTTGAAATGTGGAGAAAGTGCCACTAAAAAATATTGCAACACTTTCTTACCCAGAAGGCTCTTTAAGTCGTTCTCCATTCTACTTTCTTCAAAATCCCTATGATTATGGCCTTCATCTTAACACCCAGGACAGCATTACACAGAACCAAGATTAGCCATGTCATAGTGAAAAATAGCTATCTGGCAGTCCTGGTACAGTATAACAGTGTACTACTTTGAAAAGAAACAGCTCATTCTAACTATGAACAATTAGTTTCACATGCAATACTGTTACTGTGTTTAAAAAGAACTTTGTTGTCACTTTCCCTAAGAGGATCAATGACATTTTTCTATAACAAAGTGGGTGGTGACAAAACTGGACGGGTGTGTGCAACAACATTAGAATTTTGTCTCTCTGTTCAGAAGTCTCCTTGCCTGCAGAAAATTACAAAAAAATATCTAGTATCTGCCAGAAATTCAATCCTACGTGTCAGCTTTCTGCCTCAGAGCAGTATTTCCATTTACCACTCCTCTTCTGAACATGTTACACAGCAAGGCAAGCGCTGCTTCTGACATGACCCTGATAGGCTGACATGCAAACAGAAATGAAAATTATGATGTTCAGTCTCACGCTCATTTCCTGAATGCCCTTACAATGATGATGTTTACTACTGAAAGTGGGTGTTTGCTCTGTATGTTTTGCATAAGACTACCAGCACATTTTCTCTACTGTAAGTGACTTTCAAAAGTTGTTTTAAACACTGAAGAAGCAAGATTAAAATTGAGAAACTATTTCTCTTCTACACACCAACTCAAATCAAAATCTCCTTAGCAGTCTTAAACTAGTTCATGTAGGCCAAATGACACAAGAGCATACTTGTGCAGATAAAAAGGAGGAACAGAAATAATAATTTAGGATATTATTCATCAGATAGTATACTACTCATCAGATGTTTGATTATATAGGTCTTGAACTTCTGACAGAGCATCTGCTACAGTAAAAGCTCATGTTAAAAAGCAAAGACCTTAAGATGGGCAGAGCCTTAGTCTCCATGCAGTAGCTAACCAACTTTGTAAAATCAGCAAAAGGTGAAGTTAGAACAGACATAAGAATAGTTCAGAAGCTCTTTTCCTCTCCTACTTATTTTCCATCTAGAAATAATTCCACTCCTCCATAAAGTCTTTTGAACATAATCCACTAATTAGATGATGATTACACACTTGTATGTTTTACCAGTGGATTTCATAATATTGGTTCACCTGGACACTAATTGTGCTGTTAATTCAATTAAAGAGCCTTTGTAGCGTTTATTCATTATGCTCATTTCTGAATTGTTCGTGACAGCAGGATGCAGAACTTTTGTGTGGTTCAGGGAAAGACAGTTATGGAGAGCCCACTTTTTGCTTTTCTCCTCCTGCATTGCATCTTTCACAATGACTCCATCTGCAAAGAAGGTAGATTGGATTTTTTTTTATCTGTTAGATGGGAAAACATCTTCCAGAAGAGGTGTATGTGAAGTCTAATTTCACATTGTGAGTCTCTGAGGCAGGGAGTGTCTTGTTTTTCTTTAGTGTTGTGTGTATCACAGAGGGATCCCAAGCCCCACCTGGGGTTGCCACAATAAGGAGATATGAATGATTTTCTGTGAAAGGGACATAGTAGCACAATCATGTCTGTACAGACTTTGCAGCACAGAATGTCTCTTACATGTAAAGACACTTTTTTTATTTTACAGCATTAAACAATTCCTATTTCTAGAAAACAATAAGAGAACCACTAGTCCTGGAACATAGTAATGCCTAAAAAATGTTCACAACCTCTGTGAATTAACACATTAATAATATCAATATAAATTAATATAGGCACTTGCAAACCCTTGAAAAATGGGTTCTATGTAAGGGAAATGGCAAATGCGATGCTCTAGTAATTACCTCCAAACAGAAGCCAAAATCTAGCTGCAATATTTAAAAGAAAAAGATTTAAAAGAATGGAAATGCTAAAAAGTACTTATCATAAATACAAGGTTCAAAAGGAATTTTTAGTTCTTAAATTTGTACTGTAAATTGAATCACCTTCCCGTTTCAAATAATTTATTTTTCTTTAAGTAAATTTAACTTACTTTAAGGATCAATCAAACTTCAATTGTAATGTAGCATAATGAAGTCCCATACTATAAAAGTGATACCCAAAACTGAAAAGTGTATGCAAACGTTTTTGCTTCCTCTCCTCTTCTCTTCCCTCCTCTACCCTCCCCTCCCCTCCAGCTCCTCCTTTGGGGTCAGTCTTAGCACAGCTGTTTTAGTGGTGGACAACACAGACAGAGAATAATGTGCCCTTATTCTTCTGTTCTGGCAGTCTGTTTACTAGCCTGCCAGACAGTCAGACTTTAGGGAAATGTCATTAGACACCTGCTTTTAGACACTCCAAAATAAATATCTATATCTGTATTTTTCAGAAGTGAAAGGTAACATAGATACAAAGAATATAAACAGAGATGTACTATAACTAATAAAAGTCTCTGAGCAGTAAGGAAGTTAACTCACTTTCTATGAAGGCAGGTTTTTAAAAAACTAGTGTTTATTTATAAGAAGTGGATTACTGGAAATGAGAGACCAGTAATTGTTTCTTTCAGTGGTAAACATGAATTACTACTTTGTTTCCAAAGGAGTTTCACATGCCCTCTGAAAGCTGAATGGTATGTAAGGTGAAATCTAAGATTGGAAAGATAGAAAAGTTGGTTGTTGATTTTAAGCTTAGTGAAGAAGACAAAGAGACAACAGAGCCATGTGTTGGCATCAGACACGCACGACACAGGAACATTAGTCATGTAAACAAGGGAAACTGAGAGGATTAATAAGATAAATTATACTCCAGTTATCACTACCTGAAAATCTGAAAGAAAATATTCTATTTAGACAGCACATTACATGTTCCACAAACTAAGGATAAAAGGTGATAGTCTAGCTAATAAAACAGATTCCTACGGCTAAATTACAGGTTAAAAAGGTAGGGGGTCTATGCTCTTGGTTTTGCAGTGGCATACATCTGCCTGCTTGCAGATTTCTCTCGGCAGGCTTTTCACTTTTAAGTGAAAACTCTTCTCTTGTGCTAACCAATAATTTGGGCCAGAACTTTCAGGCACTCAACCTCCAAATAAACTATTTTGCAATTTAAACTCATGATATGATTTATTAATAATGGAAATTAATTGTTGAAATATCAGAATTTTCTGTTTGCTTTCTTACCAAACTAGCGCTGACATATATAATATGGACTATGTCAACATTAGTCCATAATATGAACAATTAGAATTTAATATTTTAAATCTAAATAGCTTATCTGTCGGTATTTGAAAACTACCTTACACGGACTGTACTTGCATTAACCTTTTGAAGGCTTGATTCCTCATCACTTACTTAATACAACATTTTGTCATTAACTGGCAGACATGAGATTAACTCATACAGGAAAATGGATAGGTTTTCTTTCCATGGATATACCAACAAAAGGAAGCTCTGAGAGAAGAAATTCCACTGGAAGCCTTTTCCAGAGATTTTGTTAATCATTGACTGAGAGCAATTGGTACTGAAGAGAAGATAATTTTTGTTGTCACCTCTTTTTGTGTGTTTTAGAATGTCTTTTGTGGAATATTTTGGCATGAAGCATGCAACACACTTTAGTTTCCAGGGAAAGATGCCCCTTAAGTTCCATAGATCAAGGAATCCTAGCAACAAAATCAAAATTCTGTATTTCACCTGGCTTGAACTTCTGCATAACATGTTGCCCCACCCAGCAGTAATCCTGGATTACCTGTCTGCCTGGCATCCACTCAGAGGCAGACTTCTCACAGAATTTTTTTATTTTGCAGAATCAGCATTTTCAGTTGCAATACTGTTTCACTGGAAGTCTTCTACTGAGCTTTAAAGGCAGTAGCTCTAATCTCACAGATCTGCAAGAAAACAAGGCCATTTGTCTGCTGGCCATGTGCCTGAGCACAGGCTCTGTGGCTTTATGCTGCACCTAAATATTCTGGAGGATTATGAGCAGTTTCTCAATTACTTTTTGTTTTGATGTTGGACCAGACACTTTCCTGTTGCTTTTCTACTTCTTGAGGGCTGCCCACACAGTCTGTCTTTGGGACTTGCCTGCCCTCTCTGCATAAACTCTTCTAATTCTTCTTAAGTGGGTGCACCCATCTAACAGGCAAGGCCTTCAGAAGTGGAAACTATGTGCCTCATCTTACCTAGTCAGCAGCCAAATACCTATGGAATTTAGGAATGCATTTCATATTGCAGAGTGCCCTTTCTTGACAGCTACTGACTTGAAATTCTTATAGGGGTATGAGACAGGGAAGCATGCTTGCTCAGGAGTCCTGCAGATTAGGATCTGCAGAAGTAGAATTCTTCATTGAAACACCCAGATGTTGCTTTAGGTTCTTTGTGGGTGAATAGTTTCATAGCAATTTTATATGGTCTTCTGGAATCCCATACACATTAGTTCTTTACAGGCAAAATCAACTGTTACAGGAAGAGACTATGGTAAAGTCCCATCACCAGTGACGGGAGTATAGAGAGTCTATCAGTACAACAGAAGATGCACCTGGTCACATATTGGAACAAACTGGTATTTTCCATCCCACAAAGTTATAAAACTCACCTTTAAATTTATAAAGAGTCCCAAGGGCCTCTGCCATTCTCCGAGTCAGACTGAATAAAGCACACTACAAAAGAAATATGGTGTGCTACAAAAGAAATATGGTGTGCTATCTCATACTTTACTTTAGTTTTTCTTTTATCACTTCTTAATGCTTCACTCCCCTCATCATAAAAAA
>VXBW01002007.1:80486-108593 GCA_013400375.1 Thinocorus orbignyianus | reverse complement strand
GGCACTACTAACGCAAGGGTGATTTGAACCTACTGAAGCTGTGGCATGTGTTTCTGTTTGTTATGCTGTCCTTCGGGCATTCTTACTGCATTTACGCTTGCTACTGAGGTCCATGCAGAAATTTAGGGTATGAGCTCTTGCATACGCAGGGCGTTATGGGGAATTTATTCTTAATTTTGTACTTGTGTCTACCTGCAAGACCTGGAGAGAAATAAAACCTTTACAGGTTTCCCAGTTAGGAAACTGCTTGGTTTTGGTTAGATTTCCTCTTTCTTACCTGTGATGCTGTAGTCTTACTTAAAATCATTAACTTAAGCCATTTATTTCTTTAGAAATGCAAAGTAAACTGTAAACGTTCGATATCACAGCTGTAAGTGAAAAATGCTGGCTTACACACTAACTGTTCCATAGGATTCTTACTGGTGTAATAAAAAAATTCTTAAAATATCAGCGTGCCAGAGAACAAAGGGAATGTTGAGGCATTTGCCCTCAATGAAAGTAGTCAGAATTATACTCTTGTGAGTGATGAGGTATGCAAATACTGAATTCAACTGGTTTTCATCTCTGAAAACAAAAATAGACAACTCCGTAGTAAATGATAATAAAAAGTACTAATTTTCATGCCGTGGGCAAGATCACTTTAGAGAGTACTTAAAGTTAAGGATTATAGACACACTCAAGTTGTAATTGTAAACGGGAGTGCTACTGTTCAGTAATTTGCTAAATGCCCCATACAGAGAAATATGTCTGTTTTACCACTGAGAAGTAGTAAATTTAGAGAAATTCAGATGCTGTTACAGCTTGAAGTTTGTAGCACTTCGTAGCAGCTCTTTGTCAAAGTGTGAAGATAGGTGTGTTTGGGTCCTGGAAACAGTTTAGATCTCATAAAGTGCCTATAAAATAGCTTTTGAATTTCCTGTCCATCCTTTAAAGTATGAATTAAGTCTTTCTGTTAATATACAAATAAAGTGGGTAGATGTCAAAATGAATGACATAAGTTACATTAAAGTGTGATCTGTTTTGTAGCCTTAAATTGGAATGTGAGAAACTGGCAAGTGAAAAGACAGAAATGCAGAGGCACTATGTGATGGTAAGTATATTTGGTTTTTCTTTATTTCAGTAAATACCTCCAAATGCAATGTAAGCCAGTGTAAGAAAATAATGTATGCTCCTTTATTTGCAGTATTATGAGATGTCGTATGGATTAAACATTGAAATGCACAAACAGGTAAGGCATTTTGTTTTCTAAACCAGTTTGCCTAATATTTTTACATGTAGCTGTTCTGTTTTTGTTTGGATGACTGTATCATGTGCTGAATCAATAGGCTGATTTGTAAATGTGATTAGTGAACCTTTGCCTACCTGCTGTCGAATGAGGTATAGATCATGTTGAGTGACGAGGCTTTCTTGGTATTGGTCCTGAAGGATGTAGGCAAAAGTAGGAAAGGTCTGGTGCCTGTGTTTTCAAAGATAAAAATTCAGTGTTTTCTGTGGTTTTCTTTTGTTGGTGGTAGAGCCTTTGATATGTAGAACTGGTCTTATGTGTCTGTAGCATATGTAGCAGTAGTTGCTCAAATCCTTGCTATTTAAAGGTATGAAAAGATTAGTGACTTGGAAAACTCTAGTTATGACTATGAGTTTGCAAGTTCCCATAAAATTCACACTTATGGCTACTATAATGGTGAATAAAAAGAGTATTGAACTGGAACAAGACACTAAGGACCGTGTAAGAAAAAAAAAGCTAAATGATTGCTCAGCCCAGAGGACCCTCAATTGAGTAGTCATTGTCTGCCAAATAAAGCATTAATGGCAGTGTGTAAGTATTCTGTAGATATGCTGACATTCACTTTTTCATTAAGATGCTGGTCTTTCAGAAATCGATGGCCTCTTAAAAAAAATTATCATTAGATGAAGTTGCACAGTTGGACACATTTCAAAGTGCAACAATACAATTCTTTTGTGATGTGTATGTGCTATTTCATCTAAACCTCTTGTTTCATTAAATTAAAGAGCATGGCTGACCGGCTGGGGCACAGCAGAGAAATTGATTAGTTCAGGCTTTGGATCTTTGGTATATTCAAAGACTTTCATTAAGCAAGTGAATTGCAGGGTTGAATTTTACTTTTGTAACTCTGAACTCTTTGATTTTTGTTTTGTTTTCTCCTAAAAATATTATATCTGATAAGGTGGTATTGTTATTCTGTGATAACTTTCTGTCTGCAAGGCTAGGTAGATATTCACTTGGTTTCTAGAGGTACACTTGTTTGAATCCAAAATGCAGGTAAAAGAAGAAATATTGTTACAACTTTTTTTTTTTTTAGGTAATGCACTGAATAGGTAAACAGAACAACTAGGATAGTATTTGGCTTGGATTGGTACTGTACCTAAGTTAGTCTTCTTGTGTCTTGTGTTTTAGAAGAACATCATTTTTTCTGTAAGGTGACTTTTCTGGGATTTGTGATTTGAAGTTTTTTTTTTTTTCTTTCTTTCTGCGATTAATTTTTTTCCTGTCCTAAATAACTTCTTGGCACGCTGTAACCTTTGAGGAAGCCAACATCTGTATAGGAGCCTCATTTGGTGCAAAATGGGTATTTTCAAAACATCTTTGAAGAGAACATTTGACTTCAGTAAATGTACTAGGAATTAGCTTCAGATAAAATCAATTAAACCCCAAAGATTAAAGAGTGTCAGAACTGAGGTTTCCACTTTGACCTTAACATCTGTGTATTGCGAGGGTTTAATGTTCTGTATGTATGGCAACTATAATTACATACTCAGTAGGCAGTGATACTCTGGAAGCTTTTAAGATTTATGACATAGCATTATATGTGTGTTGGCTCTGCCTGGGAGGGAGTAGACCACACTTGCTCCGTGTATACTGTTAAAAGTAAGCTTTTAAGGCATAAATACATTTCACTGGATATGAGTCTCAGACACTATGCTTTTACATGTTAAGTAATTATAATTTCTGTTAAAAGTAGCACCTTCTTGTTAAAGACTCTTATTTTAGATGCCTGTAATAAGGACACCAAATGGTGTTACAGTTCAGTATGTAGGTGATCTTAGGTGTTACAGTTTGGTATGTGGGTGGTTTTAGGTTTTTTGTTTGCTTTTGTTTTTTCCCCCGTAATCTGCTGATGACATCCTTCTGAATTTTGCCCACTAACTTCTGAGGAGGCTTTTGGCAGATAGTAATCATAATTCTTATTAAAACTGGTGACGTCTAGCCTCAAGGGTGTAGCCAGGCTCAAATTGATGCTTTTTGCTGGCTGATCACCAGCGTGGCCTAAGTGCTCGTTATGTTGTAGAGAGGGCCTTTGGAGCTCTCATTACGTTTGACAGGAATTCTCTCTAGGGGGAAACTGGGCATTAGCTAGACTCCTGACAGGCTGAAATTATTCTTGCTTTATGGCTTATAACCAAATGCTAGCAAGGCATCGTCAGGGGACATGAAAAATTGTCATTTCTGACAACATCTTTGTTACTGAAAAATGCAGTGATGGGGAAACTTTCCACTGAACAAGCTTTAATGTTTTTAAGGCCTGCCTCCTATGTGGATGCTGCACTTGCTCTGTGTGAAGCCCTTCAGAGAGCTTGGGCTGCTGACTGAAAAACAAAAAATTACATTGCAGCAGTGTTTCTTTATGCAGTATCATGCATACATCACTGTTAAGGTAGGGCCATTATGATAAAAGGAAATAGTTGCAGTTGCCTGTGTGAAAGGGTTGCATCAAGAGTTCCCTCCTCATTTGATTTGGTAATGTATTACAATTTGAGTAAAACAAAGTTAGTCAGGACTTGAATGTTGCTATTTGTACACAAACAGCTGTACTGCAGAGTTTCCCACTTGAGTATGTTGCATTTGAGTCCAGAAATGGCCATTGTAAGGCTTCCTTCACAACTTCAGCTTTGGCATTATGTGGTGTTTAACTGCATAATTGTGTGCTTAAATCCAGGTACTGCTGCTGTATTTTAACCTGCTGGCTGAAGAGTGGACAGACAATAATATGGGGATGTTGTGTGTGAATTTTCATACTATTTTCAGAGATAATTATTTTTAACATGAATAGTTACTGACTAAGGTTTGCATACCTGAAGCAGAAACAAGCACTTGAGGATTTGTTTAAGATATATGCACTTGTTTCAGATATCATTATTGTATGCATCAAGAAGACAGAAAAAATAAGGATGTTTTGTGTGGTCTTGAGTTTCTCTTCTGTGTTTATACTGCCTAAGTCAGATTTTTCCTGCTATGACATCCGTTGCTGGCACAAATGTTAGTGCCAAGCTGTAGAGTTGGTTGGGTGTTAAAGATTGTGCTGTACTTAAGGGGTTGCTGCCTTTGGCTGTTAGGGCAGCTCCTCTTTATTTTCACCAGCTCTGCCTGTCATCTTCTATCATAAGTCAGAAGATAAGGCTTCCTGTGTTTAATGCCTAGATTGTTTAGGTGCAAGATTAGCTCTTGTTCAGTGGCAGGCAGCCAAAGAAAGAAAAATTCATCACTGCTGAACCAACTGACAGACTATATAAACTACTACAGCATGTGGGTTTCTGCTATCCCAACGGTGACAGCGAGGTTTCCTTCTCTTTGGGTGGGTTATTGTGATCTCTGTGACCTGCCTGGAGGCGGATATGGTATTCAGTACCTTCCCTGTTGTGGAGAAGTATGCAAACTCTCAAAGTGCATTATGTTAACCAATTGTACAACAATTAAATGTCTGTTTTAGCCTGGAATGTATTGCAGAATCATTTTTAATGCTCTATGGCAAAGGACAGAAGCTTTTACTGATATCTCATTAGAACATCAGTCTTCAGGAGTGGGTTAAATAGGAGAGAATTAAGGAGCTTAGCGCTCTACAGCTCATAAGCAGTATGGCTGTGCTATTGAAAGGGATTTGAAGATAATTTTTTTCTTTTTTTTTTTCCTACTTGCATTTTAATTGTTGAAATGGAAAACTTCAGGAATCCTTAAGGTTTTGGTGGTGTGCAGTGAGTTTTCAGGAGTATTTTACAGTTGGCACTGCCATGTACAACGTGCAAACCCTCTTTTTATTTGAAAGAGGAAATGGTGAAGTTGATTCGGACATAGTATTTTTCAGTTTAAAAATCTGTACTTACTTTATAAATATTTGGTTTCTGAATAAGTGTGTCACCAGTGCAGCCATTTCAACCACAACTAGAGTTGCTGGTTTGCATAGGGAGGAAAGACGAGAGTAGTGACCTTGACTCTCTTGACTTTTGAACCACATTTGACTTTGAGACCAGCATTATTGTTATCTGGCAGATTCAGGGCACTGTGTAAAATACGTCTCCATGCAGCTTTTAGATAATCTTATTGTCAGATAGCATCTATTATGTCAACTCCATATACAACTTAATCTGAAAGTATGTCACAGTGTAAACACTGTACATATATTTAATGCTGCCTGATCATCTTGCATTTTAGGCTTTGTCTACCATATTTCAAGTTCCTCACAGAACTCTGGAAGGAGAGGGGAAATGTGTTCCTGCCACCTTTGTTGTTAAGCTTCCCTGGCATTGCTGGAATTTAAATTGCCAAATGTCTGATGATGTACTTGATGGATTAGCTGAAGTGGACAAAAAAACCTTCCTAGTATTTTTTGGTGTATGTGGGAGAGCAAGAGGGAGGATGTTCTGTGAATGTGCAGTACCCCTTCTGTCACAACAGATTCTGGGGAAAAAGCTTAAAATTTCTTTGAGTTGCCTTTTCTCCCACCCTACCACAGCACCTAGATCTTTTTGCAAAGCAGTACATTTGCGTTGTATCTCCTGTGCAAAATGGAAGATAGGATCTTCTAGGTTTGATAGTAGGTCACCATTGGCATACAGTAAAAGCCTTTAAGAACCATTTTAGGTTAATTGGTGCTTATAAGAATACAGCACAGTACTGTTATTTTAAAATGATAACAGCTTTGAGTAGAACTAATTAGGTTATCTTTCCACTTGAAGTAAGATTTAGGGATATCTAATGGCAGTTATGTCAAACACTGCTATTTTTGTCTTGCATGAGGTTTCTTAGTTGGGCTCTGGATGTAGCTATTTGAACAATAGTAGTTGCTTCTATAGTTCCTTTCTGATGGGGGGAAAAACAACTGGTGAACTCCTGATTTTTCAGCATGTATTTGGCAGGACAGCTAGTTTAGCAGGTCAGGGTACTTAACAAGCTGGTACACTCTTCAACTTGAAATTGAAACTGTGCTTTTGCAAGTATCAAATTTCCATCTATTTTGTGAAGGTAATCTTGTGTAACAACTCTGGGCAACACTTTCCAGTGTTTGACCCACCCTCATTGTGAAGAATTATTTCCTTCACTAACTGTAATCTGCATTGGTGGCTGTTGACTGCCTTTTGTTCTTCTACTGTGCAGCTCTGAGAAGAGTCTTAGTCTTCTCCATAAGCACCTGTCAGCAGTCAGATCTGCTCTCCTACTAGTTCTTCTTTCTTGAAACAACAAATCTGACTTCTTCCTGGTACATTTTGTGCTCTGATTCCTTGGTCATCTGACTGGTGTCACTTAGTGACTTGCTCCCGTTTGGCAACATTTTCCTTCTTGCAAAACAAGGGGAACAAAAGGGCTAGAATTTACTTTAATTAACCACCTGGTTACAGTTATACTGTTGTATCCTAGTATGAGGTGTGGCCTCATCAACACAAGGATGTGAGGCTGATACATATTTAACTTGTCCCCCCTAGACACCAAAGGCCTCTTCTGCGAAACTGCTTTCTAGTGTGTTTCTACCCTGGCTGTGCTGTTGTGGAGAGGAAGTTGTCCTAGGTGTAGGACAAAAACCACCTTTGTTTGCTTTGAACCTGGTTTCCACAATCTTTATTTGATGACTGCTCGTTATCAGAACAGACAAGTAGTTGATGTCTAGCTGCTTTTTCAATGCACTCAAACTTTTGTATCTCTGTGTTGACTCCTTCTCAGATTGAGCAGCCCCAGTCTATACAGTTGTGTAGCTTTCTTTGACTGTCTTCCTTGCTTTTCCCTCAACCTTTTTAATTTTTAACTTAGCCTGTTGAAATGAGATGCAGTTCTCAGGGTGCTGGCGAAATTTTCATTATAAAAGATTGACATTTATTATGATTATGAGATTTTTATTAGATCATAATTCTGCTTTCTAGATTTTTTTTTCCTTTACTAAAGTTCCTAGTATTGGATTTCTCTTTTGGTTTCCAGGAAATGCTGGACTGCAAATGTGAACCTTTCACATTTGAGTTCTTGCTCTTGAATGATGATTGTAAGGTCAGGAGTCATCACTTTGGGAGTAGCCACCTCTAGCCTCAACAGTGTGTATAAATTTTGTTTATATACAGTTCTTTTCATTGCCCACTTAGTCCTGTAAGGTCTCTTTGCAGTTCTTCAGCCGTTGCTTTCACTTTGAATGAAATCTCTTATGGAGTGAGCTTTCTTACTCGCGGCTTGCTGTCTTTTCCAGGCTGCACTGCTGAATGTATTCATAAAACAGATTGCAGTAAAGGCCCCTGTGAAACTCCACTGGTGACCTGTTTATGGCATACTGCTGGAGATGATTGAAGAGTAGATTAAACCTTGCTGAAATTGACTTTATTCTTAAATGAACTCCAGTTTAAATCTGACTAGGTTTAAAATTCAATTATTTTCTAAGCTTGTCCATTTTAAAAGGAGAGCTAGTGATGCACTTTTTTTTTTTTTTGATACTTAAAAAAACAACCTGCCCTGATGCTTTGTCAAGATTCATATAAACAAATGGAAATAATGTTGAATTCCCTCACTTAATCACAGTAGATTTTAGTGAAATTGCAATAGGAAAGGGGTTTTTTGCATGATTTTGTAGGGTAGTAGTATAAATTTGTAAGTGTTGAGAACTATTTTAGTTGTTAGCAAACCTAGTTGTTATGAAATACACTTTTTGGTATGGGGAACGCGGTTCAGGAAATCAGTGTACTAGGTTTCACTGAACTTTTTATAATGATAATAGTATTCTGCAGCTAATGGTAAATCCACAGTGTTAAAGACTAATATCTAATTGGGGATTGGCTGAGTTGCTCTCACCTTTTCTTTGTGTTCTTCAGACATGTGAGCAAATTAGCACAGATAATTAAATTGCAAATAAAAGTTCTTTGAGAGGTATTGGATAAGCTTTGTCAGGGCTGCTTATCTGGAAATATCTTACACTTTCCAAGTGATCTGAAGAACTAACTAGCCTTCTTGGCTGTGAGATGAAACAGAAAACTGAGGTTACTTTGTGTTTTGGTGTAGGTTTTTGTGTGTGTGTGTGTGTTTTGTTTGTTTGTTTACTCCCCTCCCCCAGCAGCATGGGTGCGCTTTTTCCTGTTTGGTCTTCCCCCCCCATTCCTCTTGAAGCTTTTTGATGTTTGTATAAACAGTCGGTCAAAGCAACTTACTTGTAAGGTGACCAGTCAGTGTATTGACAGGAACAGACACAATAGAAAACTGCATTAGGAGGCAAGCCCTTGGGATTTGCAGTAAATATATTACAGAACACAAGTGAATTGCCGATACTGCTTGTTTAGCAGTTTGCAAGGGCAATGGTAGTATAGATTTTTGAATTAGAAGGGAAGGACTGTTCTTTCTCTGTGCTGGAACATCTCATTGATAGCTGAGGATAAAATTGATTTAGAGAACAAAATGCTGCTGCTTTTATTTGTGCGATTTTAAAGGTTTCTGTAGATTAGCACGGAAAAACAAAAAGATTTCAGTTTTGGAGAAGGGAGCAAGAATGGTTATGCTTGTTCATCTGCATCTGGATTAAGTATTAAGTTTATGAGGAAATCTGCTTTTGTTAGGTCAAAAGAAGAAAAAAGACAGCTGAAACGTGAGTGGTTTTTATTATCTGGAAATCTGTCTATTTATGAAATTATTTTAAAGCATTCTAAGCTCACTGAATTACTCTGGTCGCTGCTTCATAGTATGATGAGCTCAACTTTTTTAAATGTAGAAGTTTGAATTACATCCGTGGAGGAGGGGATGAAAACCCCATAATTTCTTGGGTGATAAAACAAAATGACTGTAGAGACCATTCTATTGCAGTGTTGCCACAACAGTTTCCATTTACACTGAAATCTTTTGTTTGTTTAAAAAAAAAAAAAAGAAAAAAAAAACACACCCAAAACCCGGAAACAATTACAGCTGCTCTTCATGTGTGAGTTTGGATGTAAGGTCATTCTGATTTTCTGTTTTTGTAACTGGGGCCTCAAATGATGGATGTAAATTGCCAGTTAAGCAAACACAAAATCTTTAATTAACAAGACCTATGGGAAGCTCTTAGGTTGCTTCTTTAAACTGAAGTATGAACAGTAGAATCACAGCACTAGAAAGTACCTCCCTGTGTCCCAGCAGGATTGGCTATACCGATGTCATTCCTGATAAGTTGCTTGTCTTATCTGTTAGCAAAGATTTAAGGGTAGTGGTCACTCACAAGCTCTCTGGGTAGCAGAGCGCTTCTATGTTCTTGCTGCACTGCTTCTTCAGTTACAACTTCAATCTTTTCTGTTGTGGATTCAGCTCTTTATTATGCATTTTTGTTGCAGTGTGTAGGGAGAGCAGATCGTTCCCTTTCCTTTCGTCACCATTTTGCATACCTCTACAGTCCAGTGTTCGTTCTCTGAATGTTGTTGGCCAGCTAATGTACAGTGCCCAACATTTGTACAGTACTCCAGGGGAGGAAATGCTGTGCTGAGTAGCATAGGAGGTTTGCTTAGCGTAGGGCTGGCTTACAGTGATGGTAGCCTTTTTTGCAATAGCATGCTATTGATTTATGTTCAACTTCTGATCCGCTGTGACTGAGAGATTCCTTCCTGGCCCATTATTTTCTTTTCCTTTATGTTCCTGACTAGGCATGCTATGGTCCTTTTTCCCTATTTATCCCTGTCCTTCCTTTTCCTTTGTAGGCCATTTTTCCATTCACTGCAAAGTGAGTTCTGAAGCTATTCTCTGGCATATTCTGTCTTTTTCATCTTGAAGCACTCTGCAAATTAAGGATTAGGGTAAATGAAGAGATCTTCATGCTTGTTAGTGGGAAATACTGAAAAATACTGGGTCTATCATGCATGCAGACCTTTTTAATTTGCAGTAGAGAAGGATGTATTCATACATGGTGTAATTATCAAACAGTTTTGTACTTGTTCCCATGAAATTTTAGCTGTGCTGTGCTGTTTGAGACTCTCCTAAGAGTGCTATGAATGTCAGATTCTTTCTTTCTTAACTGTAGTCACTTTACCTTTTTGAACACTGCATAATTCTGACATTGTTTACTGCTGACGAATACTTCTGAGTTGTGATTTATATCCCTGTTTCAGTGAGGTGTTTATGGATAAGAGACTTTTTAGTGCCCCAAACTTAAGGAATAATAATTAAGCTGGAGCTTTGCTCCTTCATATTTTGTTTCCTATCTGTTAGGCACTGTCCTTCCATAGTTGCCTATCTACTTAACATTTGCAGTTTCTGCAAAGTGTCCACTAGCTGCTTAGTCTTCACTAATGTGATCTTTCTATTTCATCAGGCATAGCCAATTTGAAGGCGTTTTAGTTTGAATGCTTTGATCTGTTCTTTTCCTATTTTAACTGTAAGGTTGACCTTATAATTAATATAAATTACTAGTTATATGTGGTTGGTAAAGGTTCTTGTATAGTTAAGACAGATGCAAAAAAGCTTAGACTTTGTGGCCTTCTCAGTGTCCCTTGACCATATCTCTTTCCTTTTATAACTGAGGAGATCATTTTTTTTTTTCCTTGCAACTGTTCCAACCTGTACTGGTTTTACTTTAGCTGTTCCTTACTATTGGCACGTGGTTACAAAAATACGTTTGGCTGTGTATATGTGTTCATACTGTCTCACCTGACCTAGTTTTCATTTCTTGTTTGTATGAAGTCTGGTAAAATTTGGGATTTAGTATATCAGCACAATTCCATCTGTCCCCTTTTTCCTCTGTCCCTTCTTCCATTCTCAGGTATGTTGAGGACATGTATCCATGTCCTTAATATTGTTTCATAAGGAAAATGTCAGCTCTCTTTAATGCCATTTTATCTTCCTTCTCAGTAGCAGGATCTGTAAAGCTGATCTTACCGGTTGGCATGCACTTTCCTGGAACCTGTCTTTTTCATTCTTCCTGTCCTGTTGATTGCAAGCTCTGCAATGATTGTCAGTCTCAACCAAATTAGCCTTTATTTCAATAAGTTCTTCTCAATTAAAATGTAATCTAGATAGTATCTTTGCTTGTTTGTTGGCTTTTGTGTCTTTTTTTTTTTCTTTTCTATTTGGTAAACAACAGAATATACATACAAAAATAATAAAATGGGGAAGAAACTTATTGACATGTTCCCAAGATTTCTGGAAATCGTGAAAGATGTCCAGACCTTCTGCCTGTGTAGTGAAATTCTCCATTAGTTTCACCTTTCTTCCAAACCCATTTGATGGATAGTTCTGCTAGTTGCTAACAAAAGTTGTGAATCTTCTTAACTTGTTCTTTATTGGTCAGTCACCTGATAGCACCTAAAGCAATGATATGAACACCTTTTTAAGGACTTGAATTGTTTCTCAGACTTGAGAATTTTGTGAAACTGAATTGTGAATATCTGAAGTGTTGTAAAATGGTGAAAATACATTTAAGGTGCAAAAATGCATGTTACTCACCAGGTAAATTTAATTTGGCAGCTATTTCTGAAGTCCTAGTGAATGTAGTGTAATGAATTCCCCCCCCCCCCCCCCCCCCGCATTTCAGGCCATTCTCTTGATGTGTCTTGCTTATTGTCAGATGGGATGGTTATAGTTCTAGTCAAGTTCAGATTCTGCTGCTGCTACTGTCTTACTTGAATGTTGATGAGGACTGACTCCTGACTGGGAGTCTTATATACTGTAAGTGTATACACTTAGTTTTGGGAACTTTCTGATCTGATTTTTAGAACTTGTATGATTCTAGGCACTTCTTCAGCTATGGAAGAGCTCTGACTTTCTACTGCCATCCCAATAAAGTGGCACAGTGTGGCAAGTGCTGTACGCAGAAATTTGTATGTGGCTTATGGGAGTGATTGCAAGATAGTTTTAAAATAATGTCCTAAACTAAATCAAAAGCCAAAAGGACTCATTTCTGGTAGAGGCATAGCAGTTACAAATACACTGTGTTTCTGTGTGTTTTTCTTTTTTGTCTCCTTGTTCTTGTATAGCATAGTATAGCGTTTCTCATTTGTCCAGAGTAAATTAAGTTCTTGATGTCCTTAAGAATAAAAGTGCAAAGCACGCTGGACAGTTTTGGAGATCATACTTCTTTTAGAGCACTGTAAAAGCACGTGTGAATGCAGTTCCCTGGGTAGAGGGGAGCTCATCTGATAGCATACTGTTGCCCCCAAAAAATTCTACTCCTAGCTTGGTTCTCCTACCTGATGGATACCTTCTGTGACCCTGTTTAACTTGATGGTGTGGTGGTCTACTAAACTGGTCCTTTTCCATCCTCCTGTATTAATGTTTTCTGCTTGACTAGTTAGCTGAGGTGTTTGAGTTCAAATGTCTCCAGTGTGGTTTGAAGAAAGTGTGCATCTGGAAGCGAAGGTTGCAAGACCTTCTCTTCTGGATTAGAGTCAGCATCTCATGGAATCTAAATAGAAGTGGGAACTGTGTGTGCTGGAAAACAACTTGAAAGTAAAATAAAGCTGTGTGCTCACTTCAAGATTTAAATAATTCTGTGTGTATGGAAGCTTAGTTTAGGCATGGAAACTAAGCTGTGGAACTGGAATTTGGATAAACACACCTTTTGTAGTTGTGAGTGCTTGCGCAAGATGGACTAAAGTTGGATTAAAGGAGAAATGTGATAACTCCTGTTTAGTCAAGTTTAAGAAGAGTCTTGATATAGCAAAGATGTGTGAAAGGAGCACTTTAACATTCTGACAACAGCTTCTTTGTTGCCAATTGGCTTGGGTTCAACAGGATTTACAGCTGCAAATGGGATGGGCAGTTGTGTATAGTGGCTCATTGAGAGCTACACAGCAGCCTCTCTCTATTATTATAGAAGGCATTGAAATTAGGCATCTGAAATACATCCAGTAACTTCACTTCACAGTTGAACGAAGTCCAAACCTGTAGTGGATGTTTGGCAAGTTTAGCTGTTGACTTGTGCATCATACGTAGCTTATGTTTAAATTAACATGACCTTTCTGTAATTTAAACTGACATCTAAGAGGATTCAGATAAACATAGTTTAGGTATTGAATTTAAAAAAAAAAAAAAATGCTAATTTCACTTTGGAAACTATCTACCATTCTGTGGGTTTGTCATTTTGAGTTTTTATTCTGTTAATACTTCTGTTACTTCTTTGGCTCCCCACTCACTCCCACTTGCAATATGGTGATGTTTTGGTTTTTTTCATAGCTAAAGATTTTTCATGCCAGTCTTCTGGGGTTTTAATATCATCATTTTGTGGGTGGCTGATCTCACAATTAAAATGAGTAACATAAATGTGGGGCAGAGGGAAAGCTGTATTTGTTAATGATATGTCATATTAAACTGACAGCTTACGCCCAAAATACAGCGATTGTTCCTGTTGCTGAAATGAAGGCTACCCATTGCTGCTTGTCAGATTGAATTTCTAGTATCTATTGAGAATAAGCCTTCCCACCCCCTCCTATTGGTGAGAATATTAGTAATGACAGTGTTTATAATATAAAATAGAGTTTGAAGGCCAACTTTCACAGTTTGTTGCAGGGTGGTTAATACGATGGTAAAGGGGAGATGAATGTGGCTACTTGTGCGAGTCTATTACTCAGGAGGCCTGTAAATTTGATTGGCTGCTGCAGTTCTAGCAGAATCATTCGATTTGAGAGCAATAGAAAGATAAGATATCCAATTACCCAAATGATTTGCAGGGTTAGCCAACGTTGTCATGGAGATGCGAGTTGGAACAAATTAAATTTTAAGCAATAAAATAATCTTAAAGCACGTCTGGGAACAAGAAAATTTGGCAGTGGCACTTACCTGAATTGAATCTTAGCTTGACATGCTGTTGTTTGACTTTGATATACTATGGGGGCCTAAACTTTTAAATGGCATGTTGCCTTTATTTTCTTTTTCTTTTTGTTACCTTTTGCAGCCATTGCCAAAACAGATTGTGTAGTGGATTAGTTCTAAATAAAAGGGCATTAAGTAATATATGCATATCTCAGTGCTCAACATGGATTCAATAACTCATGAGCAGCAAAGTTCACAGAATGCTAGTCTAATAATTTGATGCTTTTGAATATTTAAGTTTCAAGATTTAATTATACCTCCAACATCCCCTCAGCTGCCAAATTTTTAGCAGCGATTTTTTGAAAGCACTTAAATCTTTTCTGTACCAGAGTTCTAACAAAACACGCAGAGAGCTAAGCATGGCAAAACCCCTTTTTTATGTAATTGTGCTGTGAATTGTGCTGTGAATTGTGCTTTTTGTTGTCTTCAAATATTTATATCATGAAAAGAATTAGGACTACATAGTTTTAGTATACTGCTTGCTTCAGTGATTCTGCTAGAAAAAAAAGAAAGTACTGAGTGGAGACTAAAATTTTGCTCTACACTAAAATGTACGCATGCAGTTTCTTACCCATGGACTTCTGAAATGTAGTGTTTAACTGGTTTCTGGCTTGCAGCTGGGATTAAAAAATGGTCAAGCATGTCCCTTAAAGAGGGCTTTTATCCACATGTCTGTTAGACAGATGGCTTGACCTCAGACCAATTTTCATCTCCATTTGCAGCATTCTCATAGCCTTCGATTTTCTTCTCATCCCCACCACAGATAATCTAAAATGATTCAGTAATGACCCAAAGTGCAACATTGACCTTTACTCCCTCATGGATTACTGTGTTACATTCTGTAAATGGTAGGAAGTCCATTTTGTTCTTCCAGGAGGAGTTCAGTGTTGTACTTGGCTTTCTACATGTTGAAAGTGTAAGTGGAGGCAGAGTACTTCAGAATTACCTTCTAAAGCTTTTGTGAATGTGAATTGACAGTATATTCTTTTCTGTGCATTAAAGGCTGATTCTCTGATTCTTTCGCTTTTATAAGGAATGGATTGGGATAGTTTTGATTTTGGTTTTGTTTTCCTTTTAAATTTTTTTTTCTGTCATTGGTGCTTTAGATTTTCTTGCTTTACTTTTAATCATGGTGTTCCTAACCTGTATTCTTTCCAATTTAGTGATAAATGTCATTTCCAAAATTGTGTTAAGTAAGTAAATAAAAATCTCATTGATGAGAATACATAAGCTGTTCTTAAGAAGTGGTGATAGAGTGCTTTCAAATACTGTGATACTTCATGACAGGAAGTGCAGTTTGCAAGAAAGAATAACAAGCCTCTGACATACAATGGACACTTTTAGCTGAGCATTGTGTTGTAAAGATAGGCCTGGACAGCTTTAGGAATCTTGGTACTAATAATAGAGCAGTTGTCATAATACAATTGACTGTTAAAATTATATGTTTAATTTTTGCTTTAGGTCACCATGGATGCTGTAGCTAAAGTCACTATTAGGAAACATATGGTAGACACAGATTGGAGCAATCACAAAATGATTATTGTTAAAACCTCTGATGCTGAAAGTTAATTAATAATTCACCTCAGAGAAAGGCTGCATTCACAGAATCACAGAATGGTATGGGGTTGGAAGGGACCTCTGGAGATCATCTAATCCAACACTCCTGCCAAAGCAAGTCCTCTTAGAACAGGTTGCTCAGGAACTTGTCCAGGTGGGTCTTGAATGTCACCAGGGACGGAGACTCTGCCACCTTTCTGGACAGACTGTTCCAGTGCTCTGCCATCCTCAAAGTAAAGAAGTTCCTCCTCACGTTTAGATGGAACTTGTGTACAAGTTTGTGCCCGTTTTCCTCTTGTCCTCTCACTGGCACCACTGAAAAAAGACTGGCCCCATCCTCTTGACACCCACCTTGTAAGTATTTATAGGTGTTGATCAGATCCCCCCCTCAGTCTTCTTTTCTCCAGACTAAAAGGCTCCAAGTTCCTCAGCCTTTCTCTCTAAGAGAGATGCTCCAGGCCCCTAAACATCTTTGTAGTCCTCTGCTGCACCCTCTCCAGCAGTTCCCTGTCCTTCTTGAACTAGGGAGCCCGGAACTGGACACAGTACTCCCGATGGGACCCCAGCAGAGCAGAGTAGAGGAGGAGGGTAACTTTCCTCCACCTGCTGGTCATGCTCTTCCTGATGCACCCCAGGATGCCATTACCTTTCTTGTCCACAAGGGCACATTTCTGGCTCACGGTCATCCTGTTGTCCACCAGGACTCCCAGATTCTTTTTCCTCAGAGCTGCTCTCCAGCAGGTCAGAAATTCTGCACTTGGAAATGAAGAGTGGTGGCTTCCATATGCAAAGGTTTCAGCATCAGTGGTAAAATACACATGGGTGTTAGGTGTGGTGAGAAATATAGTTAGTTTGGATGTTTGAACTACGCTTCCTTCTTTTTATTCCAGTACAAAAATCTGTAGTTGTTTAAGAAATCATATTGATTTAAGTGTATCTTGTGGTGCTTTGGGAAGTACAGGCTGTCAAAATGCAAAATGATCTGGAATAGACTACTGTAGAGGAAAGCACTTAAATACTTTTTTATTTTTAAAATAATACAGAAGAAAAAATAATCCAGTTGTATATACAAACTTAATTGCTTTGTAAAATACTTTATTTAAATGAGTATTATATTCAGTAACTAGTCTGACCACTTTTGTTCTTTGCCATTATGTTAAGAATTCACTTTAGCAAGAGACAAACTTAAGTACAAACACTTGAGTTTTGCAATAGTTAGGTCAAAACATTTAATTACTTAATTAGATGGAGCAGAGGCCAAAAAATTACATGAGTGAAGAAAAAAAATAAATCTGTCAGCTCAACTTAATTTTACAAAATGCAGCTGAATTCTTTCATGTTAATTTTTAATGATACTTCAGAAAGGAGGGTAGCACTTCAGTCAGGGGTCTGACAAGCTTGTAATGATTGTCTTTGGATTTATTTGTAAATGACAACAGCAAGAACCAGTCAATGATGTAGTTTTGTCATTGTTTGATGGGCCCCATACTCAAGTCCTCTATTAAAAATCAATGTATTCAAGAGGCTCTGCATTAAGAACACAAACAATTAAGGGTACTTCAGATGCTTTGCTAAGAGCTGCCACAGAGCTAGGAGGGCTTCTACAGTCTGCTTTACCAAGGAGCCAAAGAACGTGGGCAATTAGTTATGTTTGCCTGTGTTCAAGTAGCTTTCTGCAAAATTTTCTTTGTTTACTTATTCTTCTGACTGCCCTCAAGATCAGCAGTTAGGTAATAGCTATAGTGTATTGGGAGGCCTCTAGAAGTAACTGGTAAGTACCTTACTTTTAGAGACTTTCAAATGCGTGCACTCCCAATCTGGAATATATAGCTTACTCTAATGCCACTGATTACTGATGCCTAGTTTCTATCAAGAAAGCTGTTCTAGACTACTTCAAATATACTTTTTGTTTTCAAGAATGAATACGTACATGTGCGTATATACTCAAAGATATATCACCTTGAACTGAGAGTATACATTGCCTTTTGAACAGCTAGGTCTGTATTTCAAGCAATGAAAGTTCCTTTTTCTCAGTTTGGGAAACAATTCATGATGGACAAGATCTGGTGAGTTGTGCATTAAAATGTAACTTTTGCAACTCACCAGAGAGCAAAAATTTAAAAAATGTCCTTATAAATAACAATAGTTTTTAGTAAACATATGAGGTCACCAGACAGATGTCCAAGATCTGGATACATAATTTGAAATACTTTATTGTGTGTGGGAAGCAGTGCTAGTAAGGCAAAATGCCTCTGCTAACTGGCACTTGTAATAGCAGCAAGAAATCTCAGTAAACTTGTTTATGGCATGTACATTAAGTTTACCTAGCACTGGATGAATATTAAGGATATTGTTCAGATATTATCTTCAATGGTGGCCAGCTTTTGGTAAAACAAACTCAGAAGGAGGTTGTGGTTTTTATTTTTTGGGGTTTTTTTTGTTTTTGTTTAGGAAAGAAATAAAAGCTTTAAAAAATCTGGTTGACCTAGGTTGGTACTGGCTATTATTGCATGAACATTGCATTTTCTTGTCACACTGTGTACTGTCCTGTATGCAGTGTAGTTATAGTGGAGCTCAGATGTTTGGGACCTGTGCAGGAAAATATATGGACAACTTGCATGTTTTGTAGACTACTCCAAATAAATTTTTTATTTTATTTTTTTTAAGCTACAATAAGGATACTTAACTCCCTTTTGCAGAACAGGGACACTTTGTGTAGTCTGTAGGGCAGTTAACTTCTTGAACCCTGAACATCTTAGCTACACATCAGCCAATCAAGCTGCCACATAACAGACTTTCTTTCCATAGTTGACATTCGTTGCTTTCTGGAGAGACATACTGGGTAGGTGGAAAAATGCCCTTTTAGTACATAAATTCTCACAATCCTGTGGGTTTCTTTACTTTGTTAACAAACAGTGAAGTTGCCAGCAGATTTGGTAATAGTTAAGTCTGATAACTGATAATAGTGAAGCTGGTAACTTCCTTGTACTGACTTTGTTAGTAAGTAGGTACTAAAGGCCACCATCAGGATGATGGATATTTTATGGTCAAAGAAGACAGAAACAGACCACTGCGGTACGGTGTGTAATGGCGTCTGTTTCTGTTGAGCGTAGAAACCTGTTCCCCATGTTGCAGGAGGATTAAGGTTTGCTGAAAGCCACTGTCACTTCATGCTTAAGGGGAACCTTTTTGTCCTGGGAAGAAACCATCCCAGAACTGCTTTGGAGACTCTGTAGTCTGCAAAACTTCAGCGTGGATGTGCCAAATGCCAGGCTTTGGTCAGGTGGCATAGTTCAGCTTAGGTCAGAGAGGCAAAGAGTTTTACAAGTTTCGGTGCTATCAGCTATTTTCCTTGTGTCTGTCAGAGGTGAAGAAAGAGGTGTTAAAGCTCGACTGTATTTAGATCCCAAATCACCTGTCTGCTGAGACACACAAGCCGGGTGTGGCTTTTGTATCCTAATTACTACTTGATTGATGCATAGGGATCAGGCTGATGAGAAGGCTCAGGGAAAGGCTTGGCAGATGAGTTAGCAATGTTTTCATCTGACTTCTTTGAGAGAGTTTGTCTTTGCTCAGATTTATGCGTGTCATCTCATGGAAAACCTAACGGGTCTCAGCAAGAATGTCTTGTGTCTTAAAAAACCCCCAAGAAATATCTACATGGCTTAATGATATGACAGAGACTGACAAGCTGTTGCTAGTGTCTTGTATATAGATGCCGATTTAGGCTTTGTGCATCTGCGCTACAGGAGGTGTTTTTAAGGAGAGGTGTGGCAGTTAGGCAAGCACTCTGAAAACTTGAGGGTTAATTATAATGGTGATTCTCAATGGTGGGGAGATGTATAGGCCTGAAAAGCTGTAAGCACAGATAAGACTGAGTAATGAGAGAAAAAGTTCCTGGTACCCCACTTGAAATCCTGTGTTCAGGTTGACAGGTTGTAAGTGGGAAATACACAAAGCTGTCAAAAAGTGGGACACATACGCTTCATCCTGGTGTGGTCTCTGCTACTTTCAGTGAGCTATTGTTCTCTCCTCTGCTGGTTCCTAGTCTTATTGTTCTCCTGTTACTCATGGTTTTACTGAATTTGTTGTTATTGACTATCACATTTTCTGATCTAATTCTTTTTCCGCATTAATTATCTCTCAATATGGGTGTTTTTGAACCTTTTGTCTCCATTCTGCCTCACTTCTGTTTTGGTATTTCTTTTCTAGTCCTGATGGTGTGTTTCTGTTAGCAAAACTAATTTTACCTTTTAATAAGCTGATAAAATTGATCATGAAAGAAACATTTTTCTTCCATGCCTGTCACCTTCATGTTAGGCTGCTTGATAATTGGAGTGGTAATAAATCTACCTTTTAAAAGGCTTTATCTTGGATTTAATGGACTTCAAAAATGCTTTACTTGTTAATGAGCTATGTACAAGGACCAGATTTGTGCCTGAATGTGTACACAGATTAGGTGCTTTAGACATGGCAGATGTCCTAGTATAGCTAACTAAATCTCTCTCTCTGTTAACTATTTTGATTTGCCATAGTATGAAGATGTGGATTTTTTTTTGTTACTTTTTCACTGTGGGAACTTAATAGAATCCTGTACACTAGTTGATGTATGACAACAAAACTAAAACACATCTTTAATCAAAATGCTTTTCCTCTATAGACAGAAATCGCCAAGAGATTGAATACAATTTGTGCACAAGTCATCCCATTTTTGTCTCAGGAAGTAAGTAAAACTGTTCAGCTGTTAAAGTGCAATTATGTTGCTTTTCTGTTTGCAAATTAGCTAGTTTTAAGATGTTAATTTTATCACAATACACAAGTGTAAGGAACATCTGTTATAGCTGAAGTGTACAAACCTCCTGCTAATTCGGTCCAACAAATCTGAGTTCAAACTAGTGACAATGGCTCAGCCTCCCTCAATCATTGCCTGAGCAGTGTAGGAGTCTGTAAAATATTACCAATGCAGCAAAATGCTTTTGTTTCTAATCGTGGTGAGTGCTTATTTGATATTCAGTTATCAAATGTGAGTCTATTGACATAAGCAGGCTTATCTTGTCTACATAATTTGTATGAAATATTTATGTAAAAGGTGAGTCGTGAGCTCAGATGCCAAACACTGTTTAAGTTGCAAGCCTGCGTCTGGTCTGAATGATTATGGGCAACTGCTGTTACATTTTGAAGTCTGTTATTTTGGATATGCCTTTTCAAACTCCATGGTTTACGAGGAATATTGGTAGTTTTTGAGTGCAGTGAAACACTTCATTTCCCTATTTGAAATTTCAGTAGGTTTTGCTGTGTGGGCACAGAGTATATAGATCTTAAGACTGACACGAATGTGAAGTTGACGTTATCATCTTGTCAACTCAATTAGAAACTGATTATTCATTTTCCAGAAAATTAATGTTGGAGTGGCATGGGGGAAGAGGTGAGCTGGCTGGCTTTAGAGCTCTTGTTTACTCTTAAGCAGGTGAGAAGTAGGGAACAGCTATCTTCTACCTGCATCAGATGTCTTACAGTAGGTAGCCTGATCTTCTGCAAGCAAACCAGTTATTCAGGTGTTTGTGATCCTGGTTTGATTTTTGGTGTGGTCAATATCTTAACACAAATTCCTCCCCATATCCCTTCTTCTTTTAATAGCATCAGCAGCAAGTGGCCCAAGCTGTAGAACGTGCCAAACAAGTGACCATGGCTGAGCTGAATGCCATCATCGGGGTACGTGGCCTTCCAGGTCTACCTCCTACAGTGTGTATAACTTGCTTTCATATCTTATTGCTTTCCTGTTTAATGTTTTGATATGTAGTGCTGTTTTGATGCCCAATATTGCTTCACACAAATTTTAGCAGGGATAAAGTTAATAGTTTACTTTGTCAGAACATGATTTTGTGCAGCAATACTATGAGTAACAAACCTTCCTGCAAGAAATATAATCATTAAGAGAGTTGCTTGTTTATTTGTAGGTATTGTGTGTTAGTTGATCTAGTTACCTTTGCCTCATGCTTTCTTGTGACACTTGAGTTCTTGGAGCCTGTACAACTATTCATTCTTCTTTCTTTTCTCTTTCTTGTGAATCTTTCATGAATTTTAAATTAGGAAGCTATTGAAAGGAAACTTCACTTGCTTTTGAAGTAGCAGTAATTGTCTGACACAGTGTTCTATTAGCCTTTCACCAAGTTTGTGATTCTAAATATGCTGAAATAAGTTAACGCTACTTGCTTGTGACTGGTTGTCAATCACAAGTCATTTACTTTGTACTAATGAACTTTCTGAACCATAAATTCCTTCCACTGCATGAGTTCATTTCCCCCACCACTAAGTCTAGAATATTTCTCATGTTTTCTGCCCTTCCAGACAAAGTGAAAGCAGTAGCCGAAACAAGAAGCCGTCTTTTCTGATTTTATTCATATGTGAGCGCCTTGAGCAGATGCAAATTACTCATTTATCAATTTATGTTAATTGCTTGTGAGAAGATGCCCTGCTGGTCTTTATGGTTCCCTCAGACACTTTGTAATGATAATTAGACATGCTGCTGTACGGATTAACAGTGCCATAGTCCAATGACGTCTACAGACAATGGAACCAGTTAATCCATCTGTGCTTAAAATTACATCCCAACTGGAGATGGAAAAAAAAAAACAACAGGAATGAGGGAGGATTAAAAGAATGAGCCTCAGCTTGAAAACTCTCCTTTCATCAGTTTCTCAATTGCAGATCTGCAGTCGGTTTGCCTGTGGTAAGCTATTGGCAGTCAATTAGGTGAAATAAACTGGGAGGGTGACCTTCATTTCCTTTTAATAGCTTTGCCTCCCTGAAATGGGGAGCTTCAGTGGATTTTCAGCTTAAATTTTATTCAAGCTGCTTTATTACACTTGACAGATTAGCTTTGCATAAACATACCCCCCCTTCAAATCTGAGCCGTTTTTTCCCCTTGTATCAAATTTTGACTGTTACTTAGTTGATTTGCTAATCACATCTTAGAAACCCACACAATTACATCTGTATTTGTCACAATCTCCTCTGTGCTTTGCTTCTGTAATGAATTAGTTTATGAATACCTGATCTGATCTTTGAAATACAGCACATGTACATTTGTGGTATTTGATTAGCGAGCATTAGAGAGCTGTACTTCCTTGCCTTTTTTTTTTTAAAGTGAATCACTTATTTAGGATGCAAATGGAATGAAAAACACTTCTTAATGAACTAGTTTTAAAAATGTTTTATGCACTAAATGGAAATGTATATTAAAATATATCTAAAATCATTCTTACTGGACTTAGTATAATGCTACTTAGCCCGACCAACTTCTGCTAGCTCGAGCATATTTTTAAATTCTGCACAATGTAGTCTTTTAAAAGCAATAGTGCCACATACAATTTAGAACTCTTTCTTTTGGGGAAAGGTTTTTGGAAACAAGAATAGAAGCCTTCACCTTTTTCATTGTTAGGCTAGCTAAGAGTCATCAGAAGAGATACTTTCTTCTCTGTCTTGTAAAAGACTTCTGAATGATGCCATACAAATCCAAAACCATGAATGACGAAATGAACATATTTGGCACAATTTTTTTTGTAAATGCTTGCATATACATTATACTAAAATTAGATGTATGTCACAGTGACCTTTTACAGTCTTATGTCATCAATAATTATCTTGTGCCACACAGTAAGTTTCATACTCTGACATATGCTTGATTTTTGAAAGGGACAGTGTGCATCCTGGAAAACCTGAATAGCATATAATTGAGTTGACAATTCAGTGGACCTTTGCTCCCACTCACTGAGCACGCAGTGTGTCAAGTCCTCTCCCCAGAGGGGAGGAGACATCAGAAGTCTGTCTGTTCCTACAAACGGCAGCTGCACTGGGAGTGAGTGCAGCCCAGTTTGATAGCAGCTGTCAGTATTGTTCAGGGACCCGACTTCATGTAAAGAGCAATGGAAGGGCCATGCTGTTCAAGTGCAGTGTCTTTCAAGATAAGAAAAGAAATAGTAATTTAACGGTTTAGACATCTATTAGGAGCATGAAAGATCGTGAAACTTCCTTTCAGAATGCAAATAGGCCGGAGCAATCTGTAACAGTGGAAGATGCAGTCGAGTAGCCTTTGGCCTCATACTTACCTACCAAGAATACTTATGTGCAATAAATTTTGAGGGTAGGAAGAAAGTTTAATTTTCCTAGCTGAAGTGCATGTGCATAGTTTCTCTTGATTAGATAAAATAGGTACTTTTGTCAGGGTTTCACTTCTTTCCCCACCTTTCTTTCTCTCTTTATGTGCTGTTGTTTCCTGATTCTAGATGTTTCCCAGTTGGCTTGCCTGAGTTAGAGCAGTTCCTGTTGCTGCTGGGCCATATGTGAGTTCTGGAAGGGAACAAAGGCTTTAATTAGTATGAACAACTCTTTGAAATAGTAGATGATTTCAAACTATCTTTATTTCATACTTCTATTTCCGGTTGAAAAAGTGGAAGCCTATTAGAGTACAGATTGTGAGAACAGGGACCTGAATTCTCATGGGACTGAGGTTTTCGGAGAGTTTACTTACACTGATTCCAAAGCCTGGCTTCTGACTTTGTATCTTAAGCATGTAGAAAAGAGGATGAATGGACACATTTAACAAAAAACAACAACAACAAAACAAACAAAAACCAACAAACCAAAACAAAAAAGCAATATAGCTGGACTCTGTGAGCTTGTAAGCAGTGCTAATTTTTGGTGCTGATTTAAAAATTGTTACTTCAGTAAAGAAGTGTAGATATTTGGTTATTTACAGTCGTATCTCTGGCCTTACACTTTTCCTGCATGTCCTTCAAGGCTTTAACTTCCAGCCACGGGGGAGAAGTGTGTCTATTCAACCTCTATGGCAATTTTTAAAAATTACATTATTTAATATTTTTGTATAGTAAAGTTGAATTAAGTAATATTTTTGCTAGATAAATAATAAACAATATAGAAACCTTTGAATTAGAAGGTAAGCGTACCTCTTAACTCCTTGGTATTACTGCAGCTGTAGTGTCCACATTTGGGGGTAAGGGAGAATCCAGATAATGGTATGATAGAATTAGATAGATTACATAAAGATATTATTTATTTTAAAGAGGTATGATCTGGCTGGAAAATCAAAGGTACTCGAAGTTCATTCTATTAAGTATAAGGGACAGTCAAATTGGTCTATCTAGGTGTAAACAATGCAAAATATGTTAGATTTACTTTCAAAATAATCAACTAGGTAGTTTTATGAGTAGAATATACAAATATCTAAATGGGAAATAGAAGCAGCAAACTGGGATCTCTTCTGGGATTGCATTTTAGTTGCACGATTTGAGTGTACTGCTGAGTAGTCAGGTATGTCTTATTTTGACTTTTGAGGTGGTCTGCTAATGGTGCTATGAAATACGTATCTTTTGGATTGACAGTTTGCTTGAGACAAGTTGAGTTTGTAGACCTCTGAGAGGCCTCTCCACTGTTGCATGAGGTGATTGGCTAAAGGATTAGCAAGATGTAGGATTCTTTTTCTTCTTTTTGCCTGTGGTTGCCAGCTATCTCTGAGATTGTACTGTGTGAAGCTTAAGAGGATGAGGTTAACCTCTTGAGGGTTTATTCTTATAAGTATGTAGTTAATCCTTAGAAAGCCTATAAATAACTAGGCTGTATGTTTCATTATAAAAATGAAATGCAGACTAGAGCAGAAATGAATGCAGAATTTAGTGCAAGGGAAGAGCTAAGCAGCTGTAGCATTACTTTAGATCCTCCTCAGTCATGATCTGCATTATGTGCCGAGAGAGGGAAAATTCCCCTGTTCTTTTAAATTAAATAAAATGAGATCTAGTGAGCACAAGACACTGTGTCCTCACTCTTAGCATAAACTAGCTAGCTCCAAGTCTAAATTACTGAACTCTGGCGGTATGAACTCTATTGTGCGGCAATATCCTGGGTTATTCTCTATTTTTATTTATTTATTTTTTTAAATGTAGAAATCCACATTACCTGCTAGAATTCTGTCATGGGAGGTGCTTTTAGCATACAAAGGCTCCACAGTTGTAAACTTAAATGTAAAATAGGTGCCAAAGATGGTATTTGTCAGCATGACAGTTAGTATTCTCAGAATACTAGTCCTCAAACAGTGATCAGATTTTTATTGTTAGTGTCAGTAAGTTTGAGGAAAAATAAGAAAGCATTATTTATATGTATTGGTGGTTTGTCCTACTCGAAACAGAAAATGTGGGAGAAAGTATGTTAAATGTGTATGAATAGATAGTATTAACCAAACTTGGTTTCTGCCTGACACCTTCACCTGTCACCCTCAGCTCCATCCTCCACAGGCACTCCCTGTGCTCTGGACTAATGGGGAAGTGGAGGACCTTGGAGCAGCAATATAGAGGAGGATAGTGTCTAAACAAGACAGTGATTTCCTGGAGAAGAAGATATATTTGGTTGTTCAAGATGGCAGTCAAATGAGTCCAAAAGTCAAATGTAATTGAGCTGCAAGCTAGAGCTCACTTATCATGCCGGATTTCACATGTAGGTGAATAGAAAATGCTGCATCTTGGATCTTGTACAAAAAAAACAAAACAAACCCAAACAAACAAACAAAACAAACAAACAAAACAAAACACCCACAAACCCAAAAGGTCTTTAGGTGCCTCTTATCTAGTTCTGATATAGTTACAAGTCAAAGATAAGACCGAGTTTATGGTTACAAATTTGTGAGTCTAAACAGCTTTCAAGAGAGGAGTGAAAGGGAGATGATTGGGGGGACAATGTGTTTAGCTAGAGCTTAAGCCTGAAGATACGCTGCTGCAACTGTGAATGCAAAGAGAAGGAAGATTCTGATGAGATGTGCATGTGAGGTACTTATAATGACTTGGTATCACTTACTAGTTTACTGAGCAGAAGTTGGGGATGTGGGATGTACATGTTGAATGGTGTGGAGCTGTAAGTTGGTTTGTTTTGCAGCAGGACAGAGGTGTTGGGGGACTGGTAAGATTAGAAAAACCTTTATGTGTGGCAATAGCAAACAAGAGTAGAAAGTTCAATGGAGGATGTGGTTTCAGGAAGGGTTAGGTAGATAGAAGCAGAGGGGAATGATACCCTAGAAGAAATTATTCCTTCCTTTTGTGAACTTGACTACAAATTGTTCTGTTAAACGTACTGGTTTGGAAGGACAAGTTTCAGTGGAATTGGAAGGACTAAATTGGGTCAAAATGATGGAAGAGTACAGTTCAAGGCAAGGATTTATGGAGAACATGTTCAGTGAGCTTTAATAAAGAGAGTATGGGAGGGCTAATGGAAAAACAAAAAGAGAATTAGGGATGGGTTTGCTTTTGAAAGTGGTTGGGACAGAGGAGCGTCAATGTGTATATACATATATATATAAAATTCATTGGCATAGGAGGGCAGATTATTTAATTCCACAGGAAAGAATTTCTTCCTCCAGAGGGTGATTCAGAGCACCTCTATTGATTTATGCATATGCAGGCAGAATATCTTTCCATGTTTGGATATAGTTTTTGTGAATATTACTCACTTTTTCCCTAAGTTAGCAAGGAAGAAAAAGAAGACAAACTGAAGAGATGAGTATACCTTCTCTCTTACAAATACCTGCTTTGCATTCATTCTTGGTAAGACAAGTTGGAGAACTGAAGCAGATGAAAACTCAGTAGGCTGAGATAAAAATGTTGTATGACCCTCAGTGCTCTTGAGAGAAGTCTGAGATAGTGTAGGTTTAGAGGAAGGAGGAGTTGGGTAGAAAGAATTAATTGATTGGCCCAGACAAGAGACATCTCAGCTGGCACTGCACATGAGGTGGAATTAAGTGTAGCTTGGCCATGGAATTGTCTTGCAATATGAGTAGGAACACAGAAGGTTGGTTGGAGTTTATATGTTGAATGACGCAGACTTGTATGTTGGACTACTTTGCAGTAGGAGGGGGGTGTGAAGAATGAAGCATACAAATCTGAAAGGAACTAAGGTCTACTTTTGGAATGAGATGGACTATCAGTGTGCTGATGGGAGAAGGAGTGAGTTCTTGGTGTGGACTGCACAGGCAAAAATACCTGTAACTGGGTGACTGTGTCAAAGATGGAGTTGGGGGAGTAGGAAAGTGCAGAGGGATGGGTGCAGAGAGACTGGGGGAAGAGATGGGTGGGCACAAGTACTATGATTATTAAGCCTTTCTACTCTGTCATTACCATCTTCATGTTCCGCAAGATTTAAATTTCTGGAGACTGAAAAAGCCTGGAAGGAAAATAAGTATTCTTCAATACAATTGTATATCAGTAATAAAACTCCCTAGAGTAATATCTTTAAGTCATTCCCAAATTGGTACATACTTGAACTAGTTGGTTTTGGCTGCTGNTTTATTCTTGACTCTACCCTTCCACTTCCTCCTGCCCTGTGACATATGTCCTTCATGATCACTTTTTTGCTTCTTCCGTTGTTGCAGTCCTTTTCCTCCAATGTGACTTTAGTTTTGCTGTTTGTTCTTTATTTCTTGAGAATTTTGCCTAAGGGGGAACCCCCCTAGTATTATTTAACTTAGGGGG
>VXBW01002007.1:32865-80380 GCA_013400375.1 Thinocorus orbignyianus | reverse complement strand
ACAGTTCAAGGCAAGGATTTATGGAGAACATGTTCAGTGAGCTTTAATAAAGAGAGTATGGGAGGGCTAATGGAAAAACAAAAAGAGAATTAGGGATGGGTTTGCTTTTGAAAGTGGTTGGGACAGAGGAGCGTCAATGTGTATATACATATATATATAAAATTCATTGGCATAGGAGGGCAGATTATTTAATTCCACAGGAAAGAATTTCTTCCTCCAGAGGGTGATTCAGAGCACCTCTATTGATTTATGCATATGCAGGCAGAATATCTTTCCATGTTTGGATATAGTTTTTGTGAATATTACTCACTTTTTCCCTAAGTTAGCAAGGAAGAAAAAGAAGACAAACTGAAGAGATGAGTATACCTTCTCTCTTACAAATACCTGCTTTGCATTCATTCTTGGTAAGACAAGTTGGAGAACTGAAGCAGATGAAAACTCAGTAGGCTGAGATAAAAATGTTGTATGACCCTCAGTGCTCTTGAGAGAAGTCTGAGATAGTGTAGGTTTAGAGGAAGGAGGAGTTGGGTAGAAAGAATTAATTGATTGGCCCAGACAAGAGACATCTCAGCTGGCACTGCACATGAGGTGGAATTAAGTGTAGCTTGGCCATGGAATTGTCTTGCAATATGAGTAGGAACACAGAAGGTTGGTTGGAGTTTATATGTTGAATGACGCAGACTTGTATGTTGGACTACTTTGCAGTAGGAGGGGGGTGTGAAGAATGAAGCATACAAATCTGAAAGGAACTAAGGTCTACTTTTGGAATGAGATGGACTATCAGTGTGCTGATGGGAGAAGGAGTGAGTTCTTGGTGTGGACTGCACAGGCAAAAATACCTGTAACTGGGTGACTGTGTCAAAGATGGAGTTGGGGGAGTAGGAAAGTGCAGAGGGATGGGTGCAGAGAGACTGGGGGAAGAGATGGGTGGGCACAAGTACTATGATTATTAAGCCTTTCTACTCTGTCATTACCATCTTCATGTTCCGCAAGATTTAAATTTCTGGAGACTGAAAAAGCCTGGAAGGAAAATAAGTATTCTTCAATACAATTGTATATCAGTAATAAAACTCCCTAGAGTAATATCTTTAAGTCATTCCCAAATTGGTACATACTTGAACTAGTTGGTTTTGGCTGCTGTGGCAGCAGGAACATACTTTTAATATGTTATTGGATAGTAGCGGTATGTTACAGTAGCTAAAAAAGCAAAATACACAGATTTGAGATTAGAAGGTGAGTAATAGCAGGAATTTATAGTTGCCCCAGAAAAAGAAAAAGAGCACAGGCAATTCCAAACCAGAAGCAATGTGTCCTGACAACTTCATTTTAGAGACTTAAGGCTTACCTCTGAGTGTTCAGAGAAAGCAATACGTACTTGTCTAAAGAAAAGCTTTGTTCGCAAACTGACTTACACTGGCAGTGATCTGAAGAATGNAATGTAAAGGACCCTCAGAACTTACTCTCCTGTATTGTTTCTGTTTCCTTTATATGCTATAAACTGGTTGAGACAGGAACTGTTCTTAAGCCAACCCTATAAATACGTATTTTTAGAACAATAGCTATTGATGATAAAGCTATACATGGAATAACTTTTATATTTTTATATTGGTTGTTTATACTTTATATATAATCTATTTCTAATATAAACAGACTAGTATGCATAATATATAACAAATGGTATATGTAGTATATAAAAATATAGTAATGATATATTAAGATACATTTTATATCATTGTGTATACAAGATATATAAAATGTTATATGTGTCTGTATAACCTTATAACGTATAAGATTATGCTGTCACAAGGGTTTCTTTAGTTCATTGGCTGCTTGTTGTGTTGCTAGCATAGCTGCTGGTACAAGCAATAACCATGCTTCAATGGTTCTGTACTTGGTACAAGCTACAAAGTTTTAGGTTGACTTACAGTGCCTAAAAGCAGTGGAGGGGGGAAGAAAACCCTTCTTTTCTGTTGGCAAAAGACCTTATGTGAATGCAGCTACAGCAGTGGAGTGCTAATGCACCTTGGGGAAAAGATGTCGCTGAACTGGAAAGAATTCCATCTGCTGGTAATATCCTGTGTCCTCACTGCAGAGCTCTGCTGGTGTGGGATGATCTGCAGAGGCTCCACAGTGTAGGTACTGCAGATCTAATCGTGTGAAATTGCCAGTCATACTGGCAGCACTATGTAATTATTCCCTCTATGTCAATGGGATGTTAAAAATCTTGACATTTAACAATTATCACTAAACTTTTGTTAAATAGTTAATTGCTGATCACTTTAGCGGATAAACAACTGATGTGCACATTCACTGAGTGCAGTGACAAATCATTTGGGTGGGGTCACCCACATCTGTCATTCCTATTTACAAGAGTGATCTTTTTGAATAGCCCTGAAGCGTAGTATCTCTTTATCTTTCTAATGCTGGTGCCTGGGCTTGTCCACCAAAATGCCAGAAGAAAGGGAACAGAGACCTAGCTATCTAAAGACAGCAAAGATTAGAGCTGCTGTTCAGCATAGTGTTAAGGAAAAGATAGTGTCACTTTCTTTCTTCTGGTCTGTTATGTCTATCACAGACATATATGAGTGATGTAGTGGTGATATGGGAACTAATCAATGGTTTATAAGCTACCCTTGGGAATTTACTGTTTGCATCACATTGGAGAGCACTGAGGACCTGTTTCTCAGTTCTTTGGATGTAAAGCTAACTACAGTATTAAAATCTAAAAACGGGATCTTGTGATTCAACAGACAGTTTGTGTTCTTGACGGTAAGCTGGTACTATCTATGTAGTTCAAATTGATAGCAACCCAAGCCTTTCTCTTGTTGAGAGACTTCATTTTCCTCGTTTAACAAAAAACCCAAAAATCATCATGAAATATGGAACATATTCTAAAATACAAGCTAAGGTATATTTAGTATTATATGTCTTATATAAGGACTTTAAGGAGCTCTCAAAAAAAGGCTCCTCTTGTAGTAATGAAAAATGAGATTGAGAGTTTTGCTTGGTAGATGCAGGCTTCAGTATAACTGTTTTCACCCTTTCTGGCTGTATCAGTTGCCTTCTGTGGGCTTTTTGGAGGTGACCCGTGTATACCAGTACTTAGAATCTGTGTTCTTTTCCTGTGTTGCACTTTTTCTGTGGAATCTTTTTTTTTTTCTTTTTAACTACACCATCAATCAATAAATACTTATTTTTGTTCCAGATAAGTTAGTGTGGCAGCTTCATGCCTGCACCTAGTTTTTGATTTCTTTCTTTAGAAAGAAAAGAACTAGCCTTATAGAGCAAGTGTATGGGGAATTATGCTTGTAAGTGTTTATGCTAACTTTCCTTACTTTTGCAAGAATAAAAAATGTAGCTTAATATCTAAAGCAAGGAGAAGGAAGCAAATCAGACTCTAGGCTGGTCAGGCTTAGTATTCTATGGCGGAACTGTGTAGCATAAATCTATAGAAGAAATACATTTTACAGTGAAACAGGCGTGTGTCAGTGTAAAAGTGTAGTGAGAGCACTGGAGCATGAAGCGATTTTTTTTATTATTATTTTTTTTTGCATCTTCACAACCCAGTTGAAATCAGCATTTTTTTTTACTGTTTTGAGTTTTCTGAAGAGCAAAGAGGATACAAGGCTTGGTTTTTTTTAAAGGAAGATCATAGAATCATAGAATGGTTAGAATTGGAAGGGACCTTAAAGATCATCAATTTTCACCCCTCCTTAGAGCAGGTTGCTCAAAGTCCCATCCAACCTCGCCTTAAACACTTCCAGGGATGGGGCATCAACAACTTCCCTGGGCAACCTGTTCCAGTGCCTCACTACCCTCACAGTAAATCGCATAGCAGAAGACTGAAAATAAATTTTGAGGAGGGAAATAATTCAGGGAGGAAGAAATCAAGGGATCAAGTAGAAAAAGGGGTCAAAGGAAAAAAAATTAAAAGACTCTAATTGAGAACCATAACTTCATGTGTGCTGAGGGTCTTGGGATTTTGTTTGCTTTGGGTTAATTTTGATTTGGTTTGGTTTTTTTGTTTGGGTATGGTTTTTCTTTTTAATAGATAAAAGTGGTAGAGGGGCTGAGTTAGTGTGCTTATAATTGCTGTGTGAGCAAAGCAGTGAAATACAGCTTTCTCAGCCTTATCTCAGTTACCTTAGAGATGAAGTTAATTTGTGAGAAAAGGACTGCTTCAGGAGTATGTATGTGTGCATGAGGAGGTACCAGTTTTCTGATTTATATAAGGCAATTTATATGAACCTTCAGTGCTGAAAAAAGTTGATGTGCAATAGTGTTGTTTGAACAAATGGAAATAAGAGCTGTGGAAAACTTTGAAGAACCTTCTGTTCAAAAATTTAACTAACTTAAAGCAGACTTCCATAGTAGAGAACAGTAACAAAGGACAATCTGAAGATGACTTTCATCCTCTTTCTGAATTTCACATTTACTTTCTGACATCAGTTCTCTATTTAGTACAAAGTTTTATTTTCTTTTTGGTTTTTGGATCGCTTTTTGTTTGTTTGTGGGAGTGGAAAATAACTGGTAAGACCTAAATACACTATCCTATGCATCTTCTGTAATAAAGCATGAAAAAGGAACAAGATTTTTCCCATGAGGCAGTTGCATCTTTAATTTTGACATTGCCACACAAATTTTATGCGTGTGAAATATATGATTTTGGATAGCTTTTGCCAATACTGTCCTTTTGTGGACTTAAATCTCTGTAGTACAACTGCATTTTTGCATGGTTTATAGATGGAAGAGACCTGATGAAGACACTGTTTCTTTTTTCTGAAGGACATCTCTTCCTGCACCTAAGATACTATTGCTTATTAACATAACAAATAGTTTTCAAATAAATTCTACAGAACTATGAAGCCTCTGTTCTTTGATCACTAGCTAGATGCAGTGGTGGGCACTTTCAAGTTTATTTACTGTGGTATAATGTAGCTTCCTATCTGTCTGAATAAAATCTGCACATTTAGAAGAAGAGGAAGTAAGAAAACCAAATGAACCAAAATAAACATAGTTATTTCAAAGGAACTAGGTAGAAAATTAAGCACAGATAGTAGTTGCTGACTCATTTTTTCTAAAATACACTTAAACTGGGAGAAAACAGAAAGCAATAAGAATTGAAGAAACACAGAGTGCCTGAGGTTAGATGGGACACCTGAAGGTCATCTGGTCCATCTTCCCAGTTCAAGCAGGACCACTTAGAACCAGTTGTGAAGGATCATGTCTGTATGGTTTTTGAATATCTCCAAGAGTGAAGACTTCGTAACTTCCGTGGAAAACCTGTGAGAGTGCTTGGTCACCATCACAGTAAAAAAAGTGTCTCCTTATATTCAGGAGGCCTCCTGTGTTTCAGTTTATGCTCTTTGCCTCTTGCCCTGTTATTGGGCACCACTGTAAAGAGCCTGGATCTGTCTTCTTGTGCCCACCCTTCAGTTATTTATATACCTTGATAAGATCCCTCCTGAACCTTTGTTGGACTACACAGTCCCGGTTCCCTCAGCCTGTCCTTGTATGAGAGCTGCTCCAGTCCTTTAATCATCTTTTTGTCCCTTCTTTAGATCTCTCCAGTATATTCATGTCTTTCTCGTACTGGGAAGCTCAAAACTGGACACAGTATTCCAGGTATGGCTTCAACAGCGATGAGCAGAAGGGTAGCATCACCTCCTTTGACCTGCTGGTGATATTTTGTCTAGCGCAGCCCAGGATTCCATTCACCTGCTTTGCCACAAGGGCACATTTCTGATTCATGTTCAAGTCAGTGTTTGCCAGGACTCTCGTGTCCTTTCCTATGCAGCTGCTTTCCAGCAGGGTGGCTCTCAGCATATATTGGTGCATGAGACTGTTCCTTCCCAGGTGCAGGACTTTGCAATTCCTCTCATTGAACTTAATGAGTTTCCTATCAGCCCATTTTTCCAGCCTCTTGAGGTCCCTGTGAATGATGGTACAGGCATATGGTGTATCAGCCGCTCCTTCTAGTTTTGTGTTATCAGCAAAAGAAAGCAAACTTGGAGCTTAGTTTTGCAGATTGCTGCTGTGGTAGAAGATTGGGGTTAAATAGATGAGAAGGTAGTGTCTTGCAAGGAGTGCTAACATGCTTTGTGATTAGTTAGTGTAGTGGTGGTATTGGCAAGGAAAAAGGAAGATCCAAAAGTAATGGAAAGACAGCTTCTACTGTTGAAATAAAGTTAGTAAATAGGGTACTAAGCAATCCATATTAGGTAGATCATATATTAGTCTTTTCACCACTTACAGAATAGTTTGGATTGAAAGAGGTCAAGTCCACTGCCATCTCTCACTGTATCAAGTTGCGCAAAGCTCTGTCTAACCTGACCTTGAACACTTCAAATGGTGGGACACCCACAACTTGTTTGGGCAATCTGTTCCAGTAAGTCACTGCCCTTTTTGTAGAAAGTTTCTTCCTTGTGTCTAATCTAAATGTGACCTTTTCAGTTTAAAATCATTGCTCCTTGTCCTGTTACTACAGGCCCTGGAACAAAGTTTCTATCTTCCTTATAGTCACACTTTATATATTGAAAGGCTCCCATAAGGTGTCCAAGGAGCCTTCTCTTCTCCAAGCTGAAAAAAATCAGCTCTTTCAGCCATTCTTCATAGGAAAGGTGTTCCAGCATGCTCTGTTACATTTTTTTTTCTTTTTGTCTTTTCTGTTCTCTGGATNAAATGGTGGGACACCCACAACTTGTTTGGGCAATCTGTTCCAGTAAGTCACTGCCCTTTTTGTAGAAAGTTTCTTCCTTGTGTCTAATCTAAATGTGACCTTTTCAGTTTAAAATCATTGCTCCTTGTCCTGTTACTACAGGCCCTGGAACAAAGTTTCTATCTTCCTTATAGTCACACTTTATATATTGAAAGGCTCCCATAAGGTGTCCAAGGAGCCTTCTCTTCTCCAAGCTGAAAAAAATCAGCTCTTTCAGCCATTCTTCATAGGAAAGGTGTTCCAGCATGCTCTGTTACATTTTTTTTTCTTTTTGTCTTTTCTGTTTTCTGGTTCTGCTCCAGCAGGTCNTGTTCTCTGGATCTGCTCCAGCAGGTCCATGTCTTTATTAATTTGGGATCTCCAGATCAGTGTGAAGTATGCCAGGCTGGGTCTTGTGACAGCAGTATAGAGGGGAAAATCCCCTCCCTCTCCCTGCTGGCCATGCTTTTTCTTTTGATGCAGTTCAGAAAATTATTGACTTTCTTTTCGTGTATTGCTGCTGGGGGTTACCCTGACCCAGGTGCAAGACCTTGCACTTGGCCTTGTTGAACTGAATGAGATTCACATGGTCCTATGTCTTGATCTTGTCCAGGTCCCTCTGATTGGCATCCTGCCCCTCAAGTGAATCAACTTCAACACTCAGCAAGTTTACTCAAGGTGCATTCAATCCCACTCTCTGTTACTTATGAAGATATTGAATAGCGTTGGTCCCAGGGTAGACCCCTGAGGGACACTGTAAGTGGTTTCCACGGGGACACTGAGTTGTTGACCATTTTTAGATTGAGTTTTTTCTAATGAGGTTATCTAGCCATTTCATTATCCATCTAACAAGCCATCCAGCAAACCCATACCTTCAACTGAGTGTCGAGAACTTTGTGAGGAACTGTATCAGAAGAATTCCAGGAGCTTAGGTAGATGGCTTTAGCTCTTTCCTCATCCAGTGATGCAGTAACTCCGCTGTAGAAGAACATGGATATATTCTCTGAGGAATGTTGTCTATCAACCTGCAGTATGTTCTTCCCTGTAGCTGAAACGCTCTTTTGAAAGTACCTACAGAAACTGAAGTGTGAATATGAATGAATGGCTTAGACTAATAAATGTATTCCTGCTAGGTTTGACTGTTGGTAGTGTGGGTTGTATGTGCAGGGGTAGCATTTAGGATGTTACATTTGCCATGTTTGTTTTAAGAATCTTTTTAAACAGTGAGGGAGAAGGTTATTACTTGCTTGACTAGCTGTATGTGCTCAGACAGTGGCCCTCATGTTCATTGGCCACAGAATTGATACAGGCTCTCACTTCTTCCGCTGCTCAAGCAAGTAAATAAAACAATTTGATTATCTCCCTTTGGTAAGGGAGAGATGGCAATGGAATTGAACACAGTAATATGTTCATTTCTTATGTCTTTCTCCTACTTGAGTTTTAACAAAGTCACTTTTCTTCAGATCTACAGAAGTTGGTGTGAAGTAGTGTCCGTTAGTTTTAGATTTCTAAATGACTTTAGGGCTTGCCAGACACTTTTTCAGAATGCCTCTGTGGAACTCAGGGCAATGTGTTGATAATGTTACTGGTGCTAGCGCTGATAAGGTTTTTTGAGAACATTTTCTACTCTCAGGTGCTTATTTAGACAAGCACAAGAGACTACAGCTGTTGTAGTTTGGGACCAGGTATAACCTTTTTATCCACTGTTGATGTGTCATCACATCTGAATTTCTCATTCAACACTTTTCAACAGATACTGAAAAGTACATCACACATCTGTTTAAGAACAGAAGAATGTTCTACCTGTTTAAAGCTAGGAATTCAAAACTAGATTTTTTTAAGTAAGCCGTAGGTGTTTGCGACCTCAACAGAGCTACTTTAAGATGGGAAGTGGGATTGTAGGAGGTCATGCTCTACCTTGGTCAGCACAGAGCCTAAAGGACACATGTCATTGTTTACGTATAGTAAGTCTTTGTGAAACAGATTTCCTAACTCTGTGGAAGTCTCTGGCAGAGATTGAAAATTAATTCCAAATTTTAAGTCCTAGTTAAAGAGCTCTTTATAGCTGGAACTTGCCTAGGGTGTTTTGAGGCAGAAACTACCCTACCTTTAGAACTGTTAAGAGGTGATTGCTCAGAGAAGCAAGTACTGTGCCCTTCATATGTTGATTTTTATATCTTTGTGGTCTTGTTAAGGGTATACTGGAGAAGAAAACTAAGCAGTAAAATCTGCATCTAAACAGTATATTAAACTGAATTTGCTATTTCTTTTCTCCTTTTGCAAATATGAAAAACTTGTGTTTTTGCAACAAAATGGTGGTGAACTACTGATGTATCAATGCTCTGGCTAATTATCTCAGTGCAGTCACTTATGTATGCATCATTGCACTCTTCTCTGCCTTCCCACTTCCCTCTGAAAGTGGACACAGCCCTTGCTCTGTAAGTAATGATAATAATTGGTAGTAAGACAGACCTGTTACTCATCCTTTTTTGAGCACATTTCTTACGGCAGGTGTCTAGTTTTTAATTAAGCACTAATGAACATGCCTAGTAGACCATGACACTGCTGCCAGCTTACTTGTTTTATATCTCACTGCTGCTAATCTCTTAAAAGGTGACAGAGCAGGCATTAGTGACTTTGAAGTGATGGGAAAGTGATTATATGCGTAACGTAATTGTTTCTAGGATGTACTGTGACAAATGTCTAGTTACTAAATACATCTGGTGAATGCTGCTGTTATCCATCTTCTTGGTCTTTAGTTTCTTCCTTTGTATAGCACGTGTTCCCTTTTCCCCTTCTAGAAAGAGAATACAATATATTTCTAACAATCCAAGTTTTTAAATGAACAGAGCATGAGCTTCTTGAAAGGGTGATATTTATCTATGTGTTAGAGACAACTTTAAACCTATTATGAACAGGTAATATGTAAGCAATGAATCAATATACTTCAGTCTTAAATAGCAGTAGTACTCACATAATAAACATTAAACCACAAGAAACCATACCTTTCTTGGGTGAAAAGGCCATGATCAGGTTTTCACTCTTAAGTCTGTTTAACATAGTTGGATATTTAAGCATCTTTGGGTACCATTTTCCTTTGCTGCCCTCTAACTGTTTTGCAAAGTTGCAAAGTTCTTATGCAAAGGGATTGTTTCCACTTCCAGCTCTTGTATTCTGTTCTACCCTTTATACTAGACATTACTTCCCACCCTTGGTATGCAGCACAGTCAGAGAAACAGGACGTAGCTTTTCTTCTCACATGCTTGCAGTTTCAGAACCTGTTAGAGGGGATCGATCTGTTTCTCATTTCTGGCACTACCCTGTGTTTAGGCTACAAAGCAGGGCCAGGGAAATGGTAGGCAATGTGTCCCTAACCATTTGATATCTAAAGACGCTAAGCTATGCTTCTTGAAACGGGTTAACTTGTTTGCTAATTGAACAGAGCAAGAGAGGCATGAATGAAGGAAATCTTCATAGGCTTCCTTAAGGGATACAGGCGAGAATGGAAATAATTTAACTTCATTTCCCTTTTTTTGACCTTCCTGTGCCAACACTGCAAAAAAAAAAAAAAAAAAAAAAAGCCAATTTGAGCTTGCCGTTGGAGAAGAGAGCACATTTTTGTCCATGAAACCAATTTGGAAAGGATAAATCACTCTTTGTTCGTAACCAGTTGCATGCCACAACTAGGTAATCCAATGTGATGGTGCAGCTGGGGGTAAGTGAGATTAGTGTCATGAATGCAGTACAGTACTGCTGATGCATGTTGTTTCATGGCTAGAGTACAGGTGACTGACCTGGCTTAAGTGATCAATGAGGAAGAAAACAACGCAGATACCGTCTCTCTGAGAAAACCTGCCAAGACATTGGGTTATCTCCTGATTTGAGGAAACGTTATGGAAACTACTGAGGTCCTGATAAACTATTTGAGAAGAGAAATGTCCTCTTGCTCTTTGGAGGCTGGATCAAAAAACAAACCGAACCAAACCCACCAAAAATACCCCAAACAAAAACCCTGTGGGCTTTACAGTGCTCTTTACTGACGCTTCTTCAGTTAAATGAACTTTCAGTAGCACTAACTGCTTGATTTTAGAGAATGTGGTCTGCTGCTTTAACTGTTTCAAATAAAAATAATAATTCCTTCAAACCCTTAGTTTTTGAGTTGTTGAAAGCACATTAAAATAGAAGAATAACAACTACCTCTCTTATCTTGCTTTTTAAGCGTACTGAGAAGTTGGTAAGAATAGTGATTAGATATACAAGTTACAGTGAAGGCCAATGATGCTTTTTGTGCAGAATAAGAAAAGAAATACCTGATATGTGGTGTGAGAGATTTGTTTAACTTGTGGCTTCATAGAATTAACTAAAGGGACTGTGGTGAATTTTGTCGTGTATATCAAAAATAAGTAAATGATGGCTGCTTTACCTTTGGGACAGCAGAAGAGTGAAAGATGAGCAGAGTTCTTTAGTATCAGTCACTTTTGTCTACATAAATTATAAACAGTGCAAGGCACTGGGTGGGGTTGTGGGAAATAAAAGTGTTGGGGTGCAGTTGTTAACTAAATAGTAATAAATTAAGTCACTAATATGCCAGGAGATTTCATGCGGGTATTGTTGACAGTTTGTCTTGAAGAACCTTGAGGCCTATGGAAGCAGATAAAATAATTTTGCATTAATTTGACTTGAGTTACTTTGGAGTAACTTCTGAAATATTGTGAACTTGAGTCTAGGTATGATTTCAGTAGCTGTCAGTGGTACTTTAACAACTTAGCCTTCTCTGGCATGACCACTGACACCAGGTCAAACTCTTATGTCTAGCTGAACAAGGTTGGTTACAATGTTGTATGTCTACTCATTATGATATTGATCTTACAAGCTGCTTTTGGAACAGATGGAACTATTTTGATTGACTAATATCATGATTCTTTTGGGGAACTCCATGACGTTATTGGTGTTATCTGGAATACCTGTATTTTAAGCTCAAAGTTCATTCCTAACCACAGTTATGTTGCATGATATTTTTTTCCCAAAAGTTTGGCTAGTTAAAATGTAAATTTGACTGCACTAAATATAAAATTGGGCAGCATCTTTTAGCTTTTTTTAAAAATATTCGAAATAGAAACCACTTACTATTTCCAAATTGAAGGCATGGGTGGGAGGAGTTTAAATCAATTTTGCCAGTGATGCTTGTTCACTCCCCCCGCCCTCCTCCCCCCAAAGCAGCAATACCCCTTTCTGTAAAAAGGGAAAGGTTTTTGGGCCTTCTGCTGCTGCTGTTTGTCCCCATTGATACTGTAACAGGCAGTAGCTGCCCAGAACAATCTGGAGTAATTTAATATATTCCTCAAGCAGCACAGCAAATATTCAACTAGCTTTTTTTTGTTGTTTATGGGGCATGATCAGACCAGTCCATAGACAGCCTGACATAATGCAGTATGTCTAGTGTTTTTGGGGCAAGAAGAGAGGCTAGACTTGAAGCAAACAAACAAATTATAAAATCCACTTGTTGATTCTCAAAAATTAACCAAATTTCTCCCTTCTCCTTCCCATACTATGTGCTATGCATTGTTCTTCTGGGGACGATGATACTGCTGGGAACAGCAGCAGCAGCTGCAGGCTCAACATCTCTCCCATGGCCATGGACCTCCAGTGCCTCTAACACCGCATCCATCAGGACTTCAGCCTCCAGGAATCCCTCCACTCGGAAGCAGTGCTGGCCTTCTTGCCCTTTCTAGTGCTTTGGGTGGGCAGTCTCACTTGGCAATAAAAGATGACAAGAAGCATCACGATGCAGAACACCACAGAGGTGAGAGGCATGGCAGGCCTGATTAGGACATTGTGAAATTTGCACATTGCTGCAAATTGTGTGCATCTCTAAAGAATTCAACTTACATAGAATGAGAAATAACTGTTAGCAAACTTAAAAATATCTGCATATATACCACTGAAACAAAATTCAGCTTGGAAGTTTTCAGTATTTTAAATGGGGATCGCTAGGTGTCACCTGCTCTATAGTTTGCAGGGCATGTTGACATCCTGGCAAATGCTTAGTTGTAATACTAGTGGCCTGCACCATATTGTGGAAAACTGTTTAACTGCATAATGGGTAATTTTTTTCAGAGAAAATAATGTTGTTAAATGGATGGGTGGGAAGGTAGGGGGAACAAGAAGTTAAATTTTGAAGTGAATGTGTTCAAACAAAAGATTTAGATAATTGCATCTGTTACTTTAGTTTCATAGGCTTAAATTTTAGTACACAATTAAATATTGGGCAAAATTGCACTTGACTAATTTTTGAAAAGAAAATAATTTATTCTGTCATGAAATAAAACTAGGCTTTGTGTATGGTTAAACTGTAAATCATGTTTACAAAATACTGTAATTTTCAGGAAATCACTGTATTAGGAATGTGCAATGACTTATATAAATAAAAGCCATTTTAAAACTGTTTGCGGCTTGTGTTCTAATTTTTTTCCCCCCTTTTTTATTTCTGTTCTTGCCTCTGTGTCTGAACGGGCATGTCTGTGCATTTCTTGGTTACTGCGGGAGCAGACAGAGAGCCAGGCACAGTAAGTACCAACATTCCTGCAAATGTTTCCATTCTACATAATGTAGCAGTCGGACCTTGCAGTGTTTCTCTGTTTTTTCTTACTTTTAGTCGGTTTCCTGATACTGGGCATGTGTGTTCACTGTTATTGTATCTCTTGGTTTATGCAGAAGACCAAGTTATTTGTTTGGAGAAGGGTGTGAATCAGATGTTTCTGAGCAGAACGATTTGGGGGAAGCTTGAATTTCAGTTTGCTTATTGGGTGGAGGAGAACCTGTAAATCAAACAGAACATTGATTGCAACTGAAAGTATAACAGTATTAATCAGAGTTAAGATTTTTTTCAGGTGGGATTTTCAGGAGTTAGAGTTGCAGAACATGCGAGAAATTTAAAATTCACGTGTCATGATGGTGTTTGGCCCTGGGGGTTTGGCCCCTGCTAAATTTGTGCTTCAGGTGTAACTTCCACAGCAATACTTTTTTTTTTCCTTCCACCCTTACAGATTAGCTGTAATAGCATTGGTTTAAGACAATCTTGTCCAGAAACCAGCCAAAGAACTACTTTGTTACAGCTTTCTATACTGCTGTCTTTTGAGTGATATTGTAGTAATCCGTTGGCAATGGGTATAGACAACTTTCATGTCATTTTAAGTAACAAAGCTAATTCTGCTTGTTGATGCCATAGGTGAGTTTGAGCTCTATTTTGTTTCTTTTTCTCATGAATTTGAGCTCTATTTTGTTTCTTTTTCTCAATCAGTAAAGACAAAAGCGAGGAAAAGTTATTTGACAGGTATCTTTATGGTCCTAAAGGTACTAAACTTCTGATTTTTTTTTTTGTGGTGTGGTGTTTTTTGTTAATACTAGGCCTTGATAATTATTTATATTAAACTATCTGCATATCTTTTGCATCAATCTTTCTTTCCTAAGTAAGAAGCATTTATTTCAGCTTGCTTAATGTTATTAATGACAGTGTAACTGTGGAAATAAGTTTAAGATGGGTTTTCCTGGTGTCTTGGTCTTATTAAGGAGATATTTCTTTGATTAGGATGTATTTCCTTGAGTGATGTTAGTCAAGTGCAGGATTCTGAACAACTTTTCTTAAGGGCTGAGAAAGGAGGTTTGTCTGTCTGTTTGCACACATGTGCACATGGGGGAGTGATGGTTTTGTGTTTTGCTTTGGTTGTTATGTTTTCTGTCCTTGCTTGCTTTCCATCCTCCTCTACTCTGTCCATCACATACTTTCCTAAAGGATTTTTTACTTTAAAATCAGGTGCTTCACAGCATTGTGAAAGTCTGAATTTGAAGTCTGAATTAAGCTTGTAGCTGAGCTCTTACCTAGAAGGAGAACAGCCAAAAATTAAACCTGGGTTTCGTGTTGTGGGAGATTTGCAATATTACTTGCTTAGTTTGCTATGTATGTCGATTTTATTTAATTGAAGTACATAAAATTGTTGCTGCAGTTACTTCTGTCTCTGTATGTGTTACTCATGATTGCTTGGTTATTATTTGTAGTAGGCTTTTTTATGCTGGGTTTACCCCTAAGTAAGCTTTAAACAATCTGAGCTTTATTTCATAAAATAACTTTGCCATATGGATATATTGAGTTAAGATTACTACGCTATGGTGGCCACAGTTTCTTTTTGGTCCCAGTGAAGAATAATGCTTGATCATTAAATTGAAATCTAATAGCTAAATACAGGTGAATTTCAACTTGTACTTAAATTTTTTTTAAATACGGCATTGCATTAGAATCTTGGCTTAACAGTAAGTGATATCTTAGAATCATAGAATCCTAGAACGGTTAGAGTTGGAAGGGACCTTAAAGATCATCAAGTTCCAACCCCCCTGCCATGGGCAGGGACACCTCTCACTAGAGCAGGTTGCTCAAAGCCCCATCCAGCCTGGCCTTAAACACTTCCAGGGATGGGGCATCAACAACTTCTCTGGGCAACCTGTTCCAGTGCCTCACCACCCTCATAGTATAGAACTTCTTCCTAATATCTAATCTAAATCTCCCCTCTTCCAATTTAAAACGATCTTCAGTGAATGAATCATAATTCAAGTGATAATGAAACTCAAATTTATGGTTAAAATGATCAGCTGGGAGGTATTTGCTCTTTGAACTTCTCTAGTTTTCTGGAATTTTTAAAGGATTTTTTGAAATCTATTTTTAAGAATAACAGAAAATCAGTCCCAAGTACACAAGACATACCAGCAGGGCTGTTTAATTATTACATATAGTTCCAACTTACTTCTTTCATCTTGCAAATTGTAACACCTGGGTGACCAAGATAAGATCAAATTGAGTTTCAGAGTAACATATTAAGTGTAATGGTGCTGCCAGAAATCCTCTCAAAGGCTTGATTTCATTATCCAAGACACCAAAACGAATGCTGTCTGTTAGTTACCTAAATTAGGCATGATATTTGGTATTACTGTGCAGTTCTACAGTATGCTTTCCATCAAATGTCTAGTGTGACGTTCCACTATCATCAGTAGAAGCTGTCAGCTTTAAATGTGCAAGTTTCAAAGATTACAATTTATCTCCTGCCTGTTAGATTTTAAATTGAGGGGCTTTTGACATAACTGAGTTAAAGCACATTGTGGCATATTATTTAAGCATATTCATTTTAAATTAAAATGTGGTTTGTTTTTTTTAAAAAAACCTCCTTAGGGAAATAGGAAGTCATGAAATTTTGTGTTGTATGTTTAGAAATACTTGATAATGCAGTGAGATTCATAAAGGAATAGAAAAATGTAGTGATTTCATTGTTCTTGATTGTGGTCAGTGTCCGTTTAACCTGATTTTCCAATATCTAAATGGTAAGGGGTACACTTTTATTTCTATATTACTTAAAGTTATGGGAAGTAAAATGAAAGGAAGTTCTTTGTAAATGCATGTTTCTGAAATGTTTAACACTTAAGTTAGTAATAATAGCATACTTCATACATGAACCGCTAGAATTATTTGGTTAAAATTAAATCATAGGACTTCATGGTTAAAGGCATGTGGGTTTTGGCTGACCTAACTCTAACCACCTAAAACTGGATCACGTTATTGTGGGAATGCGGGCATCCCTACTATTGTGACATAATCTGGATGCAGGTCATGAAGCCAGGCGAAGTAAGCAGGTTTTGCAACTGAAGTTTAATAAAGTTTTGAGAGACATCAATACAAAAGAACTTTAGTGTCCACAGTTTTTTCTATAGGGAACATACTGACAACAATTCTCACACTAACCTTAGTATTTATCACTTGTCTTCCTGCTGTTCTAGTATCCTGCTTGGACAGCATAGAAATGCAAATGTTCTGTAGTGCTCTGTTGTATCAGTAATAATTTGCAGACAGTGGAATCTGACTTGATTATGTGTTTGGGATTTACGTTAGGGTTAATGTTTTGTCCACATGAAAAACATTGGGCCTGTTTTCTAAGACTTAGGAAGTACTCATAAATTTTGCAAGATCGTGTTTTTTTGCCTTTGTCAAGTATAAATGTTGCTATTGTTCTATAAAGTAAATGCTCTCCTCTTACAGCAGAAAAATATTTTGTGTTCTTAGCTCTCTGTCCTGTTCTTCCCTTCCCCGACTTGAAGAAAGGGGATATGCACAATTGAATGCTACTTTGTGGTTGATATATGCAAGCTGTTTTGTGTTTTAATTTTTTTCAGTGGGGGAGGGAAATCATAAAAGGAGTTACATGAAAGTCAGCGTAGCATGTATATGCTTCTTGGCCTTTGTGAGGAAAATGTAATTTTCCATTACATAGCTAGTAAAGCTTAAAACTTGCATTTATTTAATCAGTTATATCTTCTAATTTTATTTACTCTGTCAACTTAAAAATAAATCTTATGGTCTTTATGGATGCAAATGACAAATTACCTTTAGCAGGTGTGGTTTAGAATACCTGTGGGATGCTGTATTTCAGTTTAATCTGTAACTGATATAAATCAACATAAGGCTAGTGATGAAGGATGAAGATTTGGCTGGTCCAGTATAATTTTTTTTATGGATTCTGACAAATATTAGCTAGAAAATACTGAAACCAAGTGATTAAAATCCATTTAGGCTTTCAATATGAACGTACTAGTATAAATATAACTTAAAATGGTGGGCAAAAAGAGCGTGAAGTCAGTAGCTTTCTGTCACTGGTAATTTGAAAAAAACCTGACTTGGTAAGTCAAATTTAGGTTGTTGACGTGTGTGCTTGCAAGAAGCATATTCAACAAATGGAAGTTAATGAGTAACTTCAAGCACGATCTTCCTGTGCATGCTGAGGGATGGTTAAGCCCTACTCCCTCTTCCAACATCCACTGTATTTCTGTTAGTGAGTCCTGATGATGAGCAATGGGATTGATGAGTAAATGATGTCTTGATTGTAGGTGTTAGACAAGATTCCGTTTTGCCTGCTCAACAGTGTTTTCCTGTCTATGTACTGATGTCTGTGGATAGCACTTGTGTGTGGTGCAGCAGCACAGGGCCATCGTCATGATTAACTGAACACAGTGGCTTGGCATGGTGGTTTGGGCAAGTGCAAGTTGTCAGCTATAGTACCTGGCTGTAGTTGCAGGTGGGTGCAGTTGAGATATACAGTGAGCCAGTAAATGGCCAAGCACAGAGCAAGAATTGAGTGTGTGTGTATTTGGAGGAAAGAGGAGTGGGAGGGATAAAGAGGTCAGCACTAGAGGTCTTAATTGGTACCAGGTGTAATTTAACCATGAGCACAGATGTGATGTTAAGTACTGTTATTTAATTGCTGTAATGATTAGCATAAAATTAATCATCAGTGCTGTATGTTCTTGTGAGTTGTCAGTGCTGTATGATAGCTGGAGCTAAATGAGATACTGTGAGGTCTCAGCCTGTACCTCTGGCACATATACTTGTGGTTTGGAAATAGCTCCTATGGGGAGCGACATGGCAGATGAAGAGGTGCATTTGAATAATGTGCATTATATTCCTGATAGGGAATCTAACTTCTCTCTGTGCATGGTGACTAGGTTTTTGTTTCAGGTTTGCTGCTGGTGGTTTCAGTGTTCAACATTTCCTGGCAGCGAAGTTGCTTTAGAATCCCAAGTTGCCTATTATACAACCCTTATGCAGTCTGGTAGTTTTTAGAGGACTTAGTGCTACATTAGGCTTTTCTTCTTTTGGGATTTATTTGAAGAATGGGGAATTGAATGAATAAGTTTTGAATTATCTGAAGAAAAAGAAAATATTTACATGAAATAGATTTTGTTCTGAGATTCATGATTTACAGATGCTACATTGGTAATCCCTAATAAATTGAACTGCTAGTATAAAAGCAAGGATTATCCTCATTTGTGTGTCTGCTAAAATTAGGACAAAACAATATGTTTGCCCTCTCTGTAATAACAGATTAAAAAAAAAATCCCAACTGAAAATTTCTATAACATTCTAAAAAAATTAACTTAATGCAATAAAAATGTTTGTCCTTGAAAATAAGTCCGGTGGAAGTACTAAATTTGGGGGTTTTGTTTTTTTTTTTAAGAGAAGAGAGCTCTGTCGTTGCGAAGCTGTTGCTGCTGTCTCTTAGTTGCCCTATGCTTGCTAGTGAACATGTAGAAATACAAACTACCAGAGTTGAAGTTGAAGAAAGGTGGCTTCTAGCAGGCTTTTCTCACTGTTCCATGAACTTTACATTGGTGGGAGATGTCAATAGCCCAAAGCTTATGTGATCATCTTCCCCAGTTGTTTTTTTGTATTTTCATGTATTTCCTTTGTTACTTTAGTGTTCTGAATATACCATATGCACTACTTAAACAGCCGCATATTTTCATATTACTGAATGAAATCTTACACAATTGATAATTTAAATTATGGTAGTAGCTTACAGTAACAAACTATTTTTTCATTAAAAGATATTTTACCTGATCTTAGTCCCAATTGTTAGAACTTCCTTGTACTCCTAAAGGCAACAAGATAGCAATTTTTAATTATTTAATTTAGTGGTACCTTTTGCCAGAGCAACAGTGCAATCCTACTTGCAGCTGCCAGTATAACCACTGAGAAATTAGCTATTCTACAAGAGCTTCTAGTGTGGATGCCACGATTCCATGGAACAGTCCTTTAAATGAATGTGGTAAATTAGAGAAAGGCATGGTAACATTTTGGAAAACTAGGCTTGTGAGAACTCTAGATTATTGTTACATGTTTTTGTGGTAAGTGAACCACCAGTCTTTTGAGGAAAACTCAAATCTAATAATCTTTGTTTGGCATTTAGGAAACAGTGTGAGCCAGGTATATTTACAAGTTCCTGCATATGTTTTACAGTATTGAAATCCACAAGGCAAAGTGTACACAAGATATTCCACAAGAATATTGTCAGCATTGTCTAGGTAGACTTTACATCAAACCTGAAAAAAATACCAGCCGTTGTAGTTAAACACATTTGATGCCAAATTTCACAAGCTGTTGCCTATGCTTCTGTGTAGTAACTTCAAATAGCAGCATTGCTAAACTTTTTCCAGCTGCTGCCCCTCTGCCACTTTTCCGTTATTCACACTTAATTTTGGCAGTAGAAAATGAGAAATTGAGTTTATTCACTTTTACTACATTTGCCTATATTATTTTATTTTAAGGTCTTCAGAAGTGAAATAAATTTTTTTTTTAAATTATTTTTTTGTCACAGGAGTAGCTCTTAACTAGAAAACTTTCCTCCTTAAGAAAATGTATTTGCTGTACTCAAATCTGTGGTCAAATTTGAAGTGACAGCTTGCTTCTGAAGATGTTTCTACCACTACAGACATGAGGGATTAGATATTAAAATGTTGAAGATAGGTTTTAATGTTTTTCAGACCAGTGAATCCCTAAATTAGTGTGCATCTGGGAGGAGATGAGGGGTTAAATTCAGACTGTATTTGTCAAGGGAATTAGTTCAGTGATCCAACAAGCTCACCTTTTAGCTGCAAAACATTGCAGTAGAGACATTTTGAGCTTCTTTATACTGAATTTCATTACACCCTCCTATATGCTTTATGTAAGCCCCTTGGGATTTGTTTAGCATGAATAGTCATGAATAAAAGAGTTTAGAGTTGGCTTTAAAGTTCAGCTCCTTAAGTAGGAAAAAGAAGATTCAGATTGCCTTATGTATCCTGTTTTGTTTTCTGCCTCCTTGGGACTAAACATTAACGTCTGAGCAAAACTACCATCATATCCTCAGATTTTTAAAGGGGAAGCCAATAACTAGTGCACAGTTCAGTGTCTATTAGTATACGTTTATGCCATTTTAAGAGTAAATAACTCTTTCTTGGGTAGATCTCCTTTGAAGGCTGCCATTTACCGTATATATTAGGTTTTTCTCTTGAGATACATGTAAATATGTATTTATTTGTATATTTATGTGAGCATATTTTTATTTATGTAAGCGTGTACTTGGCTTTTAAGAACTAGACTTACCAGGTCTTTGCCGAGAAGATTTTTTTTTTTTCCTCAACCCATTCAGTATTGTTCACAGCATTAATACATCAGTGAACAAATTGCCCTCTTGCATATGCTAATCCTGCACTTAAAAGAACTCATTGTAACTCGTTTTAAAGCTTTAGCTGGGACAGAGGTGGAGATGGGAATCATAGCCTTGTCAAATTGTCATGTGACTGAAAAATGTCTAAAATGCCTTTCTCTTTGGGTCAATAGTTTGTACTTAGCATAATTTAGGATGAATGAAATCAGTCCATGTAGTTTGAGGAAAAGATTAGTCTTTGCTTTTTCTTTTGTGTGTTTGTGTTGGCCTCGTTTTTTTCAGTCCAAGTCTGATTAAACAACACTGTAGCCTTAATTTCACGCTAGTAGTGAATGTTATGCTGGAAGTAAAAATATTTGATCTTTGTTTGCAATACATTTGTTGAAGGCATCCAATTGGAATTTATGGCAGCTAACAAATGAGTGCAGCTTAACCATATTTAGTAAATTTCTGTTACTATAAGAGTGAAAGGCAAGTTGCCATATATCTATCGATACCTGCACGTAAACATACCAAAGTCATATTTATTTATGGTGGTCTAGAAGCAAACAATCAGATTATATTTAGTAAGTCTCCTTTATTATATAGGATCTTTGTATTAAAAAAAAACACCAAACCAACAAAAAACATTATTAGCTGCTCATGAATAAACAACAAACCTGCTTCTCCTAAACAAGAAATTCAGTCGAATTAAGTAGTGAAATAGACGATGATTGACAAGTTGAACTAAACTTTTGATAAGTTGAACAATGAAAAGCCAAGCTTCTTAGAATGCATGAAGCTGTACATGTTTGCCTGGAGGACTTTGAGTCGAATTAAATGGAATGAAAAACTATGTAGGTATCGCACTTCTGAAGCATTGATCACATCCAATTTGGGTTTTTAAGTATATATGAAGGAATCTTGAAAGGAATTTTTGATTGACCTTGTTTTTTGTCTTTACAGAGTAATTCTCTTTTGGTCCCAGACAGTCTGCGAAGCACAGATAAACGCAGGAATGGACCTGAATATACCAATGACATCAAAAAGAGAAAGATGGAGGATAAGGATTCCAGCCACTATGTAAGCAAATTTGTGTCTAAGAAATGATTAATTTATTTGCGCATACCATGCTTGTATGAGGAGTAAAGGAGCTGTGAAGAACAAGGCAATGTGTTTCCTATGGCTGATATAGTCCATGAATGAAAGTGCCAGAGAGATCGTTATTCATGTTGGGCGAAGAGCAGTGGCTCAATAGTTTGGGCTATTGTCAAGCAATACTCCTTAACAGGGAATAATGAGCCAGGAGTACCTGTTTGGGGTTCACAAGTAGTCCCGGATATTTCTCAATTGAGCAAGAAAGTCTTTCTGTAGTGCTCTAAACCCTCTAGGTTTGTTTGAAACGGAATATTTTGTTGATTTGGGGGTAGTTTTAGTATATTATTCTAAAGCTATACAGTATATTTTTCTAGATATTATGTACACCACTGAGTAATATTTGCTGTATGTAAAAAAAGCTATATGAAAAGCTGTATGTAAAAAAGCTGTATGAACTTTAATTGAAGTTTGCTGTTGGTTGATACATGACAGTTTCAGCAGAAACCAAATTGAAATGTAAGAAATTCGTAGTTTGTGTTCTGCATTTTTGACTAGCTTACTTGCTGCTTGGTTTCAGAGAGGTACTTAAGTACAACAGTGTGGTGTACGTGAACTGCAAGAGGTTCACGTAGGCTTTCAACATGAAGTCTAAGCACTCAGCCACATCACAGGATGATACTTGAGCATGCTTTAGAGGCTAGGACTGGTGTGAAAGAGTACTGAAAAGTAGAACTTAAATCTAATAGAAGATACTATTCCCTGACATAGCAATAATGTAGGAAAGTATCTGGTTTATCTGAATCTAATCTCATATTACTTCCTGGTTACTGAAACTCAACAGAAAATCGGGTGTTGTTTTATTTCCTCGGTATCTGGTAGGTAATTTCTCTCCATTAATAGTCTTGTTTTGATTACAAAAGGGTTTGGCAAACTTCTCCGTGTTAACCCCTCAACTTTGATCTTTTGATAGTCTGTGGGCATTTTTAATTTTAAATATTTGAAAAGTAAGTTTTCTTAGGCTACACATAATAATAATAAAAAAAATAAAAAGCTTCTTATATTTTCTATTCTAGAGAAATTAAAATATATTATTGCACTGTAGAAGCAGTAATCCACACTTTAAATATGCAGTGCTGATTGCTTGAAATGGCTTTTACAGATAAAGGCAGCATCAAAATAAAGAATTGAGCAAACAAGGATATTTGAAAGCCTCGAATTTACTCTAATCTGGAAGAATTCCTCAATTCTGTGAACACAGAGTTGCTGATTTTGGGCTCATTTTAGATGAGGCCCTTGTAGGGATGGGAAAGTACTGCTTTTTATCAGAAGGGAGATAAATGAGTTGTAAGAATTGTTGCTTTTGGAAATAAGATGCAAAATGCAACTTTATTTTTAATTCTTTTTTACTTCTGATTAATTATCACGTTAGGACCTGTAGAGTTTCAACCTGTGGCTTTGTTAGTGAGGAAGATTTTCTTTTATATATTCTAAGTGTGTTTAGATACATATTCTGAATTATATTAATAGTACCAATAGATGCCTTTGACAGTCCCAGTAAATCTCTGTTTCTCAAGATGACAAAGTCGGTGGAGTGTACTTAATCATTGCTTGGCGGATATTTTTGCCCTCCTCAAGGGCGGTATTTCTGGTGAACAAGTGTCCCACCTACTGTGCTCCCATATGCTCAAATGTGTTCTAACTATTCTTGCCCTCAGGGTGCTTCATACTTTTCAAGAGGTGGCAAACAACTGGGGCTGAAGCTTTCCCGTTCCTTCTCCTTTTGCACCCTTTGGTTGGACAGCTTCCTGAGTGGCAAATAGAGCCACCATTCTGTCTTCAGTGACACTCTTGGGTCCCTGCTATGTTTGTGGTATTTCTTGCAGCAATATTCAGCTGCTACAGAAGAAAGTAAGGGTTGAAACTATCTGTTGGGGTGGGGTTTTTTTGTGTTTTTCTCTTTTGACGCTGATGGCCTGGAATGAGAGGAAGGAACTGATGTTTTACTTTCCATCTGCTGGTGTGAAGTGTGATAGCCCCAATATTTTGAAAGCAAGAGTTGGGCAGACAGTTTGACCAATTTTGTATGTCTGATATGTTTGCCTAGGAGGTTTTTGCCTAAAAGTATTGTTATTGGAAAAAACTTACCCACATGAAAATTTAAAGTTTTGTCATTTGTTGGATATTTTGTTTATATTTTGTGTTTTGGTTTGGTTTTTCATTGTTCAGTCAAGGCGCTCACCTTCTGGTTGAACCACAGTGGTGTACTGTGGAAAATACTAGACCACTCTTTATCATGGGATGTGTCTACTGGGGCATCCCAGCCCACTTTGGAGATAGGGACTGGAAGACGCGTGAGTAACAGCTATCATGAAGCACTAGAGCAACTTAGGTGAACACAGATTTTTCTAAAGCAGTCAAAATGCAGCTTGACAAGCCACAAGAAAACATTTCAGTTTGGGAATGTGAAAGTATTTTGGATTTTTTAGGTAAAAATGTTGAAATACCATGGTATTTCTGAGTCTTTTTCTTTCCCAGAACTTTCCATTTCAAAACTTTTCTTTCTGGAAAAGGAAAAAAATTGTCCTATCACTTTAAGGAAGTTGATTTGTGAAACAAATGCCAAAAAACCCTTACGTTTTCCATGACTATGCATAAGCAGTAATTTCCGTAAGATCAGCGTATAAACAGAATGAGTTTCTGTTTCAGGAGTAGTGATAATGGTGTTTATGTTGGTAATAAGGAGGGACCATGTTGCACTAGTGGTGAGACCACCACCTTGCAACTAGTTCTTCCTTATTTGAAATTTATTATTGAAGCAGAAATAAGGTGTGTTTCTCTTTTTCATTGTTTGTCCTATTAGTAGTAAGTAATAAAAGGCTGCTTGCTTTTTGTTTAGGAAAAACAAAAAAATGTCTGAGTAAATGTGTAGTCTTTCTCTCTGGGCTTTTAATGTACTAATTGAAAACTATATTTATTTATTTTTAATAGGACAGTGATGGGGACAAGAGTGACGATAACTTGGTTGTAGATGTATCCAATGAGGTAACTTTTTTTTCATTTTGGTAGTCTTGATGCTTGCCCAAAGGTTAAAGGAAAAGTGCATTTAGATGCTAGAAGAAAAAGAATCCTCTGTGTGGATATGTTAAAATATCCACAGTTTCTCCTTTTTGTTAGTACTGCAGTTACTGTGTCTTCCTCTGAGCTCTGGCTGGTTTTCTCTGGTTGCCCTTTGCTTTTTCTTCTATTGCTTTGTCCTTGTCTGTTCTCTCTATCATTATGTTCTAATGCGACACAGCTGCTCTGTAGTGGAGAGAGTTGTGGTGAGATGCAGGTGGAGGGCTGAGGTTTTCCAACTACTGTCTTCAAATAAAAAAGGAAGACAATACCTAACCTTGTTATTGATAGTAGGAGTATTATTGAAAACATTTTTGATACCTTAAAAATTGCTCATTTTTTAATGTCCTATGTTAAAGACAGCATTTTCTAGAAATGTTTGGGTTTTAGAGTGAAGTCAGCTAAAACCAGAATGATTTCAGTCAGTTTACAATTTTTTCATAGATTTTAGCCACACCTTTTCTCCAGGGCAGATATTTGGCAGTGGCATCAAGGTAAAGGAGACCTTTCCTTTTATTTCATGCAATAAAGAGAATTAAGAAGCCTGAATACGGTAGTGAGATTCTTCTGCTCTGTGAAAAGCACAGGGAGAGAATCTGCCAGAGTTGAAGTGTCTTCAGTAGCTCCAAGTGCTCAAATTGTCAGCCAAGTAGAAAAATGGATATCCAACTAGGAATTACAATAACCTTTCAGAAGCCCTAAAGTGAAAGTGCTCGATAATCAATCAATCAGACTTAGTACCCTCTTGTGAGGACTGCTTACTCCCTGCTGCTATTCTCATGAGCCAAAGGAATATGGAGAACCGGCAGAGCTCTGATGGCATTGTAGCTTGCTAGGCTGGCTATTTCAGGTTAAAGTAAATGTAGAGAGTGCCTCTGGACAAGAGAAAGATAATCACCTGATTGGTGATTTGAGTTTTTCCTGTAGATTTAAGTAGAGAGGCAATTGCAGATGATATTTAGAAATAAGTGACATATTATTGCATATAAAGCATGCGTCTTTATCCCTTCTTCTAAAGATAGGGACAGGCAAAGTTTGTATGACCTAAAAGAGATTTTTCAAAATGTTTGTGGTCACTAGCAGTGTGTGGAGAACGTACATGGAAAAAACAGTGCAAACTTACTGCAGTTACTGTTGGTCTTCCTTGCTGTTACCACGTGTTGTGTGCACTTGCCATAGTTTGTACTTAAATTGCAAGCTCTATGCCTGGAAACAGTTTCTGATTACATGTAATGTGAAATAAAACCATATTGCTTTTAATATGAGCTTACATTTCTAAACTGATGAAGGGATATCAGCTTTTATTCTGTAGAGATAACAAAATGTCTTGTCATTTGAACTTGCTACTTAAATTCTTCTAGTATTTTTTCCCATAGACTTCTTAAAGGTGTTTGTGTACCAACCAATGACACAGTTCTGTGCTGCTCTTCCCTTCCTTTTATTTTAGGATCCTTCCTCCCCAAGGGCAAGTCCCACTCATTCACCACGTGAAAATGGTATAGATAAAACCCGCTTGCTGAAGAAAGATGCCTCCAGCAGTCCAGCGTCTACAGCCTCTTCAGGAAGTTCCACTTCTCTCAAATCCAAAGAAATGAGCCTGGTGGGTAACAATCTGTTGTCCAGATAAATTTATTTTTCTAAGACTAACTTTGTTCTTGCAAAGTCTAACTCTCTTTCTTTAACTACTGGTGGCAGAAAATATAACTATAAAGGTTTGAAGCAGAAATGCACTGTTTTTCCAGACCTTTGTAGTATTATTCAGCTTTCCTCCTCAGCAATATTTTCTGCTTCATTTTGATATCTTGTGTTTCCTACATTTCTGTCAAATGAGTTACAAATTGGTTATGAAGTACAAGAGTCACTTAAGCAGTTAAAAATTTTTTTCCGGAGCAACAGTTCATGCTTTATCACAGTCTCTGTATAGTCACAAAGGCATTCTCCAGGCTTTTGTTAAACTCTTCTAAATAAGCTGTTACTCTTTGAAAACTTTTCTTGTAGTATCAGTAATAACTGGATCAGACTCTCTTTAGCTTTTGTGTCACAATTTTTTTATCAGCTACAGTGGTACTTTGTTTTTGTACTTAGATTTGCTGTGTCCAACAATAATTGAGATGGTAATGAATTCAAGCTAAAATAATTTGGTGATGGATGCTGTACTGTCCTGAAAAAAAAATTAGCTCAGGCTTTTTTTTTTTTGTCACGCCAATGGAAGAAGAAAAAATATGTTTCTTTCCTTAATTTAATTTTGTCGACAATCAAAAAGGTCAGCATTTCTCTCTCACAAGTTAATGTTGTCAGCATTGCATGGATTTATGAAAACTGGCTGAGGGACGAGGTAGTAGGTGCCCAGCATCCCAGCTGCTGTTGTGATAAATTGTATAATATGGCCTGGATTAAAAATAATACTCACTTAATTTGTTTAATGATACCAGCATGAAAAAGCCAGCACCCCTGTTCTGAAATCCAGCACACCAACTCCTCGAAGTGATGTGCCAACCCCAGGCACTAGTGCAACTCCAGGACTTCGTCCAGGCCTTGGCAAGCCTCCAACAATGGACCCTCTGGTTAACCAAGCTGGTAATGCATTACCTCACATGTTCCTGTGGTTCCAAAACTAATCTTATTTTTATGTATGTAGTTCTGTGCAATTGTTAACTAAATGTATTGCTTTGTTCTTGATATCATGAGAGGGCTTGATGAAAAGCAGATGTTCGGATTATCAAGAGTTTGAATGTCTTTCTGTTTCTTATCCTTCTTTGTTTACTTTTGTCTTTATCATTTTTTTTCTTTGCAAATAATCTAGAGATTGAATGCGATATAGAAAGACTTCTTAGAAGTTTCTCGTACCTGTTCTGAAAGCAATATCTTTTCCAGCTCTTTAAATCTACTACTATTTGCTGCAGTATAAATCTTAACAAATGCAGGGGAAAGTTTACTTTTGCTATTCAGGCTGGTATAGCACGGTTGCCTCAGACGTGAGCTGTATAAACCATGTCTGTCAGCTTTACTACTTAATTTGGCAAAGGAGAGATTAATGTAAACAGGAAATACTACAGAAATGGAAATAGGTAATGCTAGAAGAGATTGTTAGAAGTAATCAGCAAGTTCAGACTTCAGTAGATCTTATTTACATTGAAAGAAAAGAGGTGGTGATAGTGATAAATTATGGCAATGTTTCTTGGCAGTGTGTGTGTGTGACAGGGAACAGTTAGGTATTTCAGAGGGGGTAAAAAAGGGATGTTTTCTTCCCTCTAGGCAGGAATGTGTAAGTAAAACAACTTGATTTCATTATTTTCTAGCTGCAGGTTTGCGGACACCATTGGCAGTACCAGGACCATACCCTGCTCCATTTGGAATGGTACCTCATACTGGCATGAATGGAGAATTAACCAGTCCAGGGGCAGCCTATGCCAGTCTGCACAATATGTCACCCCAGATGAGTGCTGCTGCTGCAGCAGCTGCTGTGGTTGCCTATGGAAGATCTCCTATGGTAGGCCATACGTTGCATGCAATCTCAGTTATGCGAGTTGTGGTTCATTGAGAAGAGTTACATGCTTCATTTAACATTGCTGAATTCCCAAGTTATAACAGTGCCAGAGGCTTGACAGCTTCATTGTGTGTTTCACTTTGCTGTGTTGCTAAAGAGACAAATTTGCACCTTGAAAACAAAGAATCTTAGTGTACTTACGTACAATTTCTTTTTTCTTCACCTTCATCAGCACTTCAGCTGATTTAAAAAATGCCAAAAATTATTTTATGCTTCAAATGAAAATGTAGTTTTGGTAGGTGCAGAGCATTTTGTCGGTGCTGTGGCCATTTGCATTTCTCTTGCTCAACCAGATCAGTGTTCCATACAGACATACCAAATTAATCTTGAAGCATGTAAAAATCTTTTTATCTATGTCTCTGTCCTTGTATTTTGGGGATATTTTTTGTGGAAATCAACACAAAATGTTCTGTGATAAGGTGTGTTAAGAATAGTTACTGTTGTGGTTGTAATAATTAAATGGAGCATAGTAGTTACAGCTGCTGCTGAACAGAATCACCTAGAGGCCCAGTTCTAGAAATGTGACCTTTATGGCAGTTTTATGCACAGACTGACTGACCTAACTGAATTTGCAAGACTGGATTTAACCTTCTAATTGTCTCATTGGATTATAAACATGGCTACTTCTTTCAAACTGGTAAACAGGGCTTTTATGTAACAATGTGGAAATTCTACGTAGCATATGTGCTGCTTAAAGCTGTAAGAATTTTAACTTGGTTGCAGCAGTCAGAAGGAAAAAACAAGTCTGTTTAGTCCAGAATGTCTTTTTGGATTGTTTGACATACATATTTATTTGGGATATGAAAGTTTAGTGGGATTGCAGTGTGTAAAGAAAATGTAGTATGCTTTAGTGGTAGACAAATTTGTCTGTATGCTGCAGCGTGGCTCCCTGGGAGATCTCTCAGATGATGTGCCCACACAATGCAGCAGGAAGCCTTGCGGAGATTCTAGCTGGGGCTGGAAGCTGCTTTCCAGCACCGTGCTGTGCTTGCCATGGGTACACGCTGGCTGTCGTGGAGCTAAAGAGCGCCGGTGTGGCTACATGCCGACACACCATGGACTCTTAATTACAGGGCTAGCTTTGTGCTGATACCGGGATATTTGTGTTATGCTCAGTGGTGTGAATGTATGATCTACATTATTGGTTTTCTATTCACATACAAATACTTCTAGCAGAAGCATGCCTAGGGAAAGCATCTTGGTTTTTCCCCCTCTATGAAAGGACATGTGCTTAACCTAATACTGAGAGTAAAAGCCACATTTTGTTTAATAGCATAATATCCTGGGGGTGAAAAAAAGAGGTTTGGCAAATAAGAAATTGCAAGTGTGAGATTAACTCCTTTTTCATTGTCAGGTTGGGTTTGATCCTCCTCCACACATGAGAGTACCGGGAATCCCCCCAAATCTGGCAGGGATCCCTGGGGGAAAACCGTAAGTAACTTCTAACATTTTGGCAACATTTACAGTATCTAGGGAGAATAAAGATATCTTGTATCAGTGAACAAGGATTCCAAAGCACTTAGTGACTGGTTTCTTCCTTTTTGGGGAAGGTAAGAGGACTACAAACTTGTAGATAGTGGTAAAATGTGTAAGATAAAAACATATTGAAACTGAACTTTGTTCTATACTGAGCATAAATGTGTTGTGCAAACTCATAGGCTCCTTTTCTGCTTGTTTTATCAGACCAGAGAGTCTGCTGCTGTTGATCACAGTAGGTATCTGAAGCAGTTACTTTAGCAATTGATGCACACCTTGTGTAATGGTGCAAGCTCTTTAAAACGTTTGTGTAAATGTGGAGCTGGAGGGCAAAAGGCTGATGAAGCAGTAGTGCGCAGCAAGTGGGGTGTAGTTGTAGGATAACTTTCACAACAGGTTCTTTGAACTTAAAAGTTTTAATTATTGCTGAAGAGGTGGTTAAATAAAACACCCCTGTCATACTGTGTTTTACTGATGTTACAATAAAATACATTCACCAATACAGCATACATCAGACTTCCCAATATTTGGCATTGGTAGACTGCTGAGACTGAGCTTACCTATGTGCAGTTGAGTCGTGAGCATATATGACCTCTTAAAAAAATGTGATTATTTCAAGTATTTCTGGACAGCTAGTCTATGCAGGTATGAACAAAGCACAGACTGCAAATTTGACTAATCTGTTTTCCTGGAGAGAATGAGGCGGAGAGAATGAGGCAGAGAGAATTATAACAGGGCTTTTGACACTCTGTTAGAACCTGTTCTTTGTCCTTTGTGCTTGGCACTCGGTTCTGATCTCCCTTTCAAAGGAAGGTTGCAGTTAGAGTAATTTCTGTCTATCTAGGTGCTTACATTATTTTGAAACTCACTTTGCACTTGAAGTGCTGGGTACATACTGTCATCTTTATCAGTCTATCATGGTTTAATTTCTTCTTTCACAGCTTCAGAAAAAAAATCAAAAATTTCATTTTAGGGTACTGTCTAAGTTGCAAGACATGCTGTGATGAAAGTTATATATACACATATTTATGTTTGCCTTCATTTTGAACTACTGTTAATAGCTAGTGATATCTTGTAATGTCAGTCATGCAAACATCTGCAAAAGCACAGCAGATTACAAGCAACAACATGTGTGCTTTCTTCTATTCTTTTTTCCGTAACAGTAGGGAAGCAGGATACTTAGATTAGGAAAGCCATCCTGAATGTGTTTTCCTTGTTATACACCACACTTCTGAGAACAGACTTAGAGCTATCTGTTGGCAGTGTGAGAATCCTGTTAAATCTCGGATTTACTTAAAGATAAGTTGGTGGCATGTTGACAAGATTACTGAAGTGTGAGGGCTCAGTGAGTTGGTGGTATGTATCAGATGGTGGTGTATTTATATTTAGTACAGTAAGGAACAGGCTTTGTTCTCAAAACATTCTTTTATTAAGGGTCACACTCATTCTGCTGACTTCAGTAGAATTTGGCGTACTTACATGGAATAGTTTTGGAGAGTACATAATCCAGTAGTTGTGAGTTTTCTGTGGTTATATACTTTTTAAAAGTAAATAATCATAGAATAGCTCAAGTTGGTAGGGAACTTAAAGAACATTGAGTTCCAACCCCACTGCCGTGGGCAGGGACACCTCATCCCACTAGAGCAGGTTCCTTGAAGTCTGGTCTGAAGTTCCAGCCTGGTCTTGAATGCTTCAGGATAGGGGCATCCACAACTTCTCTGGTCAGCCTGTTTCAGTGTCTCACTACCCTCACAGTAAAGAGTTTCTTCCTAATATACAATCTAAATCTCCCCTCTTCCAGTTCAAAACCATTACTCCTCATCCTATCTCTGTACTCCCTCAGGAAAAGTCCCTTCCCATCTCTCCTGTAAGCCCCCTTCAGGTACTGGAAAGATATTCATAAGCTTTCAACAACTTATTCCGTTAGTAATGCCTGGCAATATTTTATATTATGAGCTATGAAAATCTGTTTTTGTTCAGTCAGAAATTTTCTGTGGATGAGTTGTTGTTCCCCTATTCAAGACACAAAAGCAGTGCATGTATGCTGTTACATTTTATATCCTGGTATTTCATAGCTGTATTTCAGTCGGTGTGGTTTTCTTTTTAAAAATATTTCTAATTTACTGTTTTCAGCACTTTATTCGCACTGCTTCATAGATTACATACTCCTTACACCCCACTTCATTTGATGTATTCTGTAATGGGTTTTTTTTGTCATATTACTTGGACTGAATCAGTCATTTCCTTTGGACCGACTTCTTTGCTTATCTTTATTATAAATGAGGAAAAGCTAAAATTCCGCGAACTTAAATGATCTATTATCTTTCCATTGACAGGTTTACAACAATCTTATGTTTTGATCTTGATTTGCTACAAGTAGCTAGAAGCTGTCACCTACCTACAACATCTTTGAGTGTCTCTTGCCTAAATTAGACAAGTTTCCTATATTTTTCCTGTGAGGTACATTGGTTATATGATCATGCAAACTAGTGGAGTACTCCTAGTTTGTTTTCAAAATCTGCCTTTTCCTAGGGTGAGATTAGGGTACCACATTGAATTTGTTTCATGGTATGTGGAGTTTCAGAATGAGTCTTGTTGCCAGTGAATTTGATGTTGCAGAGGATTTTCAAATTGAACTACTGATTCCCTAGCCATATGTGTATAATCATGGCTGCACGTTTCTGTCAGTGGTTATACTGAGACTGTTTTCTTTAGGGTTTGGTGTGTTTTTTTGTGTTTTTATTTTTTTTTTCCGACCCAGCCCTGCTTCCAAGAGAAAATTAAGTACCTTCCTTTCCAAAGGCATGACGTTTGCAATAGCAGCCAGTTTTCTTTAACCTCTGTGTATTCTGAAATCTGTTAATGACTAGCTTGTTAGAAGGATATGGATAAGGCTGAGGTACTGAATGACTTTTGCCTCACTCTTCACTGGCAAGGGCTCTCACTGCACTGCCCAAGTCACAGCAGGTAAAACCAGGGGCTCTGAGAATGGAGAGCTGCTCATAGTAGATTAGGTTCGAGACCACCTGAACAACCTGAAAGTGCGTAAGGCCATGGGACCTGATGGAATTCGTCCACAGGTCCTGAAGGAGCTGGCGGACCAAGTTGCGAAGCCACTTTCCATCATATTTGAGAAATCGTGGCAGTCTGGTGAAATTCCTGCCGATTGGAAAAAGGGGAACAGAACCTCAATATTCAAAAAAGGGAAAAAAGAGGACCCAGGAAACTATAGGCCAGTCAGTCTCACCTCTGTGCCTGGCAAGATCATGGAGCAGATCCTCCTGGAATCTCTGCTAAGGCACGTGGAAAATAAGGAGGTGATTGGAGACAGCCAACATGGCTTCACCAAGGGCAAATCCTGCCTGACAAACTTGATAAAATTTAACTCTTTCAGCTTCTAGTTATAAAACAACTTTCTTTGTGTTTTTGGAAATGAGTGTACTGTTCTGGAATTGCTCAAGGGAAAAATTAAAAAGACTTCAATTCTATACTTCACACTTGTTCAGTGAGTGTAAGATGAGGGATATTTTAATGGAAGGTTAATTTTACTATATTCTAGGAAAACAAGTTGTCCCTTGTCCCTGTCGGGGGTGGGAGGTGGGGGAGACCTGGATAGAATTATTTGATGACATGTATGAAGTTAAAAATTTTTCTATTTCTACATGAATACCTTTATCCTTAATTCTCAGAATTTTGTTCTATTTAATGGAACAGTGTACTCAGCTGCTCACTATTTGTTGGGATAACTACAACTGAAAATGAGCTGGAGTACAAGGAAGAACTGAAAGTAAAATGCAGTCATCAGTAGAAGGAACTGTCTGTTTTTCTGTTTTGCAGTTGTGGTATTTTTGTGCTAGTTAAGGAATTCCATTTGAATTGGAGAAATTATGTGGAAGTTTTATTTATTTATTTTTAAGGCCTGGTACTTTAAGTAGGCAGGAATCGCATGCATTATGTCAATCTGAATACTCAGAGCAGCAGGCAGGTAGGTAGTTTAGTGGATTTATCATGTTCTTGGGCAGTGAATTAGTGTAGAAATCAGTTTTGTTAAATATTTCCTTGAAGAGGATAAATCTGTTCTGAACTCTACTCAGCATGCCAATTGATACTTACTTACATTAGATACTTATTATGGAAATTGGAGGGCCGTAATTACTGCATTTGAGCTGAGAAACTAGGTTGTGTTAGTATCACCTACTACGTTGTAATTTATGGGAGCTCTGCAGGTTCTCAGTGCTGCAGTGACACAGATGAGTTGTCGTCTTTGGATCAGAAGAATGTTTCTGTTATTCAGAAAGAATAGAGTTATGTCACAGTATACTGTTTCTCAGAATCCTCAGCTAAATAAAAGACATGTAAGTTTGTCTTGTAACTGTTCTTTTTATAATATACACTTAATTACAAGTGTGTATTTACATACTAATTGATAACTTACTTAGCTTGTTTTAGGTTAATTTGAAGTTGCATTGTATAAGATCTTTGTTCACTGTGATTGTTAGCCCAATATCAAGAAGTGCTATTTTAGTGCTAACAGTCATTAGACCAAAGAGGGACACCCATTCATTTCATAGAAGCAGAATGCCGTGAGCGAGACAGAAATCTGTGTTCGTCATGAAGCTGAGCAGCCATTTCTGGCATACACTGTACCAATTTGATGAAAGGAAAGATGGATGGGCAAGGGCTAACTGTGAAAAATACCTTGAGCTTTAGAGAACTCAAGAATTTACCAAATTTTACTAAATATTGACTTTTAAGGCTGAACAACCAAAATGCTTGTCAGTTTTGAGAATTCAGGCCTGTGAATGTATCTAGTGCATTAAAAACTGAATAATGTTATAACTGTATGTAAGTACACCTACAGCTTTGTAGGTGTAGCGCTGGGAGTACAGTCCTCCCTAGACGTAGCAGGTCATAGTGGTTTGATGCAGAAGTAGCCAAGGACTACAGCAGCCAAGCTGAAAATAGGTCATTTGCACTGCTGTCTCGAGTACTTTGTTCTTCTGCTGACAGAAGCTTTGCTTGTCTAGGGAGTGTCGATCTTGCAAATGATGCCAGGTTTTTTTTTCAAAATAAAAGGTATGTGTAATGAAAAGTTACTCCGTGATATCTAGTAGATACAAGTTAGTAGACCACATAAATACGCTGACAGTGGCAATGTTTGCATGACATGCCACACATCCTCAAGCAAACAGGAACATTTACTTTACTGTGTGCTTGCCTTGGCAGGCGCAGAGTGATTTGGCAATGTGTAGCCATTTCTTTACACAGTGGATTGCTGATAACTTGCGCTATAGAAAAAGCTGTCTTGGCTTGTGAGAAACTATCACTGCTCTGTTTGTTAGGCCATCGTGAAACTCAGTCATCACGAGTCCCAGCCAGTCTTGGAAGCAAATGACTGTTCATGATGATAAAAAAGAGACTATTCTTATGATCTATGTAGCTGCACTTTACACGTGAGCATGCTAGTAAAATTCTACACGATTAAAAGTATACTGGGTAAGTCTCAGGCTTTTCACAATAGAAGAGTCATCATAACGCTACAGTATGCTTCAAGCACTTGAAAATTGTTCCTTTTGTTTTCCTCCCACCCATCTCAGCAACAACTGAGTAGCTGTGTATATACACAGAAACATTTAAAAATGTCAATTATTTAGATATTTTGTATTGAACAGAACATTTATACTGTAACCTTCCATTTAAAAAAAAGTTCTGTACAGGTGGATTATTCATCTTAAACATGCTGGAAAAAATTTCTTAGTACTTGCTTAATTGTTTTTCTTCTGCTCATGATAAAAGCAAGGATAGGCTGAGACTTCAAAGTTGTGCAGTTCTGTGCCCTCTTATTGCTAACAAATGTTCTCCAACTGCCTTTGATCTGAAGCCCAGGATGGGGCCTGTCTTTTCAGCCTCTTAAGTGGTAGGACTCTTTAGTTGGATTCTACACCTGAACCTGATCAGTTGCTCTGCCTTAAGCAATCTTGTTGCCACTCCTTCTTCTTCCATCCTGTATCTCATCTATTTAGTGAACAGCTGCTTTGGGACAGTCCTGTCTTTGCTTTTCTTCACAGAGGTGATACAGGTTTCTAGTTAAGCCTGTGTCATTACTTCATATAAAAATTCCTCATACAAAAAAGAGAAGCTGCCCCATCGGAAGAATTTGATATACAGGCATCTTGTACAGGGAATGAACTTTGCATTTCCCATTCCTGACATTTTCCACAATAAAAAGTATCTGCCATCTTTTACACTCACTCATCTTCCATTTCTTTATATTATTTGAGCAGGCTTTCAACTCTTATGTCAAACTATGAAACATGAATGATGTACAGGAATTGCACTGTATATGATGTATATACACTATTAACTTCTTCTTTTTTTAAACCAGTTACTGTTAACTAGTTTTTACCCTTCCCTTCTGAGAAAACTGTGATATTGCGTGGGGGACTGTTTCCACTGTTGCCTCTGTATGAAAGAACTGTAGAGTTATTTCACCTCTCCACTTTTGACTGTTTTTAAAGGATTACCTTCTACTCTGCTCCTGGGCATATTGAGATGCTTTGTGATGTCTGTTACAGATCCAGGCATCTTGTTTCTTTGTTCTTTTCAAACTGTGCAGTACTTGGAAACATGCAATAAAAAATACTTTGAAAATACTAGCTCAGAGCTCAGAACAGAAGATTAAATTGAATTATCTATTGTTGGGCCCTTGGAAGAGGGATGCAATGCTAATACTTGAGCTACAGTTACTCAAGGTTTTTAAAGAAGAAGGTATATTTGGAAGAATAAGGGCAATTATGAACACATAATTGTTCACAATATATTAGAAAAATAAAGGTATCACTTTATCACTAGGGAGCAGATAGCTTATTAGATAAAAAAAAAAAAATACCCATACCTTAACACTTCTTGTACACTTTGGCCTCTTGAAGAATGCTGTTAATGTAGCAGCAGCATCAAAACCTGGAGCTATGAATGTGCTTGAAACAGAAGAAGCAAAAAAGGAACTCACCATTATAACAAAAAGCAGCCTTTTGCGGTAGTATTTTTATTACTATTTTAAAAACTCTGCACCTGAAGCCCTTATTAGCTGCTGTTTGCACCCTGGTCCTTGAGTAGATCTGACTTCCAATGTATAGAGTGAACATGAAGAAATAATTTTGTGTACTTTCCCCAAGGAGGAATGCTTTTATTCAGTGCTGGAATTGACTTCTTCAGTCCTTCATTTCCACATACTTGAAATCATGCACTTAATGAAAATAATAGGAGTTACAGAAGTGCCAAAAATACTTGGGAAACTGAGCCTTTCAACTTTTTCCAAAATACTTATTCACAAAAATATAATTATGAGAAGATGGTATCAGCTTTCTGATGAAAGGTGTGTGCAGTCACTCTGCATGTTTCTATTTTCTGTTTAAAGCACTGCTTACCTTGATCTGTAGAGTTAAGGCAGAATTTAAGTGCTTCCTCAGTGAACAACTACTTTAGATGATGCAAGCTGAAATTATCTATTGTAAATCCTTGTCTTCCTCTGAGGTTTCATGTCCTGGTATTACTTGGCACTGTATCTCTGATTTTTTTGTAAGAAAAAGATTGGAAAGAAATCAAATTTTAAAATACTGTATTTTTTTCTTGCATCATAACACTGTATCTGGCTGGTTTCTTTTTTTGAATTTTATGTTCTCTTTTTCCCTTCCCCAAAAGAGCCTACTCCTTCCACGTTACTGCAGATGGCCAGATGCAGCCCGTTCCCTTCCCTCCTGATGCCCTCATTGGTCCAGGAATCCCTCGTCATGCCCGTCAAATCAACACTCTGAACCACGGGGAAGTTGTGTGCGCAGTTACCATCAGCAACCCCACAAGACACGTGTACACGGGTGGGAAGGGGTGCGTCAAAGTCTGGGACATCAGCCAGCCTGGCAACAAGAGCCCTGTCTCTCAGCTGGACTGCCTGGTGAGTGAACAGGAACTTGTTCACAAGGGTAGCTTCTCCTTGGAGTCTCAATAAGGAAGTAGCTGTCCTTGTCTGGATTTTGTTCGTATTACAAGGAAATAGCAGGCAGTTCTGTTTCCTGCTTTACGTATTTAGCTGTGGGGTTTTTTTGCTGTAACAGGTGGAGTTGCAGAGAAGAGGGTCGTGCTGGCTTATTTGGGAATAAATATGATCACTAAGGGTCATATAACAGATGAGATAAGATTTCTGAGTTAAGAGTGTATCTGACTTTTTTTTTCCTTTTTTCTTTTTTTCATTTCCCCACTCCCTCCCTTCTAATCATGTTGATGATCTTCATGCATGAGTTTAAAAGGAATGTAGCCTGGCTTATGCAGGGCAACACACAACCTTCCTAGGAGTGACAACGTATTTTTTTGTAAGAGGGTAGTAACTACATAATGAAATAATATAACAAGGTACCAAGGTTATTATAGCTCTTGCTGATTTTGTTGGTGATCCACAAGTTACATGTTTTGGTTGATTGTTGTGTAAACAGTATCTATATCTATATCTGCAGTATATAGAAGGGACTGATTATGGTAGTATAGGTAGCTGAAAAGCTAACTCAAAGTTAATGACTCAACGAAAGATGCTTCTCATATTGGAAGCACCACAGATATTTGGGAAATGTTAACTGAGACGACTTATTGTAGGGCACGGTAGTGTATATATATTTGGAATTAAAATAATTATAGCTTCAATGTTAATCCAATTAAATGTGGTAGGTTTTTTGTTTTCATTTGGTTTTTTTTAACGTTTACCCTATATTTACTGCTACCCCTATGTTAGTTGTCTAGTAGTGAAAGTATGGTAGAATATGTATTTTGCTGTGTGACAGGTGTGCCTCTGGATGCACAGTCCTAGCTACCTTCATTTTAGTTATGAAACAGTAATGGCTGGCTAACTAAGTGAACATTTCAGCTGTACTACTACTACTACTCCTTTGCTGTGAATGAAAACAAAAGTAGTAGTAATGGGAATGCTGTTATGTTTTATCTTGCAGATCTTAATTCTCCATTTCATAAAGAACTCTTACCATGTTGATTTGGCAGCTGTTGCACAGAAATGGGCATCCAATACACTTAAGGAATCAAGCTTATAATAAGTGAAATGTTTGTCACCTATAAATCCCCTGTAGTGCCTCTCTATCAGCACTAGTATCACAAATCTGAAACTACTAAGTACAATAAGAATCATGTTGAACAGCAAAGGACAAGAATAAATCCAGGACTAGTATGGGAGTACCTAGTATCTTAACTTTAAAATGATGAATACAAAACAATATTTGAAAGAAAACTCCAAAACCTGAAAGGCATGGGACTTGAACTGTGGTTTCTTATGGGGTTGCCTAAATGCTGAATGAAAGGTCATTTGCTTTAATACTTCTGTTGTTGGTGACCTCAACTGATGGAGTGCACCTGCAGAATTGCAAGCTTACTTTGACTCTGGTTTTCTGTAATGGGTTGGTAGACTTGCCATTCATCAGGTTTTAAACAGACTAGGCTGTGGCAACAGGAGTCTGCAGTTTAACTTCTGCAATTGCAGTCTCTGGTTAGTGATTGTTTGAAATGTTTTAGGATCTGCTGGGTTCCTCTTCAGTACTTTGGTACCAGAAAAAGTAGCCTACTGTTTAAAACTTGGATGCAGTCAGAAGCATATTAGTGGTCATTATTGGCAGGCATATATTAATGTAACTGGGTGATTTGTGTTGTACAGAACAGAGATAACTACATCCGCTCCTGTAAATTGCTGCCTGATGGATGCACCCTAATAGTTGGCGGGGAAGCCAGCACATTATCCATATGGGACCTGGCAGCACCAACTCCTCGTATAAAAGCGGAGCTGACATCCTCAGCCCGTGCCTGCTATGCTCTGGCTATCAGCCCTGATTCCAAGGTGTGCTTTTCCTGCTGCAGTGATGGTAACATCGCAGTGTGGGATCTGCACAATCAGACATTGGTCAGGTAAGTCATGACTTGTTTAGATAGAAGTTTAGTAGAAGTTACTCTTTGGACAGCTACATAAATATTTATCTCCCTGAATAGTGGTTTGTGACAGCAAAAAAAGTAGTATTTCTTATCCAAAGAATGCAGTTTGCACACGAGTTGGGCAGAAACCAGTTTTAGTACCTTCATCATAGTCTTGGAAGATGCACTTTCAGGGCCTAAAGGTCCATAACCTGCTGAAGTCAGTGAAAAAGTTCCTATTAGATGGGATTTGTCTGCAGGTTTCTACAAGCAACATTTCTGCTGGTTTGTGATTGATGTAGTTTGAACATGCCTTTTTGGGAACTCTTTGGGTATTTGTTCTTTTCTGTTGTCTTAAGTCTTACTAATTAATAAAGAGAATTATCAGTTATTATTTAGTGATGATAAGTAATAAAATTAATGTTACAAAAGCATCAACTTAGAAGTTGAAAGTGTGGATCCCCTCAGTCCTTTGGGAAGGCAAAAAGGATTGGTGTTTGATTATTCATGAAAGATATTTGAGTTTTCTGGGAGAAGTGGATCTCTAAAAATTTTAGAGTGGTTCGCAAAGAGTATAATAAATGGATTACCATGTAAATTACTTTTCAAATATTTTGATAGATCTTTGGTTAATGGATATATTAGTAGAAGATTAAAGTGTCTGGCAGGTCAATATTCAGTATCAGTGCTGTGACAGAGAAAGAAAAGTTGGGCCATGTTTGAAATGGCACTTAGCAACTGTCTGTGTGGTTTACTACAAGATACGTTTTGGTTTATGCTTAGCAAAGTAGTGGTAACTTACAATATTATGAGGCGAGAGAGCCTAAACTGGGAGGGGAGGTTATGTTTTAAAAGTTACACACACAAACACTGAAGAATCTGCTTAGTCTGCTGTGTTTCAACCGAATTTCCTATATATCAATAGTTAGCCTAAACTTTTGTTCAGAGGGTCACATCAATGTGCACACAAATTTTACTCTCTGTTGAACTTTTAGGTCAAAAAAGAAGATTCTAGTTATATATAATCTTCAGTTTGCCCTGTGCAAGCTTAGTCTCTGTAAAGGTGCACTCTCTCCATCTATGACTATCTTGCTTTTTGAATGTTTGCAGTAGGTGTTCCCACCACTTGCTGGCTGATTTTGCTAATTGATAACACATGGAATTTTGTGACCAGAGCTACGAAACAAATTGTGCCGTGTGACCTTTCTGTGGCAGCTCTTAGTGATTCATACCCTTCATTCCCAAGCTGGTTGACTTCCCCCACTACCCTCCACCTTTCACATTAAGGCGTAGGATTTTCCTGAAGCTAATTGCTGATGAAAAGTGCAGGAGCCTCAGAAGGCTTTTGCCAAAGGATTAAGAAAAACTTGCAACAACTTTCTGGTTGCTGAAGGCTGAGAATTTCTAATGAGAAGATTTTAAAACAAACTGCCACTGTGTAGATTTTCGTGATCTCCTGCCACAAAGAATGCAACTTTGCTGACTCAGTTAAACACCAGTGTTGCTATCTGGATCTCTATCTGGATTCCTTCCTATTAGTACTGCTGTTTATTATTTATCATCCTGACTTGCAGCCAAAGGAAAATACAGAAGCTGTTTTCTGAAACTGGGAGATTTTTGTTCCCTCAGCGCTTGTTTGAATCTGAGTTGTCCTTAGTGCTTTTAACTACAGTTACAGTATGGTTTTCACAAGCTTTATTTGTTTCCTTTTCAAAACCTGATAGGAAGTATTTGATTTGTTCAGCGAGCCATGATGCAATTAATTTCTCTGCCACCTGGAAAACATTTTTGTCATACTGTTGTATTTCATGCTCAGAAAAGAGGAAGGGGCTGATTTTTGCCCATCAGCAGACACGGAAGGGATGACATGCACATACAGAGTTCAAAACTAACACCACAACAGTGTTTACCTTGAGCTCTGGCAGGAAATCATTATTCAATCTGGTTTGTTTTATCAGGCAATTCCAGGGCCACACAGATGGAGCCAGCTGTATTGACATTTCTAATGACGGTACCAAGCTCTGGACAGGAGGTTTGGATAACACTGTCAGATCATGGGACTTAAGAGAGGGAAGACAGCTACAACAGCACGACTTCACATCACAGGTAACTGGATTTTCCGACAGCTTGGAGGGATGTGTTTGTGCAGTGGGTTGGAAACATTTAGGATGAAAGCTGAGATTGAGCCCAATGCAACTGGCAGATTGTTCCCTCTCTTCCTTTTGGCTGTTCACAACACAGTAGATTGGAGCTTTCATATGTTTAGCTTTCAGAACAAGATGATAGCCTGACACTACTCTCTTTTTTTTTTTTTCTAAGTGAATAGATAAGAACAGGGGTTATTTAGTCCCTTGAATTTTGAACAGAAGTCTTGTGATTGAATTTTGTTTGGCTTTCCTCCCTCTCACAATTGATTTAACCACTAAAACATTGTATAAGAAAAAAAGTGTAAATGTGGTTTAATTTTCAGATATTTTCCCTTGGTTATTGCCCTACTGGTGAATGGCTAGCTGTGGGAATGGAGAGCAGCAACGTAGAAGTGCTACATGTAAATAAACCAGACAAATATCAACTGCACCTTCATGAGAGTTGCGTATTGTCACTCAAGTTTGCTTACTGTGGTAAGTTGCCATGAAAATAGAGTTCAAGGTCAGGACTCACTCTAATTCATGCTTTGCTGGTTAGTTTTTACATAGTCATAGCTCATTTGATAATCAAAACTTACTAGGTTTCTTAAGTGATGAATAAGTATCTCTGCTTTATGAATCAAACATACTTATCTAAAAGCAACCAACCACCTGTTTCTCTAAAGGTTGCTATGAGTTGATTTGTGCATAACAAGCTATTTCTACTTAGAGAGTCTACGAATTTCCTAGTGTGCAAAAGCTGAGTGTCCACATTGATTGTAAGCAAAAGTACTATGTTGATTAATGGTGAAAGCTTTTATAATGGGAATTAGTTAACAGATTTCATAGATGGGGAGTTGAAAACACCAAATCTGTCAGATCTGATTCATATATTTTCATAGTCCTTCTGTTTTATATTCTAGGTAAATGGTTTGTGAGTACTGGGAAAGATAACCTTCTTAATGCATGGAGAACTCCTTATGGAGCCAGTATCTTCCAGGTGAGGATGATAATGCTTCTAAACAAAAAACTAGAACACTCGGAGTCCCACAAGTGGACTCACATGTCTTCAGCTATGTGATCTATCCAAAATGGGATACCGAGATTAGGGTAACAGACCTTTTTTTATAATGATGTAATGTATTTCTATTTTTCTTCTAGTCCAAAGAATCTTCATCAGTGCTTAGCTGTGACATCTCTGTGGATGATAAGTACATAGTCACTGGCTCTGGAGACAAAAAGGCTACCGTCTATGAAGTTATCTACTGAAAACTATAATGGGGATATAACTTTTCAAAGTTGAACTGGGCCAAATTTGTTCTAAATTGTAGAAGTAGAAAGGTTTTGCCTTTTAAAAAGGATCAAAAGTATTGAAGTTCCAGACCTTGACATGAAACTACTCCGATTCTTCAAAATAGAAGGCAACATCCAGCAACTAAGTATTGGCTGCGTGGACCAAACGGAACACAGAGGCAGGATGGACAGATGTAGCTGAGATTTTTGACATAGTTTTTAAAAGCTGAGTCTACTGAAGAATGTTGGAGCCTTTTATTTTTTTTCTTCTTTCTTTGTGACCTCATGCAAATCGTTTCATTGCCTGAATATGGGGGATAAATACCTTTCTGTTCCTTGCAGTTCAAGTTGCATTCTGTCCTGTGTAGAGCAGTGGTGTCTCAGATGAACTTGTTTGCTGGTTTTGCATCTTGTGATATGTTTTTGTATTTTTGTTGAAGGTCAAACATTTGTATAAACTGTAAATATATTTAGTTTACTACAGTAAAGGCTTTAGTACCAACAACCAGTCTTCCCCCCTCCCCGCCCCATCCCTGCCCACCCTGCTTATTTAAAATTAAAAACCTTTTGGGGATATAAGTACCTTTTTAGAAGCAAAAGCAAACACTATGTATAGTTTGAAAATGGTGTCTTATTCTTTATAACTCCTCCTAGATTCCTTTATCGTACTTTAAAGTAGTTGTTTTGACGTATTAGGGTATCAAGTCTAGTAGATACTGTCTTGTGCTACAGAAAACTTAAAAGGCAATTTTGTACTAATTATAGTGTAAATATAAAAATTGAACATTTCATAAAGTTGTGCAGTTTATTTTAAGTTTATTCTGCTGTACCATGTATATGTTCTTTGGCAGATATGGTAATATGTGCCTGATCATAAGTCATTTGGTCATTTCTCTAGAAAAAGAGATGACTTCCCTCTCCTTTCTCTCCCAGCTGAACAGAATTCATGCAAGACTACATTTCAACTAAGTACACCAGAGCCTTTATTCATTAGCTGATGATATCTATGATTAAACAGAGCTAGATAAGTTGTGTCCTTTGTATTTTACAGAGAAGTGGTAGTTAAAGACCATTTCTTTTTTAATGTCTTGTCTATATGTAGATACTCAGGTAAATTTAATTGAGTCACCAAAAGTGTGAGTTTTGCAGGGGATCACTTAATGTTAAAACACTTGCAGGTCTGCAAGTGAAGCAAATTAATCTAAACTAAGTTAAACTTGCTTCTTAATTTCTTGTGAGAGTATTGACAAAGGATTATTTTGATTTTTAACTAATCCACTGTACAAATTAATTAGAATTAATCTTCCTGAGTGTCCCATTTTATGCAGGGCTATAGGCTTTGTGTATCCACAGTGAGCAATCTTTGAGTCCTTTCTTTCCACTGTTGCATCGGTGTGTGACATCTGTGAAGAGTCATGCTAAGCAGCCGGTTACCAAAGCTATACATCTTCAAATCAAGTTTTCTTGGTGTACTCAAGAGAAGTGGATGAGGAGAGAATGTGTATTTTATTCTGCATATGATTTTTCAGGTGAAGGAGTTCTACTGTATGCTAGACAAATCTAGCTGTTGCACTAGTGCAGGTCATTTGTTTCCTACATTCTCTAATTTAATTAGAATTTCTGTTGCTAATGGAGACTACAGATGAATAGAAAAATGTCTTTGAACAAATAATTCAGATTATACAAACTGGCAGATAGGTTAAGACTCATCTGTGAAGAGCTACTTTCTCATTTTGCTAGCATTTGACCATGACCTATATCCCTGCTCTTTCAAAGGAACGTAACTAGGAAGAAACAAGTTTAAATGACAGATGCGTTGACTGGGTAGGGAATTTCTCATCTGGGGTCAAATTTTCTCCCAATTTCCTGTCTGAAGAGACATCGGATTTCCTTTCAATTTACATGACCATTCTACTGAAACAATTTTATAGCATCTAGAATTGTAATAGGCTTAGTACTTTCATAGAATCATAGAACGGTTAGAGTTGGAAGGGACCCTAAAGATCATCAAGTTCCACCCCCCCTGCCATGGGCAGGGACACCTCTCCCTAGAGCAGGTTGCTCTAAGCCCCATCCAGTCTGGCCTTAAACACTCCCAGGGATGGGGCATCCACAACTTCTCTGGGCAACCTGTTCCAGTGCCTCACCACCCTCACAGGAAAGAATTTCTCCCTAATATCTTAATACTTAATTATTAACTTTGCATTTGAAATGAAAAATGTTAACCATTCAGGATAATATGATTTCCTAGACATTTAAAATCAGTGTTCTATTTGTACATATCTATATAGATACATATATATGTATCTATATTTGTCTATTGCTGCATACTGAATGTCTCTCTGTATGAAAATGGCAGGCCAGCTTAGGTGGTGATCACATTCACACTGAGTGAGGCGAAAAGCAGAATTGTCAGGCTTCTCAAAGAAGTAATTATGTTTTTTACATTTAAATACTGTGAAGTGCTATGCCATTTTAAAAAAGGGTAAGTTTAAAAAAAAAAAGATTGTGTACTAAGTTACTTGAACTTTACTGAATCTGTTTTCATGTTGAAGTTTTTCCAGATGTCTGACTTTGCCAATGAGCGTTTATTTAGCAGCACTGGCGAATTTGCTGTAATTAGGAACATTTGGATTTCTTCCAAACTCCTATCACCTTGGCTTTTACTACTTTATAGGTATCCTTTTGCGCTTCTTAAAAGTTGATAGCAGAGGAACCAAGGATGCAAGTATTCTAACACGTTCTTGTAACTTTAAAAAAAATATACACATGTATATAATGGATCTGCTTTAAGCTGCAACATAGTGGTTGTTGGTAAAACCACATTTTTGGCAATTGGGAGATTTAAAACCATACTGTCAGGAAAATCATGAAACATCTTGTCTTTTCTTACCTTCTAGAATGCGCAGTGAGTCAGAGCAGTTATGCAATTGGACTTTATGCATATGAATTAATTTAACCGTATTTGTACAATACATTTCTTGGTTGTAATTAAGAATTTTTATTTTTTTTCCACCAGTCAGATCTACCTTAAGGATTGGGTCTGAAAACTTTGGGACACATCATACAACATTGCACTCTCTTTTTAATTTTTTGTTTCAGGTTTAAATTACAGATTATGAATTATTTTTTTTAATTTGTCAGACAGCAAAGCCTGTTCCACAAGCAGATGCAATTTTAAATGAAAAGATATATTTGGTGAGATTTTGGCATGTCTGTCTATGATGTTACCTACAAGATTTAAAACTTGTAGAACATAAAACGTCGATAAATTCCTGTAGCCCTTTGTAAAGTAGTGGGTGGAAATCATTGCATGTTGAATGAAGAAACAAACCAACCCAGACCAACAGTAACAGAAAAGGCACTGGGAAAAACACATGGAAGAAAAGAGGTACAGCAGTACTATGGTGTAGGTAATTATTATTTTTTTTTTGTCAATTTCATTACAATTCTAAAAGAAACCTTTGATTGGCCCCTTTTCTTTGTTTGCTGGGTGGTCCTCAGTATTCAGAGATGTATGAATGCCACTTTGGCAAACACTAGTGCCAGACAGAAGCAGGGAGTCCTTACAAATGGCATACTGGATGTTAGTGCAGACAGTAACTGATGAAGAGGGGATTTTGTGGTAATATCAGTTCAACTAAACAAAATCCTTTGGCAGCTCTAATATGTACGTTTTACATGAGCACATTAGCCATAACCTTTTATAAACCAATTGCAGAAAGCTGTGATATTCCACACAATGCATTTGTCAATATGTCGGAGTACCTCCTTTTGATTGTAGCTCCAAGCAAAGATAGTTCTGTATCAACCCACTAAGCACTGGTCCTTGAGAGAACTTTCATCTGCATTAGTTCTTTTAAACTCATTTGGCATTTCAGAAGCTGTTGTTCCTTTAAAAGGAAGAGGGAGCACCAAATGAATATGAAGTTCATAGACTATTAAAATCACTGTGTTTTTTTGCAATATAAACATCAAAGTAGAATCTGTAATCTAGTCACATGCATGATTTTGTGTGTAAACAACTGACTGTAATTTTTCTGTCACTTTTTGGCATTGATGATGCAGGTAGAATTTTCAGAAGTGTCTAAGTTGCTTTAACTTAAATCCAGATTGACAAACCAATTTTTGGGGAGGCTTGGGTTTTTTGGTTTTGGGTTTTTTGTTGTTGTTGTTGCTCTTTTTTTGTTGTTGTTCTTCTTTTTTT
>VXBW01002007.1:19701-32851 GCA_013400375.1 Thinocorus orbignyianus | reverse complement strand
TTTTTTTTTTTTTTTTTTTTCCTGGGGTGGGGAGAAGACTGTGCCACTAGTGAGCCTGTGGGATTGTTAGAATAATCCTTCATATTTTCTACTATATTAGTGCAATTTTGAGTCGATGGGGAAGTTCCACCATTCTAGTGATTGAGATGTGGGTTTTAATGCTTTCAGGCTAAGGAAGGGTACTGAATTCAAATTTCCCACTACTGATAAGCTGTTTACCCCTTAAGCCGCTTCACTGGAGAAGCTGGACTGGCTATAACTGAACCATTTCTTTATTTTATTTTTTTTTTCCCTACCACAAGTGCATAGAAAGAATGTGAGAATGTAGGTCTATATAAGACTTGTGTCATGGTGTCCTAGCAGAGAGGTCTTCTGTTACAGAGTGGGAAGGATGAAGCAGCTTCGCATAGGACATGATGGACACCAGAATGAAAGAGAGAATTCATGGAAGGGAATGTATGGTGTGGTAAGGGAGAATGGGAGCATACATACACACATGTTTTAGTGGCAGTCTAATATATAATCTACAAAGTTCACCTAGAATGGAATTTCATGTATGCAATTTCACTGACTACTGTTTCTCCATGAAGTTGTTCAGGTGTTCGCATTGTAATTCAAGGAGACCTGAGCTTTGTATTTGAGCTGGAAGCAGGTATTTCTCTGACATCCATAAGTAGTCACCTAATCCTAAGAGGAGAGTTAAATCACAGCTAGTTCTCAACATTACCCATTACCTAATATTTCTGTAGCTCGGGATCAGCTTTCCAGCAATTGATAATCCCATTTTCAGCAACAAGCTCCCAGATGTCCCATTGTAGCTAAAGTGCTTAGTGTAGTGTGGTGTGGTAGATCTTGCTAGGAAAACCAGAAGTGTAGGAGCTGGATGCTTTAAAAATCTGCCCTGTGGGTTTAGCTTGCTGACATTTCTGAGAAGTTTACTCAATTTCTGTTCAGCTATATATGAAAGCTGCAACACTCACTTAAACATTTTCTAAAACAGCAAAAACTGCTTTGAACACACTTTAAACACATGGATGTGGTTTGGGTTTTTTTCTTCTATGTTGATTTATTTGATTTTTTTTCTTTCTCTTGCATAACTTAAAAAAAAAAAAACCTAAAAATTGAATACAGCAAGAAAGCATGAAAAGAAACAAAAATGAATCAATAATTGGTTTCAGAGACCAGAATATTCTTAAAGATGTTGTATCGCAAAACAAAAGAACCTATTGCTTCTATGATACACTAATTCTTGAGAGCTAGCTTTGCGTTTCCTTTGAGCTAAAGTGCTATTCTCAGAAAACTGAATACCAAAAAATGGGTGGTGTGGAGACAAATGTTCGGTACAATTTTCAAATCTGAGCAAAGTTTTGGTTTGTTTTTTTCACCCCCATATTCCTTATTGTCAGGACACACAATTCACTCCTAGAAGCTGAACAACAGCCTGTTCCTTTTCTGACTCAGGCATTATAGTAAGATTTCTGTTGCTAACAAGTCTGTTGGTCCTATATAGACTACAGGAGAATCTCCATAGTTAATATCAGTCAGTCTATGTTGTAATAATTTCCCTTCCTAAAGCAAACACCCAGAGATAAGATAGCATCATTGTTCTACACTTATATTGTTTGTGCAGCTGCTGATTGGTGTAGTTGGCTTGCCACAAAAAAATACTGTGGTGGCTTCTGAGGTCGGATTTAAATATTGAAATGTTTTCTCTTGTAAAAATTCACATGTGATTTTGCCCACAGTAAGGTTGTGTTGACTCAGAAGAGATGCTGCAAGGAGCACTAGACAATGTTGCGTAGAGCTTGGCAAGAATTGCATTTGCAGTGTTCACGGTACAAAGGCACAGTATCTCTTGAACCATGTTTCTATCTGTTTTCTGCCAAGAATGAGTTAGAAACAAAGATAACACATAGTTTGGAGATTAAGTAAGCAAACATACTGTTATCATTATCCCTTTTGTATACTCTGTCATTAACGTAGAAAGTAGAAATGATAGCTTGTAATAGTAAATAATAAATGCTGTTTTTTCTTCAGGGGCTGATTTTAATAGCAGTTTAAAAAAGTAAACAAGCAGAATGAAGGAGTCATAAATGGAAGTTATAGGCACTTTCCACTAGACCAGGTTACTCCAAGCTCCATTCAGCCTGGTATTGAACACCTCCAGGGATAGGGTGTCCACAGCTACTCTGGACAACCTGTTCAAATGCCTCATCACCCTCACAGGAAAGAATTTTTTCCTAAGATCTAATCTAAATATACCCTCATCCAGTTTAAAACCATTACCCCTCATCCTACCATTACACTCTCTGATAGAGTCCCTCCCCATCTTTCCTGTAGGTCCCTTTAGGTACTGAAAGGCTGCTCTAAGGTCTCTCTGGAGCCTTCTCTTCTCCAGGCTGGACAACCCCAACTGTCTCAGGCTGTCTTCACTGGAGAGGTGCTCCAACCCTCTGATCATCTTCATGGCCATCCTTTGGACCCATTTCTACAGGTCCGTGTCCTTCCTCTGGTGGCCCCAGAGCTGGACAAAATACTCTGGGTGGGTTCTCAACAGAGCCATGTAGAGGGGCAGAATCACCTCCCTTGACCTGCTGGTCATGCTTCTTTTGATGCAACCCAGGTTGCAGTTCCTTTCTGGGCTGTGAGCACACATTGCTGACTTGTGTTGAGCTTCTTGTCCACCAGCACCTCGAAGTCTCTCTCTTCAGGGTTGCTCTCAATCCATTTTCTAACCAGCCTGTATTTGTGCTTGGGATTGCCCGAACCCATGTGCAGGACCTTGCACTTGACACTTGTTAACCCATAGTATTGGAAAACCTAGAAATCACTTGTTACTTTTCTGGTAGTGAGCCTAATTTGTTTGAAATGAAATCCATCTGCTCATTTCACAGTGTTTGTCCCACTTCCTTAGAGCAATCCCCAGTGGATTACTCCATTACTTTAGAAATTGGCTGCAGTTATGATAAGGTAATAACTCTTATTTTGTGGTTAGCTGTAGCAAGATATTTTGGAGAGCCACAAAACTTACTTCCCTTTATTCTGAAAAAATATTCCTGCCATTGTTATTTCTTGCAGTTGAACATGAGTACTTTCTTAATTAGGTCTCGAGTAATTATGTCATCTGATGGCTTTGCAAATTCAGTATATTTTTGATTGTGGATGAATCAGCCAAACACTACTGTTAAGTATGCAAATGACCTTAGTGTCAGTTTAGTATTTGCTAGCACAACACACATGCAGCAAAACTTTGGAGTTCAGTGGTTCAAATTTTGTGTCACATTAAATTTACTTCCTGGAATAACTTTCTTTTTTATACAGGGACCAGTCTATTACTGTGCTCCCCTGTGTTTTCTCCTGCATGTGTATTAGTCCTCTGGAGGTGTTTTAATGCATTATACATATATAATGCTTCTACTTTTCTTCATCTTTCTTATAATTATGTGAGATGTGTATTTCTGACAGCAGTTGGCTGAATATTCACTAAACTGTGATATAATTGAGTTTTTGAACTTGTGCTTCAAGAAGTTCATAGACTTGTGTAGAGAAATCAATTTTTAGTTGTTAAAAATTCTAAAGTCCTGATACTCTTATCAGTGTTTTTGTCAGTGAATCTGTTTAAGAAAGTATTTCTGGTTTTTGAATGGTTTTCATAGCATTTTTTGTTTGTTTATGTAGACAATCTTTGTTGAGTGCAAGTTATTGACTTGGTACTCTATTTATAATTCTGCCTGGTTCTTCAGTATTTTATCTAGCTGTAACTTATTTAAAACCACAAATATGAAATGGGGATATTGATGACAAGTGGTTTAAATGTGAGATTTTCCAAATGCACGTTAGAATATTTCAAAAATTTATTCACTGTAATTTTACATATTTTTTTATTACTTAATTCAACCCTAAGGATTTTTTTTGATTACTTATAGTAAGATTTTATACATCTCAGTACTAATTTGTCTGCCAGTGGACAGCAATAATTTAGGTGGGATTGTTTTTACTGTCTAATCTTACTGAGGGAAGGGGAAATAGTAAATTTGCAAATTTTACTAATCATAATATTTTCATTAATATTGTTGGTTGTTTTTAATAATCTCCACGCGTTGAGAAACTTGTTCTTCTATATTTTGAAGAAAAACATGCAGATACACAGGTTTCTGTAATAGAATATGTTTACAGTATTTATCCCCTGGGTTTGCTGTAATAGTAAGGGGAAGTACAGCGACAGATACAACCTGCAATAGTTGCTAGCATTATGTGCCTTTGAATAATTTTCTTTAATTCTTTAATAGTTTGTTTTATATCTTAGGTGAGGGTTAACAGCTTTAAATCAGTTTCATTTCTATTAAAGAGGATACGGTGATAGATTTTTAGAGCTTTACTAACTTTAAATAATTTTAAATCTGTAAGGAAAAGGGTTGTGTGGATGGTATTGAACTGATTGTAGATTGTCAAATTTAACTTTTTAGGTTTCAAGCACTGCTAGATTAGAAGAAGAATTTACCGGTGATGTTTGGCTTTCTGTTATGCTTTCATTTTGTACTGTATATGATCAGTGGGACTTTATTACCGCAATAGGTATGCTCACTGTAGTGACTTTCTTAAATGTTCCTATACTTTGCACTGTGTCATTCATTTGAATTTAGCTTATAAATCAATCCCTTTCTGTAGACATCTACTTTGTACCTTGACAAGTATGAAAATAATCAAAAATATCACTGTATTTGACAATGAGCCTGTATATTTCTGTTTCCGAGTATGAATAGCATTTAGTAAGGCTTGTCTAGTTAAAAGGCAGTTAAACTAGTAATCATATATGATCTGTGTTTAACTGTCATTTTTAGAAAAAAGTGCTACAAAGTGATATGTGGTGATAACAAATTCAGAAGGAAAAGAATATGAAATTCAGATAGCAGCTTGAATGATTTGCTGTTAGCATGGGGCCCAATAACACTACAAAGCTATAAACTCTGTCTTTCTAGATTGCCCAGTTAGGTGGCAGAGATGCAATTTGTCTTTTCTGAAGCCGCCTGCTGCTTGCTAGCTCCATCTCCTGTCACAGCTTATTAGCTCCCCAAGAAAATTGGTGGGAAATTGCCTGCAGATTGTAGGAAATTGCATCTCCAGGCCCTGGAAAAAATGTAAGATAGCACAACACTGATCCTCCCAGAACAGCTATTAATACAGCAAAAGCTGACCTTTGGCATAGTGTGAAACGACTTTGCTATTTGCTGAATAAAGACTGTATTATGTGTGGCTGAAGGAGGGTACAAATTATTATCCTAGCTATGCTTGCATCCAGCCTGCTCCAGGAAGCTTAAGCATCAGTGGTAGGTTTTACTGCCCCCGTTCCTCCCTGTTGGAAGATGGGAGATGAGATGTAAGAGATTTATCCGGAAATTTAATTGTACATGAGGACAAAGGCCACTGTATATTTAAATGAGGTTAGTACAGATTAAATCCAAGAGTGTAGTGACAAAACTGAAAGCTAATTTTTGAAGCTAATCTAGGAAAAAAAAAAGAAAAAAAAAAAAGATAATTACCTCTGCTTGGTCTAGCCTTGGTCAGAGTAGGAACAACTCTTTGGCTGTTTCACTGTAAATGTATATCCATAACAAACGTTTTATTTTGGAGCAGTAACAGTGAAATGGAGCTGATTTATACTGTAATTGCTGAGTTTAAAAGTCGTGAGACACACACTACTTTTGATAGATTTTAACATTAAATTCCTTGCTGCTGGGAAACTCACCCCGGTCTTGTTTAAACAAATTCCCATGTGTTTTGTGATGTGATATCAATGAGTTTCATCCGCTGTCATTTCTACTAGAGGTACCTTTCTAATCTTGTACTTTACCTCAATTTTATAGGGCTTTTCAATAAAAGAGTCGACTTTTCCATGAATCCTGGGAGAGGGGATACGTAGAATTAGTTTGCAACATAAAAAATAAATGCCAACATTTTCTTTGAGCTTGCAATTGCACTTAGCTGGTTCAAAGCCTCCTGAGGAATATGTGCCTGTGAATCGGAATGATGTATTGATCAGAAGTGAGCATGGGGAGGGCAGCAGCAGGGAAAAAGTCATTTTGCAATCAAGAGCATCACTGTTTTCAAACTCAGCTGAGAGCTGTTGGTAACTGGTGCCTGCCCAGGGATCTCAGTGAAATCAATATGTTCATTTCCTGTTGTATTAGTGTCCATTGGTATAAATGAGCTGACAAGGCTTACTAACACTCACACAACTGATTAGACAAAATTAGTGGCCTGTCTTATGGAGCTGAGGAGGAAGACCTGAGCATAGGGTAGCATGACAGAACAGGTACTGCTTGTAGTTCAAGCACAGCTGAAGAGCACTTCATGTTACAGGGCTCTCTGGGCCCCTGTTTTGAATTCTTATGATCATGCATGCACTTGTATGTCAATCTGAAATGCTAATTTGTTGAGGCATTGTTTTTCTAAACTAGTTATAGCACCTTTTATGGAAGTTATGCAATTTAGTGCTATGTGTCTTTTTCTGTAAAAAAAAACCCCAAACAAACAAAAAACAAAACAAACAAACAAACAAAATAAAAAACAAACACAAAACCCACAAGAACGGAACAGCTATGGTGCCTGAGCTTTTATTCTGTATTTACAATAGCTGTTCATCTTCCAAGGCATTACAAACTACCTGCAATCTCAAAATAAACCTTGATGTTCGGTAACAAATTTGGGGGTATTGTATAGTACAATACCTATATTAAAATGAGCAAAGAACATTTGAAGGATGCTCAAAATCTGCTCTGTGTAGAGGACAGAGAACGTCTGCCCTTGCAGAGGTCATTTCCCTTGTCTTGTAACAAACTAACTAGAGTGAGTGATACAGTATCCAGAAGTTAATTTCTCCTGGTTGATGGGATTATGAACGCGGTTACCTGTGTAACTACTCTATCTCCCATGAGGCCAAGCCTTTTACACTACACAGAGCAGGGAGGTAACAGATTGTTCTTGTATGAAAAGCAGAAGCTTCTTGTCATAAATTCAAAGTTGCAAGCTCTTCCTTTTTTATGGAAAGAACAAAGATTCAGACTGGGCTGCAGGGGATTTGGAGCACACCAAATGCTGCTCTGGGTAGTGGGATGGTTTAAGAGAGGACTGGTGGGGAAAAACAATTCAGAAAAAGACAGTTCTCAGCAATGACTGGAAAAGATGTACAAGCCATGAGTAGCACCCTTCATTGTGTAACAGCTTGTGAACTCCACCAAAAGACAGGACACTAAGCTGTAATTGCTTTTTTCTTTCTGTAATTAGTTCAAACAGAATTTGATGTCTAAGCTTTAGTCAGTCTGAGTTTTGGTAAGACCATGTTTCTCATGTTGCATAAATACACATCAGAAAAACAAAATCTGAGTTCTTTATTCAGCCTGACTTATGTTTTTATTTTCTTTTTTAGTTACATCTTCCTGTGTAATACTTTTCACTTGCCACACTAGGATATCACAGCTCTTTTTGCCCATCTTTGTTCAAATTTCCAATATTCCAAAAGTCATAAAATGGTTCTAATTTACTGCAGTATCATCTTGAATGTCAAATGTTGCTGGTGTCATTTTTCCTAGCCCCAGCAAAGTTTTTTGTTCACAGTCATTCATTGAAACAATTCATATTTTTTTTCCCCCAAGTTCTCCATCAATGTCTTCCACTGAGTGTTTGATTTTTATGAAATCATTGATCTGAACATTCCTGAGCATTACCAAAACATCCTTTCTTCTACACTGTACTTTTCTGATACTCCAGCTGTGAGTAAACTGACCTGTTCCCCACCATTTGTTCTTACAAGTACAGCGCTATAAAACAGAATCCAGTAGTTCTTGGCCCATTTAGCCAAATAGCTTATTTTTCTATGAAATATCCAGATATCCTTAATATCCAAGCATCCCAAATATCCAAAGGTTTTCTTTCTATTTTAACAAAAATTTGGCTTTCTACTTACAGAACTGTACTAAGCAGGCCTATAGCATGACCACAGCCCTTCTTAGGGCTTTTGGTTCTAGGACAGGGCAGAGGGCAAGCTGAAATAGGGAGGAGTGACTGAAGATGAAGAGTAAAGCCTCACTTTTGACCATGTTTTTCTCATTAGGACTCAGCCATGGGGTGGGAGACACTGGTGAAGTATGGGGTCCCAAGGAAAGGGCCAGCAAGGGTTTGGGGGTGCCTAGGTGTCATGTTCTGGTGGACTCCCTGTAATGTTAGTGGAGGGGGGTTGTTGAGCAACAGTGTGCACACAAAGTGTGAGGTATATCACAGCCTACAGCTCACCAAACCAGCCCTAGTGCTACATAGGGAAGGAGCTGGGGCTGGAGTGCTGGTCAAGGAGCTGAGAGATAGGGAGGTGAGGGAGGTGGACTGACATTTAGGGCTTGCTGAGGGAAATTTAGGGGAGGAGACTGAGGCAGTGGGAAATTGAGTTAAAAGATGCCGTTTAAATCTCTTGTGGATGAGGATGAGCTAATAAATTCATAAATAAACAATTTGTGGGCCCATCACTACTTATTGTTTGGGGTTGTGGCTCCTCCAAGATTTTCCATGGGCAGGTGAAGAAAAAAGACCTGGAAGAGAGGAGTTTGTGGGATTGCATCAAGTGTTTGGCTTGGTGTGGCTGCTTCCACTTCTGGAGTGTTCAATGAATTACAAAATTATCTTCCTCAACTCCCTGCAGCAAGCTATTCTGCAGCAGATTTGAAGGACCCGAGGGGAAAGAATTGCACACCCTGATGCTGCTGCATCTCTCCAGCCAGGGCAAAAAACTGCTTTATCTGGGGTTTGTTTACTGGAAAGGAAGGTGACTGTGGATTGGATTGGAAAGAAACATTATTTTTTTTCTGCCAGCAGGGAAGACTTTTCCATTTACAGAGGAAACAGAGATACATTAGAAATAACCCAATGAAGACGTGACACCAGAAAGGTAAGCCAAGACTTTACACTTAATTGAAGAGATCTGGGTAGACTATTACGTTTGTGTTATCAAACAAAATACAGCAAAGCCAGGACATGCTGTTGGTTGTTCTGGTTTTTTTTTTTTTTTTGGTACCCTTGGGGAAGAAGGCAGTGGAAGAGCAAATATACAAGCAAATGTTTATCTGCATGTTTGATAAGTTCCTGAGAAATAGCTTTATCCAACCAGGTGATGGCTAACCATTGTGGTTAAACTGTAATATGCTTTTGGCAGAGACTTCAACATTCTGGTTTAAGCCAGCTTGCTTGCAATTGTTCTAATAAAAATGGGCTGTATATAGGTAACATTAAAGATCCTCTTCTCTGTTCCTAGGAAAACAATTTGTAAGAAATTTTGCCTTCCTCTTCAGGAACACAATATCTAGAAAAGACTGAACATTCTCAGTGCAAATATGTTGATGATTAACTCTTGATCAGTCATGCTGGAGACTTTGGAACCTGGATCTAAGGCGGGAAATAAATGAGGCCTAAATGAATCCTTTGCCTTCTGCAGTATGGACAACTGTAATATGATGGTAATAGCTTCTATTTCAGAACTAATACAGACCAGCGTCACAAAGTACTGAATACTGTATGGTGTTTAACTCCAAAAAAAAAATTCTTTGCGCTCTAATCTTTTCAAACTGACAAATAATATAGAAAATTGCATCAAATTGTTTAAAATCACTGTTGCTTTTTCTAGGGCTGGTACTACAGAAATCCTTAAAAGTGGGTTTTATGTTTGTGTGGGTTCTGTTAATCTCATATATAGTGACAGAATCTTCTTCTGTCAGTAACAGAATAGTGTTCTGTTGTCTTGCTTTGAAATGTTCCACAAAATGTGCTATAACAAAGTGTCTTCCCCGCTACAGTACTGCTTTAAAGTATGAGGCTTATCATAGCAATTTCCTATGCTTTCATCCAAAGTCTGAAAATACGCCTCAAGCAAGATATTCAATCAAAAGTAAAACATTGCTAGTTATTTGACTATCTCTCCAGCTCCTTGGGAGGTAGCTTGTTGATATACCAATGTGAAGAAACTCATGTTACAAAAGTAAAATGAAAGAGAACAGAAATTAAACAATAAGAGCAGTTTCAGCTCAAAGGAATTGTCTGACAGCATTATCCCATAACAATCAAGTTTTTCCTTCTAGAAGAATTTTAATTGTACCTTACTTTCACTGATTTATTTTCTGTTGCAGTTTTGAGGTTTTTTTTTTAAAGGAAGAATTTCCTTTTTGAATATCTCTAATCAGAGATGGGGAGGAATTGAAAGGTCTGTTTAACATCTGCAACTCTTTTAATCATTTCCCCCCTTGATTCTTGTTTGTCTTGGGATTTCTCACAAGCAAAAATGTCCATTTCTCTCTTATCCAGTCCAGAAGAACAAGTGCAATGAGTGGGCTGGGCTGCTGAACTATTCCGCCAGAACATGTAAATCAGGATTGGCCTCTTTAGAGGGAACTAGTAAGAAATGGTATTAAATCACAATCTTCTGTAGCCTTCTAAGCTCCCAAAACCCGGTGTTAAGTGTATTGTTGTACTGGAAGAAGGAGCTGTTTTGTTATTTTTGTTAGCTTTGTAATGAACATCATGTTGTGCAGTCAATATGTACTCAATTTCCTGCTGTGGGTGGAGGGAGGTCATCTCATAACTACCAACTCAGGCATTCAGTGGGAAATCTATTAGGAAGAAAAACCACCCCAAAACCACCAACCAACTTGAAAACAGCCTTTCTTTTATGGTAGTAGATCTACTTGCTCTACCAAGGGGAGCATGACACATGTACATCCATCACATGTGTCCTCACTGATGCACCTATGCCAGCCTTTGCTAAAATCTAGCTGTTTTTTAGCCACTTCTCTAGTATTTGTCCCATAAAACTACACCATTTGTTTAGTGTAGTCATCTAGCTTCCTATCTTCTTGCGTGTTTCCTACTCTCTATTCATGTCCATTCCTCTACCAAGCAGGAAAAGTAATCCTTATGTTGTAATTTATCTAAGGGCTTATGACCTCCTGTAAGCTCCTTTTCCCACAAAGCAGGTTCTTACCAAAGTTACTGATGAATAAAATTTAGGTTGGAAGGAATATATGTATGTCTTGCACAACTTCTACTCAGACAGGCACAGCTTCAAAGTTAAGCTGGGTTGTACAGAACCTGTCCAGTTGAGTTTTACATAACTTAATAATGAAGATATCACAGGTTTTTCGGACAGCAGATTTCAGTGCCTGACCATTTTCACTGTGAGTTATTTATTTCTGTTGGAATAAGGACTGCTGCCTTGTCTCCTTTGGGCAGTCCAGAAGGTAGTACACTGTCCTGACAGGCCGAAATCATTTGCTGGGGCAGAATGATTTGTTAGGTGTTCTTTCTCCATAGGATTCTTTGAAAGAAGAGAGACTGTATTCCTTCTCTTCATTGTTCCTCTTGTAGTCCTTGTTCAATTTTTACTATGTATTTCTCATTTGCTGGAGCAAGACAAGTGGTAACTTGCATTCACTAATGATAGCAAGATGCATCATGAGTGGTGGGAGACAAATGGGATGAAGTAGAAGGAGAGATTAGATGAGCATGAGGAAACAGCAGTGAAGGTGATAACCAGCTGGGATGAGAGGAGCTGGAAAAGACAGCCTTATGTAGGGGAAAAAAGAAATGGTAATTTTAACTCCTCCATGGGTATGACTCAGTCTTGAGTGGGCTGTAAAATCCTGTCATGTTTTTTATCTCTTTCGTTATATGAAGAAGGAATTTGTACCTTAAAAATACCATTGTGGTTTCCATCCTTGAGAGCTGTTAAAGCTCTTCTGTATATAAATCATTCCCTCCCGTGCAATAGATGAGATGAGCTTTACCTAATAGCAAGCACAGCACTTGCGTGCAGCACTGACTTTATGGAGAAGGCCTTACTCTTGGGTGAACTGCAAAAGGACTAGGAGGTTGTTATGTACTCCTGTTATGTCCAAGTTGGAATGATCTTGACTAGCAATGATACAAAATGTGGATTCAAAAAGTTAGCAATCTTTGAGTGACCATCTTCCCCTGGGCACACCTGCTGGGGCAAAACCAGGAGGATTCAACTCTACCTTTGGTGCAGTCTGATATGTATGTGCGTCCGGATGCAGTGTGATGGACTAGACCAGAGGAGACTCTAAAAGAGCTGCTGTGCTCCTACTCCTTATTCAGCCACTTGCAGTTTCAGCTATTGTAAAAACTTCACTGTGTTCCTTTCCATTTAGACACTGTGTATTTTACCATGGAATCGAGATACACAGATTGTATTTGCTAGTTATCAATTGTAAGGCAAAGTTCCTGTGAAGCAGAAACACTGTTTTTCTAGTGTAATGACCATGGATCAAAAGCTATGTGTGGGTATTGACAGTAAGGTGAAATGTGGCCTACCAGATGAAATACAGCGCATAAAATGGCTTGTAGACACAGCTGAACAAATTGCTCCAGAAGCTTCAGGGGTCACTGAAATGTAAACACAAAACAGGGGTGACCTGTGCTGTGTTCTCAAGACATAATAAACACATTCTTCATGCTGCTGCTCACCTTCTGCTGAATCAAGTATTTTAGAACACTGTGGGATTCCTTCTCTTGACAGCTTCCTGTATTTCAAAGAGGACTTCTATTTGTTATCCATGAAAAGTTGTGTTTGAAGCTTCGAAGTCTTTGTGAAGTACAGTGTAAGGGACTGCTTGTAAAATTCCTGCTCTTGACAGCTGGCAAATCTGTTTGCCAGTCCCAGGAAGGAAAATTAAAGGTAGAGAGATGACCTTGATCTAGTGGTAAGTTGCATGGAACTTTGTTGAGTTTGGGAAGAATAAGTACCTTGTCCTGAATGAAGAACTGAGCTACTTCAGTAGCTGTTGAACTTTTATTTTTTGCCCCCCCACCCCCCACCCCCCCGACTTTTTATGTGCTGTATGGGTACTTTTTCTTTGTTGATTTCTACATTGTTTGTTAATTCTAATATAAAAATTATAGCTTGTCTGTTTCTCCTTGCAGCTGAATAGGGGTGAAAACTGGAACATGCATCTTTCTTGAGAAGAGGGGAGAAAGTGTGATGAATTCAAACAAATTTTTCTGAACTATGCATTTTTTGCACTCCTACGAGCTCATAAGCAACAGGGGTCTTATGGGCAGCTACTCATTTTGTCTTGTTTTTATTTTTTTTGTTGGT
>VXBW01002007.1:0-19602 GCA_013400375.1 Thinocorus orbignyianus | reverse complement strand
ACATACTGACTTGGCTGTCTGTAGATACTACTTGCTGAGTATGTGTTATGACATCAAGAAAGAACAATAGTAGTGGCTATCATAATCAGAAAAAAATACAAAATGAGGTTTTCCTTGACTATCATTTATCATGATTACCACTTGACTTTACAAGTTTGGAGCAAATACCAGCAGGCTTTCAAAAGAGCCGTGGAGCCTATCACAGGTTATTGCTGTGCCAAATATGATGTTGCTAGACATATACGTGGGACTGAAGGAAGAAAAATACTCAGCAATCTGCCATAACTTAATCCAGATGGTCAAGTTTATGTTTTCTTTAAAATGCAAACTGTCTCCAGTGAATTCATTAGAACCATATTGTAGCTTTCTTTCCTAGTACAATTTTAGCGGCTAGGTTAAAAAGCCTGGGGCTGCCAAACTAATCTCAAGTGCCTGATTCTTTTCTTTCTGAAGGATTTAAAATGCACAGCAAATCTTTGTCTCTGTCTCTCCCTCTCTCCCCACCCTCCTTGAAGTTCTTTCTCCCTTTCTCCCTCTAACTTTCTTTCCTGTTTTTTTTTTCTTGTTTTTTTTTTTTTTTTTTTTTTTTTTTTTTTTTGTTTGTTTGTTTGTTTTTAATTTGGCACATTATTTTTGTGTGTATGTTTTGTTTTTAATTAAACCAGTGTACAACCCTGTGAATTATTGGCTTAGGGGATGTAGAGATAACTAATACATTGTTTTCGGCTGGAATTAATCTAGATATTTGAATAACAAGGAGCTCTAGTTATAATATATTTAGTATCTGCCTGGATCTTATTGTGGTTGGCTCACTTATTGAATGAGAAACATTCGTCCGAAATATGCTAGGTGTCTTTGTCTACCCACATTTCCAAATTGTTTCTTCCTACACTTTTTTGTTGTTTTGAATTTTCTTTTTGATTTGTTTTAAAGATTTCCCAGAAGTATTCAAAAATGTGTGATGGGTGCTCTGATTTAGTTGTTCAATCCAAGTAGAATAAAACTGAAGCAACTCCGAGAACCTAAATAAAGTGGTTTTATATAAATTAATTCTAATAGAATTAGGTCCTTAAAGAAACTCTGATACTTACTGCTAGTTAAGGGGGAAAAAAAAAATCCATCTGAGTAAGAAAACAATCCATCAGTTCTTTGCACCTAATGTCTCATGGAAAAGTATTAAGTTTATTTACCAGTCTTTCCTGACAATGACTCTTCTGCGAAACTAGAAAATAGAATTTCTAATGGAATGCAACAGTCATATAATATGGCAATAATACGATACTCACTGACTCATCTGCAAAGGGACAATATAGATGTTAAACTTGGGAAAGAACAAGTTAGAAAAATACTTCTGGGTGTCCCTGCAGTGTAGATTTTCTCTTTTTTTAAAAAAATCTATTTTAAAATAAAACTAGCTTTCATCCCTCTACTTTATCCCTCCTAAAACATGAAGTAGCTGAACTCTGTCCATTTACAATGAGCTCCTACAGTAGCTAGTTCTCAGTACATAGATAGTATCATATCCTTTTCTTCATTTCTCTTAGGAACTAATTTTCTAAGCTGTTTGCAGTAGATATTATGACCATGTACCCTGGATGTACAAGAGAAGTACTGACATGAATAAGTCAACTGATGTCTAATACAGGATGGCAAGGAACCATGGAGGATAGGTTGTATGTTTTTTCTTCCTGATCTTTGTTTAGGTATAAGGAAATATGTCTGTTGAGGAGTATGACATTTAAGTTGATCATCACAGACTAGTTCGGGTTGGAGGAACCTTGTAGACCATATAGTTCCAAGCCTCTGCCCTGGGCAGTGACACCTCCCACCAGATCATGTTGCTCAAAGCCCTGTCCAACCTGGTCTTAAATCCCTCCGGAAGTGGGGCAGCCGCAGCTTCTCTGGGCAACCTGGAACAGGGTCTCAACTTCATAGAAAATAATTTCTTTCTAGTATCTAATTCCAATTAATTAGTTGACAAAAACTTCCAATAAATATACATGAATTTGAAGTCATACAGTGACATTTCTGTTTGCATACTTGAGTAGATCAGGCTTTAAGTAAACCTATTTGGTGCTTTCCCCGCTCTCAAAACAAGAGCAGCATCTGTATGTAACCTGCTCTTTGAAGGTGTGGCAGTCCAGTTCAGACTGGCTATTGGTCACTGTCTGCTGTTTTTTTCACACTGAATGTCCTTAAATACACCAGGAGCAAAATTGCGTTGCCCCATATCCATCATAAGAGTCATGCAGCAGAGCAACATTTCGGATTGTTCACAACCCAGTAATGGGCCAAAGTCTGGTCTGTTTCTGCTCCAGAAATGCATTGTGTTGTGGTAGCAACACAGCTGGAAAATAAAGCACGGTAATACCCAGGACTGCATAAACCATCTGCCATGTACATGGTACCACAACAGTGAGTCAAAGATCAAAGAAGGACCAGGTTATCAGCAGGGTAGGAGTACCATGGTAATATCAAATGTATTAGAAAGGTCATAATAGTTGGTTTTGTTATCATATGCATTAGGTGATTATTAAGCAAAACAACCTCTGTTTTCTAAAATGCTTCAATTTCTATAGTGAATTTGAACTTATATATACAGAGACTGGTGTTTGCACATGAGTGAGACAGTGAGATTCAACCAACCACAGTAATATTTGGACAATGTTTGTTATATCTGGTGCAATCAGCTTCCTTAATTTTCTGAGGTGCTGCTTTCAGTGTTACTGTAGTGTCCAGTAGGGATATGCGCTCCACTAGGTTCCACTTGTTGAAACTAACAAACAGAAAGGCATCCTGTGCTGAAGACAAAATGACCTGCTTAAGAAAGAGTAAACTGAACAGACTGGAAGAAAGATGGAGAGGTGACCTAAGTTAAGCATATTTTAACACTGCGAGTGCAGAAAAAAATATATCTGGAAGAGTAGTTTCTCTGCTACTAACTCAAGCGAAATAGTCACTGATGCAGGAAAGGAGATGTTTGTTCTTATTTGTGAGATAATAAAACACCCATGTGGAATGTGCCCGTGGTGGTCCAAGATAGTATTGCAGGACAGGGAGCTGTATAAACGATATATATATCCAGCCTACTTCTGACAAATCTGGTCTTACGTGAAAAATGGAGCAAGAGTTATGAAGTTAGAATCAAGATGCATAGAAAAGAGTAACTTTTCCTAAAATCTTTACAAGTGAATTTCAGATGTCATGGGCTTGAAGGCTCTGAAATGCTGAGTAACTTACTCTGCTAGGAGATCTGGTATAGGAATCATTACAGTAAGGCACATTCCCAGAAGCACGTGGGATTCAAACTTTGAACACCTGGTGGAAAGATTTTTTTCGGTAATCTTGTGAAAACATGCATAGATTGAAACTTGTGGAAATGTTACCATTGACATCAGTGAACTTGGAATTTTACCACACTTTCTATGCCATGTTTCTAAAAGCCAGGTCTGCCTGACAAAACAGCTGTATCAACCGTCTCTCTTCCGAGTGTCTTCAGGGCTCTGTTGCCGACCTGGCTGAAATATTCAGAATTGCACCTCAGAAGTTCATGAAGAAACATGAGAAACTTTCTTCTTTTGTTAGAATTTTTTTAGTTTGTGATGATGAATTACCTGAGATGGTTTAAACTTGCCAACTCACCCACCTAAACTTTCAGTAGCCCTTTTGCTGGGGACATCAGTTTTTCTCGGGTCTTATGGAAAACATGAGTCATAAAATGAGATCTTTTCCCACTGGGTGCTACTTCTAATCTTAACAAATTTTGCTTTAACCAAAATCTTGTTGGACCCAGCTTCCAAAAAGCAGTATCTCTTCTGGTGAAGGAATTTTCTGGCAAAACCTAAGGAGTCTTCTGCCAGGAAACTTCTGCTTTCAGAGGGAACATCACTGAGAAGAAACTGAGTAAAGACTAGATTTACTGTATGCCAGGGGATGACCCTAGGCAGCATGAATGCTTTTCCCCACTTAATGATCTTTGGTTTTCTCTCTGGCTTGATAGCCTGCAACTCTTCTGTGAAACAACACTGTAACAAAGACCATGACAGCACAGCTAGACCTTTTAACTTACAACTGTACTGCATACAACTTCATCCTCCTGACTTTTTTCTCTTTGTCAAGAAAAAAAAAACTGAATAGCCAGAATTACAGCTCCTTAAGTACCAGTTCACTTGCCTAGCAATTTTATTCAGAAAACAGATGGTTCAGTATGTGAAAGAGGGCTGGTAGGGACCTCTGTGAGCTCTTTGGCAGGATAATCTCGTTCCAAAGATCTAGGTAGCTGGAATTCCCTCCCCCTCCCCTTTAATACAAATCCTTAAGTGTTAAGTCAGGCAGAAAATGAGTCTAGTATACATTTATCTTACTGAATGGCAGTCAACTCTCACCTAATCTTTCAACATATATTTGTTCAATGGATCAACAGATTGTGTAAGCAGCATGACGGACGGGTTTAGAAATGTCTCTGCTCATGTTTGGTTTGTACTGAACCATTGACCATTTTGTTTGTGAATCCATCATAAATTACATCTCCAGACTACTCAGTACGAGTGAGGAGGGGAAATACTTGTACTTACTATGTTGAAAGGCATCTTACACAGCTGTCAGCCTCCAGAAGGGAAGCTGAAGTGCATCAGTAATACTTCAGCTTTTTTTTTTTTTTTCTTTTTTTCAAAAGCTGGACGCATATGGCTCTGCTTTCACAAATCTTTTTCTAATTGCAACCATACTTCCCATTGAAGATACATAAGGCAAAAGACTGGTTTTGTCAATGTAATAATTTGGGAACAAGGATATGATAGTGATTGTGTATGTTACTTTAGCTGCATTTGATAAAACCAATGCTAAATAACAGCAGAAATATATGCAGCATTTTAAATAGTGGCAATATTTATTAAAATGTCATTTTTACAACCGATGTGAAAATTACTTTGTGGGTTATATTTAATGACATCTGAAAGCAATCTGGGAAGGTGGCACTCCCATTATTGACAGGAGTGTGGACTGCATAAATTCTTCAGTTGAGTCTTCCTAGTCTGAAAATTGTTTTTAAGATAGTTGTTACGTGTCTGCTGCTGACTTATGCAGAAGATGAAGGAACAGGAGGAAGTTTCAGGGTCTAGAGACTGTTCTTCTGCAAAGGGAAAGAACTTACTGAGAAGCAGGGGGTGTGGAGGTGACCAGAGTCTTGCTGAATACCCCTTCCCAGAGGCCAGAAAGATGAAATTCAGTGTCTGCCACTTTTGCTGATTGCATTGACTTTGAGCTGATGCCTACCCGGGGAACATAGGAATGTGGCACAAATCTTCCATTCCCACATATATCCCTTCACCAGGGTTGGGGAAGGGCCTGAAAATATGAAAAAAATTAATAAAGAGTCACCCTCATGGTTGCTACTCATCCTCATTTCCAGCTAAAAGTTAAAGATTTTAACAGCATTCTAAACAAGAAAGAGGCTCACTTTGTCTGAGCTACATATCTAAAGATAGTGAGCCACAGGTGTGACTCCGGGCTGTCTACCCCAAGCTTTGTTTAAAGGGTTTTGAGCTGGAATTAAGCAGCTCTGGAAAAGAAAGGCACTGAGGAGAGAGCTGGGGAACAATACAGGACTCTTGACAAAGGGTTAGGTTTCGTTATGCAATCAGAAGGAATAAACTGCAGGAGAATGATTGCTGTTGGCTACTTTGCTGTATTAGATGGTTATGTTCTGATGAAGGTAAGTTTTTGGATTCATGCAGGTTTTTTTTGTGGGATATGTATAGTCGTCTTATAGTCTTTTATACCTTGAAACTTTTTGATATTGGTAGGAAGTGATTGAATTTTTTGTTGTTTTAAGGCTTAGGCTTCACTGGAAAGCATGTGCTGAACTTTTTTTTTATTTTTAAAAGAAAGGAAGAAAACTTTTTGGCAAGTAAAGTGTGCATAATTATGTTTTCATTTCCTATTTTTTTTTTTCATTTGTCTATGAAAAAATGCTTCTAAATTTTAGTTCAACTGAGAAAAATGATTTCTTCCTAGCCATCTGTAATAGGATTTGAAAAGGAAATGGAGCTTGTAACTCAGAGAGTAGCTCGAATGTTTTCCTGTGAGCCTGGAACCACTTTTTCTTAACCCTCGTCCTCTAAGGAAAAATCTACCATCTGCCTATGTGCACATCTATTCAGTATAGTAATCCCTGGAGCATCATCTTAATAATTTTATGTACTTTATACCTTTCATATGGGTTGTGACACTGACTGAAATTTCCCTTCCTTTCTCCTCTGTCTTAGGAAGATGTAGAGGGCTTTAGGAATTGCTTCTAGAATACAGTGCTTTCCATATTAGCTCAGGGAATAAGATAGCTCTGAACTCCCATATTAGCTGGAATAAATAATCCTATACAGTCTTTGCAAATACTTTTCCTGTTTTTTCTGTTATTTTTTTTTTTTTTTTTTTACATATAGTTGAGTGCGGTGGTTTGAATGTCACCCTAAGTGCATTAAAGCCTTTGATTAGCACATTTTTCCTTTCATCTTTTGTTTATTTTCAGTTCTTTTAGAAAATATGGAGCGTTCCTCTCTAAGCCAAAAAGGAAACTAGCATTATTGTTAGTTTCTCAAAGTTTTTAAAAAATAAATTACATTCTGTAAATCAAAGCTCTTCAACCTCTTCAACCGACAGCAAATGCATAAAATTAATAATGCACATTGATAGATACCTTCATTACTTCTTTGACAACTGGTGCTTAATATGAAATACTGGATACTCTGGATTTGAAGTTTAAGAGTGGTTTACTGAATGAGTCCATGCATTTGTGTATATATACAGTAAGTATTGGGAGGGGGGAGTGGCAGACAGAATTGCTTACATGCCAAAATTAATAATTTTCTCTCAGTGTGCATTTATCTGTCAGGACAGTAAATTGAAAATGATAGTACAGGAAATGTATTAACCTGCTCATTTGCAAGTAATTCCTTTAGAAGTACATGTTATTTTCATATTAGTATCTAAGTAGATAATTTGTTATTTGCTATTACAAAGATTAATTGCAGAAATTTGGTTAGAATAGCTGCTGGCCCTCTACTAATAAAAAGGGATTTGCTGTCTGTAACTAAGGCTAACTGAAAGTCTGATTTTTTTTTTTTTTAGTCTCTCCCCCCCGTCCCCCCCCCTCCCCCCTGAAACGGTAATTCTTTTCCTTCTCAGATGTTACAGTCTTCCTCAGACTGTTCTTCTCACAGGTCCTGACTGGGCTTCACTGAGAGGTGGAAGTGGGGAGGGGAACACAGTTGCTGCAAGCTGTAACTGATGCATCACAGGAGAGCTTGGGCTGACTGGGAAGACTGATCTGCACAGAGCATATGAGCATGACATCTTCAAACTAGAAGTCCCACGTAATATCATTATTAGATATATTCTTAAAACTTTTTTTTTGTCCTTTAAAAGTTCATTTCCTTCTTGCTCCTTTCTTCCTAATATATTGAGTAATTTTGAGGGGGAAACATGAGTTCTATTTTGAACTCTGCTGTTGCCATGAAAGTCCAATGATTCCAAGTAGATTCTACACGTCCAAGTAGATCTTAGCGTGTCTCTCTGTTTTGGGTCCTGTACCCTGGGTATACAAATTAAGATTTTAATTCTTGCTTCAACTACTTTTAAACCATGTTATATGACCGAAACAGTATGAATCAGCCCTTTAAACTTCAAAAAGGCTTAGAAAGAATGAGAAAGTCTATGCTGTGTCACACTGATCCCTTTTCCAAACTTAGTAAGTGTTTACATGTTGCTGAGACAGAAGAGGTGATACTGAGGCATGCACATGCCTATGTAAAAGTGTTAGATAGTGCTGTGGTCCTCTCTGAGATACCTTTTGAGGATCTTTCAAACACGTCAGATGTATAAGGATTCAATGCTGCTTAAGTATAGTCCTCTATGCATACTATGTATTTGTTTCCTACTATAAGGAGTCAAGAATTTCAACTCTGGGTACTCAGTTCTGCTTCACTAATTACTCTTTCTTGAAAGCTGTAGTTGGAATTTTGTTTATTCTAGCCACAGCCTTCTCACCAGGATGTTTTGAAATAAACATTTTAAAAAGTTGTTGACTCTTGAAAACTAGACTCCTGTTTTTGCCACTTTATCTCTAAATTGGCATATAAACTACCTTTGCTATATTCTGTCAAAAGGATATTTAAATATGGTGCTGCTTCTTTTTTTTTTTTTTTTTTTTTTTTTTTTTTTTTTTTCCTGCTGCTAAACCTGTCTTATTAATGCTAGAGACTGCATGATTCGTAAAACAAACCTCAATAAGCTCTAGTGAAGGAAGACATAGTACAGCACAGCAAGCTAGAGTGACTGGCTAAAAGCCAATTTAGTAAATAATCTATAATGATCTGCTGAAGAAATATATTGCATTTTCATATTAGAGTGCATTTGGTTAGAGAATTCCTTCGGTTTGCAGGTATAAATTGGGAGGGTTTCTGGTGGTTTCAGTAATAGGACTGGGTTTGAATGAAGTCTGAAAATATGGCACTGGAGTTTCCTAAAGTGGAAAAAACACCTTGAAAAATCAACTGAAAAAACATTTCAGGATAAGGTCAATCTGTGGAAATGGATTCCAGTAGGGAACCTTGTGCCTTGCTTTTTCTCTTTTGCCGCAACAAGAGCTTGACATCCATAATACTGAACGGAAAGCCTGTTCCTGGGGTGCATGGCTGCAAGGTGTTTCTGAAGGTTGTTCAGGATGTTACCAACCCTGGTTTCAGCAGCCAGGAACTGCTCTCCTGAGCAGCTTCTAGCAGGATGTTTCACCATGCTGTCTCTCAGTCTTTCCTGTCTGCTAAATGGTATCATGCTTACCATCTTCTGTAGCGTGCTTTGAGATTCACAGCTACAATGCCATGTAAAAGCTAGGTAGTACTAATCTATGTTGGCAGCTTGTTTCAGTGATGCATTTGTAACCGCTCTAACAGAAGGTAAATGTGACAAGTGCTAATTTCAAACACCCACATTACTGAAACTGAGAACAGCTTAGCTAAAGCACTTTGAATTTCCTGAAGACATCTGAGGTCTATAGTCACAGCATCTCAGGCTACTTTTACCTGAAAAAAGAAAAAGTTACATTAAGGATCCAAGACTAAAGGACAAATAGTTGCTTTAAAAGGGAGAAGAGCTTATGAATGTGCTCAAGAACTACAAACACTTCTCAATTTCTGGAGGAAGCGAAGGAAACAGTAGTGTAAAAATATGTTGATTTCCATATGGGAAAAAGAAACAAGCTAGTGCCTGAGCACCAAGACCTGTGCATTAGCACTACTTCATTTGTGGGTGTCCCTCGCTATGAGATTTTCTTGATGGGTCTTGTGTCATGGACAAGAGAAGTGACCATGTGAGAAGGCGGCCAGCTGGAGGGGAGAAGAAAAAAACATGAGTTGATGAGTTGCCAAAATGAAGTAAGCGGTGACCTTTTCTGGCTTGAGTGGTCAGTTCTGTACACAGCAGGGCTGAAAGGTGGCCTTATCAGTTTCCATTAGAGGTGATGTCAGTTGCTAAGATTTGTAAATTGATTTGAAAAAAAGAAAGAAAAGAAAAGAAAAGAAAAAGGGATGTATGTCTGTGTGAGAAAATGTATCATTTTCAGATTTTCAGCTAACGTTTACCTCTGCTTTTTTGGTGTGGAAGATGGAAAAACAGTGAAATGCCTGATGAGAAGAAAATGCAAGACGTCAACCAAGTACTAAAAAATCAGTGAGCAAACAAGTACCTGGCTGGTGTTGGTGTCTCCAAGAAGGTAAAAGTGCCCTGTATGACAGCAACCAGAAGGTGTTCAGGGTGGAAGTAATATTATGCAGCTGCAGAACATGGGACAGAGAGAGAAAAACAAAAAAGGGGTGAGTGAGCAGCCTGCAAACCACAAGGCATGCTCTCAGCTATTCTCTGAAGGATTTGCAGATTACAGGATGGCTTGGGCACAACTGCCAGAAAAAAGTGCAGAGAAAACTGCTTTGCACAGGAAAAGAGGGAACCTTGTACTTGGGATGTGTAAGTCACACCATCTGAGGCATGTATTTCTGCAGATACTGCAAAACTTCTTTCTGAACAGTGGAACTGTGCAGAAAGTGGGATTCTTTCCTGATGATAAACTTGCTATATCGATATATTTTTAACCCCAAACAAGAGTAATATTAATAAAAAATCCTCACAATGATTGAGGTACATTTTCCATTGTTCTTTCTAGGCTATTCTATGGTATAGTTGTTTTCCAGAAATTGTTTCTCTCTCTGGGTATTTAACATAAAGAGAGGTTTCTGAATTCCAGTTCATAAACAGTTCAAAGTTGCCTACCTAGAAAAAAACCACAGAGAAGCAGGGAGGGATATAATGGTCTTTCATTCTATTTACTGAAATTTTCACTTAGGCTTGAAATATAGTTTATGCAGTATTTTTCTATTTAACCCTTTTTCTTTTTTTTCTTTTTAACACATGAAAATGTCCTAAAAAGAGTGTTTCTTTTGGTAGAGAACAGTATTTTTCCTTTGTGTTTTCCTGTTCTTCTGAAAAATGTAATGCAGTTATTCTGTATTCTTTTAGCAATTTTTCCTAACAATCCAGCTAAATCTTCCTTTGATTTTCATTCCTTCATGTGGTATACAGTTTCCTTACTGAGATTATAATGAGCTGACCTCGGTGAATCACTAGAGATCAGCCGGGCTAAACTGTCAACATTGAAGTCTATCCGACAGTGACACTATCTATTATAACACAATGTTTAACTGAACTTATCATCTTATATAAGCCAAGTACAATACTAACTACCTTAAAAGCACAGATACATCAAATTTTCCTATATTTATGGCATAAATAATCTATAAATTGTCAGAAGATGATATTTTTCTCTCATGTGGCTATTTTATAATTAAAAATATTAGAAACTTTTAATACACTTCTGATATAATGGCTGTATTGAAACAAAACAACAGGTTAGTCCCTAAAAAATACCAGGAAAAATTATTTGGGTCAAAAAATCTAGGAAACTCAGCTGGATACAGCAGGAAGGAAGGAAAGGAGGACTGAAACTCTTTTGCTCACATTATAGCTACTTTGAAATGGTGTAGTTCATGTGTAACCCTTCATTTTGCATATTTTCTAAATGTAAAAGGAACCAGTGGACAAGAATTCTTTTCCTTGGACACGGTACAACAGCGAGTCTTCAAATTAGAATCTGTATATCTGGAAAGTGATCCTTCTGGCCCACTTTTAATGCACTTCTCTTTGAAAGATAGCTTCTTCAGTTTCAGGATTCCATTTGGCAGCTAGGTCTTGTCTGGGTGCTTAAACTTGCTTTCTTGAGGTGAAAGGCACACAATGACTTGACATCTTGTTCTTCTGAACTAGGAGATGTCTTACAGATAGATATGTACTGTCAACAGCAGGAGTGAGATGTGGTGGAATTTGAAGCAATGGGCTTCTCAAAGGTCTTACTCTCTTTTTGAATTCCTGCTTAGTACTACTTTTAAAGTTTAGACAAACACGGAAATTCACTTAAGAGGACATCTCCAGGGTGATCATAATCTCTTAGGAAAATTTCTGATAAACAGCTTTAAATAAATTCATTTGTAGTTCTTTGGCTATAGTTACAGTTTTGAAGTATTTTTCCTTTACAGACAAACTATTTTCCTTTCAGCTTCAATGTGTACAATGTGGTACTTGTTTGTTCAGTCCCCTGAGGTTTTATCGTGTAATTAGTCTGCAGCTTTTTCTTAAGCTTAAAGATAAACTTGTTCTATAATAATTCCCTTCTCTTGTTCTACTGTTTCCAAAGAGTAAAACAAGACTGGGACACAGTCATTAAGGTTGGGGAGAAGCAGTGGAACATGACCTTCCCTATAACATCAGAGTTATCAAGGAGACAGATGATAGGACACTTTGTGTTTTTTAAGTTGTGGGATTTTAGGTTTTATGACTTCAGCTGTGGACTTTGCGGCTGACTCTGAGCCAATAGCTTAATCACTGTGCCTCTATAAAATGGTTATAATAATTCCGTGTTGCATCAATGTTGTGATGAAAACGAAGCAGTGTTTCTAAGTGGCCTGGTAGTGTGGTCATGAGGTCAGGCAGTGATAGCTAATCCAATTGCATCCTGATTAGAAGACAAAAAGTTATTTAACAGTAGTATAATGATAGTCCTTGAATTATTATGCACAATATGCCCAGCTGTGTGCAGGGAAAGTGATGTAGCTGTAAAACTGTGGCTCGACAGTTTCTAAGTGAACAGGGGAGAGGCTGGAGGGGGAGGGAGGGAAGCACTGGGGCAGCTCTTTGGGCTGCACAGAGAGAAGAGTACTGATGAATCATGTCTAGGCAAGGATGAAATGTGTGCATCTCCCTTCTCAACCTTGGATTTATTTTTATTGGTTTGGGTTTTGCAATAATCTTGATCTCTCTCCTTTTGGCACTGCTTGTACCTCTGAGTAATGCCCGTCACAGACCTATGGTCATAAACACCAAAATTATCTTATGACTAAATCTAGCTAGCCCTGGATCTTATCTACCCAGATGGCCACCGCTGGCTGTAAGACAGCTTAGGGCCAGCTGGCAGCTCTCTCATCTCCTCTGGGATATGCAGCAGACAGCAGAAGTGGAACAGCGGAAAGACCTTTTGTAGAAAATGGACTGGGAGCAGGGTAAATTACTGGGTGTCTCTGTGTTCCTGCAGTGAGATGACTCCATCCTTGATGTGGTTGCTGCCTAAACCAGCAGATGAACAGGTTCTAATTCACCCTTGTATCAGATGATACAAGTTAAGACCTGTTCAGGTTTTAACTGCCTTTGTCCTGCTCAGTTAGACTTTAGAAGGAAATAAAGACTGCAAAAGTGTTGTCTGACTCCTATGCTAAAATTCTTATGTTGAGAACAACAAATGGACCCATAAGAGATTATAGGAAGGTGGTTTGCACAGGAGATGTTCTTCCTTTTCTGTGGTGCTCCTTTTCTTATGATGGTTTGTCTGCTCTAATAGACAGAAAGGTAGAGAGGGTCCAAAAGTCAAAAGTTCTGGTTTTCTGGAAACAGAAGTAGAAATGCCAATGTTTTCTACAGAAAGGGAAAGTAAAGATCTTAGAAAACACCTGATGAATTTACTTGGGAAATTTCCGGATGAAACAGAATAAAACCACCCAACCTCTAAGTTATCCTTGTTGGCCATAGTTCTTGCATGCCTTCAGCTCCTGCAAAGTTATAAGGTGCTTGTAGTCCTGGCTGAACAGTTTACCTGGATGTCTTGATTTGTGGTAAGTGGTAAGGGATACCCTTTGCTGCTACAGGTTGTGCAGACTAGCTGCACAATCTGCAGAATAACTCGCTGATGGTTTTGTTCAGTAGTTGTGAGAATACAGAGGTGCTCCTGGGACTGGGAGATCCGTGCTCCAGCCCTCCTTCATGGCAGAGCTACACTAAAGAAATAAATTCCTGAGATCTAAGTTTGAAAGCAGGTTTTTGGATGGATTTTGAGAAGGATTCAGAGGTGATTATCAGTTTTAACAAAGTGTCAGGAAAACTTTTAGCACTTTTTGTTGGTTTATAGAATTGGATTATGGAATGGAAAAGTAATTGTGAAATTTCTGAACTAGCTCTACCATATAGCATTTGACTTGTTCAGAAAATATCCCAAACAGTGCAGCTACTCCTGAAGAAGAGTAATGTGCATGAAGATGAGGATTGCTAGACATAGAATGACCAACAAATACATGTCATGTCATATTTTTATAGAGCAGATTAGGCCTGTCCCTGATATGCAAATTCTCAGTAGTATTAGAATTAGAATTAATTACACTTTTTAAAAATGGTGATAATGTACCCTTGGGGAGCATTAATGTCAGACACTTAAACTTCATTGCTTATCTCAGCTTCATTTACCATCCTTATTTGTGCTTCTTTATTTCAATTGAAGTACTAGAAAATAACTCATGGTGAGGTGGGCTTTGTGTTTGGTAACAGTGTACAGCAGCTCAGCTTTTCTGCAGTATGCCATGTGTGTACTGCATGTACATACATGCATACATACATAACGCATGTATACCCTGGTGGAGGTTTGTGAGTGACACAAGGAAGGTTGGGGCTTGAAGTATTGCTGAGTCATCTGAAGCACCAAGAATTAATGATACAGTTAAAATTATATTTACATATTCCTGAGGGTAGTCTGAGAAAAGAAAATATTTATAAACAGTTGATCTTTCTACCATGAAAGTTAGTGATAGAAAAAGTAATAAAATATATGTAGTTCACATTTCTACTGCTTCAAAATTACCTTTGGCTAATGTGGCAGAGTAGCACCTGTATTTTCCCAAAGCCTATAAGTATTGTATTCAACTAGCATGTGATGGCTAAACCAAACAATAAAAAGATAACAGCTGCATTTTTCTGTACACCATAATTATACTCTTCCATATTTCTAGAACAATATGTTTACATGGTGAAGTCTATGTAGGCTATTGTGTCTGTGCTCAGAGAGAAGGGTGAAGTGAAACTCTTCTGCTCTTGGTTAAGTGGTGTACTTTGAGTCCAAAGGTGAATTGGATGAGTATGTAAATTGGAGGAGGGTATAATGAAATTAAATTTTTTTTCAACATGATATATATATAGATTTCAAAATTTTCTCTACAATCTCAACTGCCAGCAAAACTGTTCTAAAACAGCTAAGCTTGTTTAGCTGTTTTTGAGCTGAGCTTTCAAATATGGATATTAGAATTAAGGTAAGCGTCCCTACATTACCTACCATACACAAATATGCGTAACAATTAATAACGCATTGCATTGTCTCAGCATTATATGATTCTATAATTCTGTGATATAATGAGTTTATTGTAAATGGTTGTCGGATTTATAATCTGGTAGATTTTTGGGTAATGGTGTATAGTTGTCTGAGACAACAGCTTTCTTTCTTTAGGGCTACCAGTATTTGAGTGTTTACTTCATTTCATACCAGATTAATCCAAAGAAAGAGTAAAATACGCTGAGGTACAATAGATGTTTTGGATTAAAAAATAAAGACAGAAAAAATAAGAGTAAGTCTGAGTGATACTGATAACAATGTTCTTCTGGGTGGAAAAGAAGCTCGAAGAACGATGGGAGAGGAAAGAAGCCAGATATCTAATGAGTTCATTCACGCTTACAGATATTTGTGGCTAAATCCTATAAAGGACATCAGGTGTTGTTTCACTGGAGACAGCAGAGCTGCCTGATCATATTCCAATTTTGAGACTTNTTGATACAGGAGGGATATTCAAACCAGGGACATAAACAGATGTGAAGCAGGCAGATCTTTATTGAACACCAAAGAAATCTTGCTTTAAATAATTGGAAAAAAGGAAAAGCTTTCTTATGAAGCTTCTTGCCCAGGTNTTTTTTTAATGTATTTTTTTTCATAGGCTAAGATGTGTATTATTTTGTACCTGAGGTTATCATTTTGAATGAGCAAGAGGTACAAGAATTGAGGCCTGTTGTTGATACTGTAAGAGCAGTTAGTTTTTAAAATGCACAGTTCTATATACCCTCTATTTACACACACAATTATTTAATCTGCCAACAAATAATAGTAAACACAAAACCATAGTCAAATATGCAGTCATGTGGAAAAAACAAAATAACAACATTCACCCCCTGACAAACAGTGCATCTATAATACTCACTGTGAATAGAAAGTTAACATTTCAAAAGGATATTTTTGGCTTGGCAGACATTTTTACCCATTCACCTCCCTAGTCACCACCATTGCACTCCTGTCTTGGATAGCCTGAAGACAAAAGTTCTCTTAGTACAGAGGTTAGCACCTAAAATTCAATTTTGACCAGGCCTTGTGACATACTGTTGTTATGTCTGATCTCTCTTCCCTGTCTCTCATCCTAGGGCAGCTCTCTGCTGAGAAAACTCTAATAGTCTGCTGGAGCCAGAGAAATTTCTGCAGTTTACAACAACAGATAATCTGCTCCTCGTGTTCTTAGTTGTTCTATCTTCTCATTCTCTCACCTTTTTTCATGCCCCATGCTTGCTCTACTCTCCCAGTATTTCTACTTGCATCTGGTTCAGAAGAGCTCTTTTCCTGCTTTTGCAGTTTAACTTTACGCAGGAAAGGAGTACACATGCATAAGAATTTAGGACCTATTTAAATTGCAGTGGACAAAAAAAAGAGATTATTATATTATATATCAGGACCTGAATCTTCAACAATTTCTATGACCAATTTTCTGTTATTTTGAAGATAAGTGGAAACTGTCCTTTGTGCTGGACAGAAGCAAATTTAATTTTGAAAGTGGAGCTGTAGAAGTTTTTTTGAAAGAACAGGGTTCTGATACTTACCCTCCTAGCGAAGATCATTATCTCTCCTATAAAAGACTGGAAGAGAGCTGTAGTACATTAGATGTGAAGACATGGTAGTTTAAGCCACTTCTTAACCCTTGCATCCCTGAGCAGAGTATCATGTACTCTGAATGCATGCGGGTACAAAGTCTTTGTGTGCTGAGGACTATTAATGAGGTGGCAGCATTGCCTACAACTGATTTTGTTGTTTCTTTTCATTTTCTCCTTCCTGCTAAGAGGTAGAGGAGCCAGTGCTGATTTTACTGCCTTCTGAATCTAGATTTGTCTTGTGATGTGTGAAAGTTTTTAATGTTTTTACAGGTGAAAAAAAGTCATTGTTTAGGCATTAGATTGCTGATGGACCTAGGAAAACAAATCAGAATATCCTCTAGAGAGAATGCTAAAATCCTTCAGCGTAGAGGTTGTAACAGGGCTTTACTGCTCATCCAGCATTGAGTAACCTTGTTATTTTTCCACCCACTTGGATTTTTATCACTCAGTGTAGTAGATGTTGCTGGAACATTATGTATGCTGGACGATACCTTGTGACACAACAGTAGCTGTAGAGTAGAAGAAAATGAGGTCTTTAAGCTTGAGAATAAGATATTTTCATTGTTTTCCTCTTCTCTCTAAACTCGGCTATTTAGCAGATGTATACCTTATATAGTAAACATGCGTGAGGCCTCTCTGACCTGAGGAACAGTGAGGATGGTCACAAGTGTGCTTGTATCTATGTATCTTATTCTGCACAGAGGACTTTCTTAAACATAAGAAAGCCTCAAACCTTGACCATGTTGTCCAACTGAGTAGTGAACTGACTGTGGGAGCATGCTTAGTACTCCTCTGATGTAAGGCAGATAGAAGAATCACCACTTCTATATCTCCAGGATGGCCTGTAAATCTCTGGCAACGACTGAAGTGGATGTGTCTGAAAGAATGGATGTTTTTCTCACTTAAGAAGCTTTAAAAAGGTCTACTGTGATGGTGGTATCAGCAGGCATGTGCTGTCATTCAGATCTGTGCCATGCAAACCAGGATTCCCTCAAGAAGTCTGTTCTTAAGATGCACATCAGAAACCTGTTGATAAAAAGAGTGCTGAATTTTCTTGTGGTACCAACAGTTGCTGGTTAATGAATTTCAGTTTTAACCTGCCAGATTAACTAGCAAAGAGTTTGGCCCAGAGAGAGATACTATGTTTTACACACCGTGACCTTTTGCTGTGACTCATTGCAGGAGCTGTTACTGGATGGTGGAGAGGACTATTCTTTCTCACTTTCACTGTGATGAACATCCTACATCTTATATGACCAGATTTACATAAAACAGAGGTGAAATGTAGTTCTGCTTTTTTTTTTTGTCATTGTTGCCAGAAAGCAAGAAGACTCATGAAACAAAATTATTTTTTGTTGTCAGAATCAGCTGAATACATGAAACTGATCCTTCTAATCACTTTTCAGATATCCTTTTCATTTGATAGGTGACCAGTAATGCACTGGAAGAAGTCTTTTGTAATATATATAGAGGAATAAAAAGCTGTAGCTTGTCTAGCAATGTCAGTACTTGTAATGCTTTATAACATTTAGAGTCACTGACTACAAGTGGTATGTACTGTATAAGTTACTTCTAGTCTCAAAACTTAATTTTATACCAAAATCTAAAATTTAAAAGTTCACAGGTTTTAAAAGAAAGAACTCTTATATGGTGTATTTTAGTATGTGTGCGGCGGGCCACTGGTGTTGTCAATTTTTCCGTGCTGTTCATTTTGTACTTAAATGTTCTAGACATTTACAAGGGCAAAAAGCAGAATGACCATACTAGTTGATGTTTTTTATAGAAGTAGAATAACAATATTTTGCTTGAAGGGAAACTACTAGCATTTAAGCCTGTTCTTAGTCCTAATTGGATGTGAATTTAAGTTTACTGTAAATAAATATTAGTAGAATAGTGACCTACAGAGCTTGATATTATTTTGTGAATTATTTTACACGTGGGCTGTGTTATATGGCAGTTAAAATAGGTCAAATCAAATGTCTAAGAGTTCCTGAAGCACCTTAGTATCCAAATGAATAATAATGTACTGTAGGTTTTGGTTCTTTACTATTGGAACATCTTTATGGTGATTACAGTTCTAATTGTTGTGGAAAAATAGGGAGATAAGTTGCAAATGGAGCTATGTGGCAGAACGGTAGTTAGATACTCTGTGCAATGGTGTACAGAGACAACAGGAATTTATCGCTTATCTGTAAAGAGTCAACACGTTATTCCGTGTGATATGAAACTACTTGCTGTGGAGAATATCTTCTGTGCTGCAAGTACTCGGCAAAATTTCTGGTTTTGTTAACCTATAATGCATGTAGTTTCAGTGCCTCTATTATGTTTTAAGTTACAAATTAAGGTAGACACCAGTTCCTGATTCTCCTATGCTCCCTTCTTTTTCAGACTCATAGCTACTGAAGTGGGATCTGACTGTGCTTTATGCAAACATGCTGTATTTGTGTTTTTCCTGCTGTATGTTATAGAAAACAACCGTCACTTTAATTATGGCAATTGATTTAACTCTGATCTACATTAGCGCCTGACAATTTCACTAGTATTAACATGGTTACTTTGTAGTGAGGGAATGAGAATCAACCCATGCCTTTGCTTTATGGGTCTTGAGAAGATGAGGTGCTTGAAAAGTGCCTTGCAACAAACCTTCACCCTCAGAACTGTTACAGTGCTCTAAACGGACAACCTATGCAATGCAGAGCTTGCTCTGGAATTTATAACGTCACTGTAAGTCAGGATATAAGAGACTCTGGTCATCTTCCAACTATGGTAATGACTAGGTAAAATACAGGCCTTTTCCTCTGTATCATGAACTGCAAACACAACTACATAAATATACACAGTCAAAAGTGAAGAACCTAATAAGATTTTGCTTTCCAGAAATATAAATAATTTAATCAGATTAATGACGTTGTTCTACCTGAGGTATTCTATAATGAGTAGATTATTGAAATAGCACTTAAGTTATCTGCCATTAGCACCTGGAGGAATTTTTGTTGTCTTAAACAGTGAAGTCAAATGATATGAATATTCCTGTCATGAAATCTGTAAAGGTAATAAGCCTCTGGCATTTTGTAAGCTATATAAATCCATGGATTTCATATTAACTATTTAAAGCACAGGAGGTGCTATTTGTTAGAATACTGATAAAGAAAGTTCAGCCAGTACAGTTGCCTCTTCCATTTGGTAAATTCCTCTTTGTCTGAGTTGCTTTTAAGCCTTTTT
>VXBW01002006.1:30073-51074 GCA_013400375.1 Thinocorus orbignyianus | reverse complement strand
ATTTGCTCAGAACCACGACAAAACAAAATAATTTACAAACAATGCACTCTCTGTCTTGACTGATGTACTGTATAGTACACCTACCACAATGTATGCATGGCACTGTATCATCACATGTTAAGCTTCCCAAGTTACTGAAAAAATGCTTTCAACATGCATTTGCTGGCAGCAATTTTATTTTCTGCAGATGTCAATGTCTAGTTACTCCATGGTCCTATAAAAACCTTTCTTTTAGAAACAGAAAAATTTAGGTCACCGCTCAAGTATGTATCTTTCTAGAATATCTTTCAACACTATTATAACTTGAAACTCAATGATCTTTAAGGTCCCTTCTAGCTGTTCTGATTCTATGAACTTCTAGAGATAATGAAAGAGAAGAAGATTCTTCAGAATATTTCCCCATGAAATCTAATGTAGAATTGTCAGATTCACTGCCAACAGAAGAAAATTATAACCCCTTAGCACACAGAAGGATAAATTATATTAAGGCACTAACGAAAAGATTCAACACTACATGTTGTAGAATATTCTAACTGACAAATATTCTAGGAATTATCAGCCTTATCAAGGAGTAGATGGATTTTGGTTTTATATTTGACCGTCTAAAAATGCAGAAGTTTGTAATGGATCTGGAGTCTATTCAGGTAACTGAAAGGGAAATGAATTTGATATAACTACTCAACTTTAGATCATTGTGAAAAAAGTTAGTAGTTCAGAAAGAAATTTATAACATCTGTAAGAAATATGCCAGGCCACATTTTAAAATTAACCCATAAAATCTAAGATTTTCTTATACAGCATACTATATAGAGTCCAAATGCATACATTGATTTGATAATTGCTGCCACCTTTACAAATTTGGAGCAGCATCAGCAGAAATGCAAACCTGCACTCTCTAATGAAAGCTACATGCAGGTCCAGCTGGTTTTTTTTTTTGTCTGTGTTGTTACACAGGCCTAACAGTTTAACTCTCTAAAGCCAAAAACCTAGTTACCACTTCTGCAATAGCAAATGCATATACATACATTCTTTTAAGGCTTCTTAAAATAGAATCCAGCTGTTGGTCTCTGCATTGTCACAAGAAACCCAGCTTAACCACTGTAACTAACCACTTCATCTAATCACTAAGGAGATTATGCAAGGAAGACATAAGCTAACCAATTTATATTTATAAATTGAGTATATTTGATTCAGAAATCTGAACAATGAAGACTGATTCTCCACAATGCCAGTTTTTCAAGCATCTTTAAAATTTTCAAGTATTTGAATGGATACATCTCAATCCAGCTAGCATGGCATCTCTCACACACCTGTTTGACGATTCTGGCTATAGATCCTTGATCCATTTTGCTAGTGACTGCATCTTTCCTGAGTCTTGCAGCCACGGTTCCAAGATAGTCAAGTGATGCAACTCTTAACGCCATTTCTGTAGATTTGTTACTGAACTGGTGAACCTAAGAAAAACAAAATGAACTGTTCAAACCAAGTATTTATTTATGTAACTGAGATTCCTCTCACATGAAATTGCTTGACCTTATTAAAAATTCCACCTGACTTCCATGATGCATAAAATTATGTAATCTACTGTTACACCAGATACACTACCTACGTTACATTAATGTTTCTTCCTTTATTGTGTGTCTCTCTCTCTACAAATACACCTGTTCTGTGCTAAAAGAATAGTCCAGAGAATATAATTAGCATGAATAATTACACCTATTAGTCTAACTTTACTCCAAATGAGTATCTACACTTCTTAGATGATACACAATGACATTCTTCATGTTGAAAATAGTGGAACAGTGGAAGCAGACTTCCATGAGAAACTGTATCTACATAATATTTATCAAGTTCCATACCAATGATCCTCTAACCCAAATTTTTTAATTTTCCATTACATAGTAGGGGAACATGTGAGACCATCTTTAAATGCTGAATGTGCATCAACAATCAGAAAGCATTCCTATAGTAGTTTCAGCTGAAATAAACAAGTCTTCATTGTATTAAGAAATAAATTAATATAATACAAGAATCCCTTACCAATAGCCTTCCTAACAAGCTAAGTAGCAACTCAGCAGCTGGCCATTCTGGCTTATTGACTGTCGAAAGGAGATCTTGAATGAAGTTCTCAAACAGTGGCCTGTAATCTTCTTCCCCTTGTTTACTGCCACACCTGTTCAAAATAAAATGCATTTTGTAAGCATATTTAAGAGCCATTTAAGATTTTCTTCTGACACGAACAGAAGTAATCTTATATTCAATCAGAAAAAGTTTTATGCAATTCTAAAAATAAATCTGAAATACTAGCAGCAAAAATTATTTTATTCATTTATAGAGAAATATTTTAAACAGTCACCACAAGTAAAGCAGCTACTCTACAACGGTATAATTTTGTTTCTAAGATTTTTTTTTTATTTCTTTGAATTAAACTCTACTTTAACTTGGATGGACAAAGTAAGAAAAATTCCAAGGCTCAACCTGGAGTGGGGTAATTAAGAGGTGCTATGTCTATGTTCCTTAAGTTTCGTCTGATTTATTTGACAATGATGAGACAACTCATTATCATGGTCCACATGGGTTAAAGTCGAAATGTAAAAAAATCAAATTATAACATATTTGATAGCGTTTCATTTATATGTGGCATCTCTAACTTTAACAATACCAGAAGTATGTACAGAAATTGCTAGATGGTTAATAAATAGCTTTTCATCTTAAGGATAGAAATTAACATGATAAAAACTCTGGACTTACTCTTAAAAATGCTTTGATTATTCAGATATACTACCTTTTTTTCCCCCCTGTTGTGCTATTGATATTCCTAGCTTTAGCTAAATTGAAGGAATTTTCAGGATTTTTGTCTCTGTCATTATGATGACTGAACGAACATGGTTTTGCCACTTAAATATACTTCTTTTCCAGACTTCAGGTGAGTAACAGATCCCTAATAAAAGGATCCAACATGAACTATCAAATAGATTCTTAAATGTATAAAGAACTCTCTGCAGAATTTCTGCTCCATAATTTTTGCTTAGGGATTTATAGCAAAGTATATTGTTACAAATAACAATAGGTATTTAGCACTGCAAAGTGGTTAGGTTTGTCTTAAGGCATGATAGACTTTATTTGTAGTTGTTTTCATCACTACTCAAAAGAATGCAACAGTACTTACTTCTTAAGGAAAATGGAAAGGAAGTTTTGTGCTGTTCTCATGGCTGTTTCATATGAGTTAGTAATAAGCACATCTTGATCCACCTGAAAATAGTAAGACATATATTTGTCTATAATTTTAGCATACAGAGAAATTTCAGCATGTCTCACACATTAAGTAATTACAGCAGACACAAAATTACAATGTTTGATTACTAGAGCACCATAAAAAAATACTTAATCTACAAACACACTGCACAATAAATAAATAAATTATGATTTAAAAAAATATCTTACTTTCTTGTTTGATTCCTCTTCGCCATTAGAATCTTTTTCTGCTGATGGTAAGTGTACCACACACTGAATAAGCTGCAAAACTAGTGCTGTTACCATCTGAATATACATAGGCTCTCCATCAGTGTCACTGCTGTTTAACCTGTTAATAAGAAAAGACAGCATTAACACTAAAACTAAACAAAAAAGACAAACAAAACCAAAAACTTCTAGCCCTAAACAATACCTTCCTAAAATTATTACCAGACCTGGAAATTTGTGTTCTAGACAGCCATCTAGTCATTTGTTTCGCTCAGTCTAGGATTTGTCCTTACAAAACCTGTAAATATTATGCTCAGGTGGAAGAGACAAACTGAAACAGCCCAGAAAGGGACTATCATGTACCTGTGAAGTTCAGCAGCTGAAAAATCTCTAGGAATATTTAATAAATCAAATACCTACATGCTAAAGCACTTACTGATAGGTTTATTACATATAATGCCACAGCTATTTCCAACACAACACACACACAAAAATACACCAACTGTTGCCCTATTTATTTATTACTTACATATTCTTTAATGTATGTGAAATGTGCAGGACTTTTAAACAACACAAAGTAGTGACTGTGACCTGGACTGACTTCTACAAGAGTTACACATGTGGTAATCTGAGCTAGCATAACATACTATGACCGTGAGCATGCAAGTGCCTAAACTGGTAAAGACTGGTTTAAATACAGTCCTGTGCTTCTCCCATGCCTGAGAAATAGTAGTGTTTACTAGCCATACATACATCAACACCACCTAGGGCTACTTTAACACTATGAGAAGATGACAATCCCTGACATCATTTCCCCCAAATTATCAAAACACTAATCGGGCACAAAACAGACTGTAATTATTATCTTTATGAAGCTACCTTTGACTACTTCTAAAGAGAAACTCTGCAACTTTTGTGTAAGTTGTACTCTTCATGACCTCTGCCACAGTCAGAGAATTCCCCTCGACAGACCAGAGCTAGGACTCTACAGTTAAAGACTGCAGTCATTGTGGCCGTGAAATAGTGACATCCTTCTGGTACATGTCCTAATTCGAAGAGTTACCACCTTCCATTTTGCTAGGTCTCTCTGATTTCTATAACCAAACCAATAGGATATACTAGGAAAAAGCACTTAAGTCGGCATTAGGGTTGCTGAATTCAATGTCAAAGTTTCTGCAAATTTATTTTCCTAGATACTTGCTGATGATCCACCCTTATTCAGATAAAACACTGAAGTGACAATTTGTCTGTCTCTGGGAGCAAGACGTACGCCAGCAAGGAGCAAATTCAACACTACAAATGTTTTAGAATAATTTAAAGTGTCCCAACCTCAATTTTAACTGAAATCCAGTTCAGATCTGACTCATCATCAGATTGAATCTGAATTGTATATTATTATTCTGAAGATGTGCTGAAATCCAGCTGAAGTGCTCAAAAGACTCTTAAAGTGAACATGGTTATTTTTAAATTAAACTTATTCAAAAGCAGATTGGATTTATTTCCCTCCTGGAAAGAGTACTCTGAGTGTGTTCTCAAAGAAATTCAGCCAGAACCTTCCTATTAAGCTTTAGCAATGAAGAAGTTACGTAACTGCATACAAACAAAACCAAAGAATGTGCCAACCAAAACCTCTGAATGCACACTAACATCACACTCATTTACCTCCCTAGTAAGACAGATACTTCAAATATTTTTGTAAGCAGGCACAGATAAGATAGAGTAAGACACAATGATTATTACAAGACATTTGCCAAACAATTCTGCTCACATTGTTTTGAAATCTGAACCTCTAATAAAGCACAGCTTGTGCTGTCACAGATTTTTAAAGAAGTAGATAATACCAAAGTTTAAACTTCTACATCTACAAATCGGTAAATGCTACTGTCTACAAGTTAAATTGCATCAGAAATTACCTGAAGTTTCTCAAACTCCTCTTGCTAGTTGGTAGTCTCGCAAGGGAAGTGAAAATTTCTTCTAGTATTAACTGTCTATGCTTTTCATACCTGGAGAACACCTATTTAAGAGTTACAGGATTGTCAGAACATTATTTATTGTTACATGAACTATTAACTTGTGAAATATGTTGTTAAAAATTATATACAGGAACATACAGTTTATATGACTTAATTACAATTAATGCATACCTTGTTTTAATGCATTACTCTGTTTTTTTCCAAAGCAAGCATTTCTTTTAAAAATACATTAAATCTTTTTCAAATAGAGATTTCAAAAATATCTGAATAACATAAATGCGTCATAGCTCTTAAAAATACCTTACTTTTAAAAATTTCTGTCAATGGTAGAACACAATGCATTGGAAAGTCAAACAATGTGATACTAAGCTTTCAGACTCCAGTACACAGCAAAACTCTGTAGTAACATAAATTACGTAAACACATGTATGGTTGTACAGCACATTTGAGAAACCAGTTTTACTTCACATCCTAAGCTTTAATGTTTGCCTGACATGACCTTTTCTTTCAATTTATAGGGTCAGGATTGTGCAGTTTTGTTTCCTTTTGTTTTGGCAGAGTACTGGAGTGTTATCATCCTCACAAAGATGGAAAACTCCCAGCTGAACAAGCGCATCTGTGCTGTGCTGCATTTCTCCTCAAACAAAATGTATCTATCCCGCGATGTTTTCACATTGAACCTCTTCCGAGGTGAAGAATGCATTCAATTACATAGAAGTATCCTACCAGTTCTATACCTTATTCCATTACATAAATACAAATCTTAATATAGGAAATTAGGAAAACCACATTGCTAAGGAAGGACAAGTAAGATGAAGTGGTTCGTGTTTACACTTTCAACAACATTAGCAAGGAAAGTCTTAATTTTGGTGAAGTAGGCTATTTCTTCCTTTAGAGTACTCTGCAAACAGAAGTATTCCAAGTAGATTTAATACTGTTTCTAGACTACAAGGCCAAATTGTAAAAACCTGCAGGAATAAAACTAGTTCTAAACTCCAATTCTCTACAAGAGAGAAAATATAGCGCATGTGAATACCCTAATATGCTCAGAAGTACAGGTCCACAAAATCACACATTAAAAAGTACTTACTGCAGTCACTAATTTGATGGCACATAACTGTAGTTCACTGACATTTTCGACAAAGAAAGGTGTTATCCCCATAGAAGATACCTATCAATGGAAAGAAACTATTGTAAGTATATTTGACTAACAAATATTTCTGCAGTTTCCCAAGTAGGTTATTCATTCAGCAGATACGGTATTCAACCACTTGTCTTACTTTGTATTATTTGCAGATAAAGTTGCTAAATGATATTAGAGAACAAGTACTATGAAAAGTGGCTTAGGGAACTGGTACTGTTTAGCCTGGAGAAAAGGAGGCTGAGGGGAGACCTTATTGCTCTCTAGTGAGGTGGGGGTCAGTCTCTTTTCCCAGGTAATAAAAAAGGACACAACAAAGGGAAACAGCCTTAAGTTGTGCTAGGGCAGGTTTAGATTGGATCTTAGGGAAAAAATTCTTCACTGAAAGGGTTGACAAGGCTGCCCTTGGAAGTTGCCCTGGAAATGGTGGAGTCACCATCCCTGGAGGTATTTAAAAGATGCATAGATATGGCACTGAGGGCCACTGTTTAGTGTGGATTTGGCAGTGTTAGGTTAACAGCTGGACTCAATGATCTTAAGGGTCTTAATGATTCTAAATGACCTAAATGATTCTATGCCTCTATACTTGAACACATTAGGTTAATTAGGAAAATTAGGTTAAATTTTTCTTAAGTGTATAAAAAAAATCATTAAAGACCTGAATGTTAAATACTCCTCTGCAGATTACCTACTACACAACAAAAGCAGTCACACCTTAATAATACAAAAGTTCATACTGATTTCACACTTCATGTCACTGAGACAATCACACTTTACATTCTCCCTGGGAAAAGAGAAACAAACATTCTCAGACAAAAAATATTGTGGTAAAACTTACCTGAAGAATAGTTGTATCAGTAAGAAGCTGTATTTCTAGCAGCTCGGACAAGCTGCTGACAATGTCACAAACTTTATTATACAACATTACTATAACTCTTTGCTTGTGGGTGGAACACTTGGCACGTTTTGCTTTTGAACTTAAAAGACCACCTAGAAAATAAAAAATATCTTTGTTTATTTTTTCTCCATTTCACATCAACAATTAGAAAGATGATCTTCCTCAAAAAGTATCCCCAAAACAATGACATGACTACAACTTTGTAAGTGCAATTGCTTACAGAAGAAAAACTATTTAGTAGCATCAACTGGAAAGTAAGGTTTTCACATTATATTAGTATTTCATAATTTCTCTAAATTCTGGATCCAAGATCTTTTAAAAGTTTCTTGAAGTTGGACTCTCGTATCTAACGGTACGCACATGACCACAAAATGCTAAATGACAAACATTCTTCACTGAAATAGATTGTTATATACACAGAGATTATGACTGTAAAATGACGTACTCCTAGATACAATAACTAAACACAGAAACTGATCTTCAAATCAATTTCTAAATACTTCAGTTTAAATACATTGGTTATGTCAACGTTATTGCAGTAAAGCAAGAGGTTTTATGCCTAAGTTATTCAGAGGATGCATTTCACTTGGTTTTTTTACTCTACACTTCATCACCCTCAAACTAATGCAAAGCATTAATTCAGCATGTTATATGTGAAATGGAAGAACCACCAGTATAAGAGTCGTATATTAAAATCCTACTCTAGAAAGTCACACCACTTGCATCACCATACAGTACATATACACTCTGATTTATTTTAATGTGGAAAGATTTAAAAAAAATTCTTAGCATACTAACCACCATGAGGATCCACTCTATACACAGGATCATATTGAGGATAGAGTGTGTTCTGCAAATGAAATTTTGTGTATTGAATAACTCTTTCTATTACATCCTCAATATATACGGCTTTAGGCATATTTGGTGATGTCATAATATTGATAGCAGTAAGACAAGCATCAGCAGATTTTGTCACTCTCTCCATGATAAGATCTCTCCATAATCTCTCCTCATCTTCAGTGTCATTGTTCTGCAACAGGCAAGAAAAACAGGGTAGTGTGAACAAACGTGAACAAATTTTTACCCTTACCAAGTAAAAGATCACAGATTGACCGTAGTGTACTTACATATGTGTATAAAATGTTGCATTCCCTTTTTGATACAAAAATAGTTTGGTTTAGAAATCAACTAACTTTTGTTTTACTAGCAACATGTTTGTAGTATATCTCCCTAAGTTACCAGTCTTCAAAGGCTCACTGCATTCTTCTGCTAGAACAGGAAGCAGCTTTCTGTGCGTCATGGGGAAGCACCATGAGGGAACACTGCCACCTACTTTACTTAATACCAGTGTACCTTAAGCAAAATCTAAACGCAATCCTCTAGCGTCTTCAGAGACTTACGCACACCAGTTGCTGCTTCGAATAGTCTGATTTTCTGCCACTAGGGGGAATTCTTACACAAAAAGATTTGAAGTCACAGGAAACTCCTAAGTACACAACTTTGTCTCACAGACAAATCTATTTACTATCAGCAGTTTTAAAACATGTCTTATCAAATATGTCCACTTAGATTTAGCATAAAGTACAGAATCTCTGTAATTCTGTGTTTGTATAAATTACAAACCCAACCGTGTGTGAGGTCTATTATGACCAGCCAGCACTACTTAATATTGTCCTAACATCCTTTATAGCAAAACTAGGTGGAATTACTCATAGCTTCTCTGGTACAGATACAGCCTACAAAGAAAAAGGACTCCCTCCTGCCTGCACGGCACCACAGTTCAACACTGTTGGCTTTCCCTGTAAAAGTAAGGCATTGGTAAAACCAGACCAACTTTTTCCTTTTGGGGTAAGAAAATCTAAAACAACCCATGTAGTTTTATTTTTTTTTCTTATTATCTTGGAAATAAAAAGAACATGCAATTTCACTCAGCCTCTGAAAAACATCCTGACATTGATGCAGGATATCATCACCTGCACTGTAAAAGAAGCTTACTCCTTCGCAGGGGTTTTCTTTGCCATAATGACTTGAATCATGTTTAATAGGCTTTAAAAAAATACTCTAAAACTTGTCTGGCTGAAGATTCCTTCTTTTAATTGAAGCTTTGTCTCTGAATTGCAAATGCTGGACAATTTCATTAACTGCTTAATGATCTTAAATATTTAATTAATTATATTTTTATTATTTATTTAATTAACTGCTTAAGAGTTACTACGAGAAGTTAAAAGAAAAATGTCACTATAAAAGCATTAGCATTAAGGCCTAGTCACATTGAAGAAAAGAAGCAACACTTCCTTTTAATTATTTTTTGTATTGCTAGAGTCATTCGGAACTGTACACTGAAACTCTGAAAACCCTTCAATTAATGTGTCTCTGGTTTTCATTTGGAAGTTCAAACTCTTCCTTTCCAACATAAATTCTGTTTCTGCAGATTAAGAGTTGTCTTTTCCCCATAAAACTCAACAACTCTATTATTGCCGGAATACTGTTTTGACTAGAAAGTGTAAAATAAAGAAATATATATAATGTAATATAATTTACATCATAAAACTTCCAAATCCTCATGTAGTTTCGGTTATATCAAGAGCAAAGCCCTAAAATTTTAAACTTCCTGTTAATTCTGTTTATGTTGACAACATTAATTGTGCAGTGTAAGAACAGACCTAAACAAAGTGCTTCCTCCCTTCCTGATGCTCAGGAAAAGAATATGATCTACTTGAAAGTAGTACTTCTTACATCGTGCAAGGGATGTTTTATGGACACGTAGCAAAGTAGTAAAGAAATGTCCAGTGGTGGAAATTACATCAGTTACTGTGACTATTTCCAGATTAAACTATGATATTTAAAACTGAAACAACAGTTAATTCAGTTGCTCCTAATACACCTGTTAGTTGTCAGTACTATAGTAAAACATGTTTAGTACTGCAAAAATATATTCAGCTGAATTTTACTTCAAATCCTAAAATACGGCAATCTGAATCACATATGTGTTATAACAGAAATTCCTTTCACACTCATACACAGTATTTGAAACTACCGCTAAATAGGATTCACGTTAAGAAAATTTACTCTACACAAAGTTGTGAAATTATGTTATTTGAAACTCACGTGGTTAAGTAATGTAGAAAGCTTTGATCCATCTTGAATATTCTTCTCCAAAATATTCAGGACTTTTACTGTTTTATCTGTTGAGAGCTACAACAAGAAAAGAAAAACATCAAACAACTGCAGGAACATAAAGGCTTCCAAATCACTGAAAAGAATGTCTGTGGATGAAGGACAGAACTTGCTATACAATCTGAAACACTTAAATTGTAACCAATTTGAGATAAGGATTGGATTTTGACTTCTGTGGTTTCTGACACAGCACGACTGAGAATGCTGATAATATAACTAAACCATTTGAACTATATTCTAAGATTGCAATCAAATTGCATTTTCAACCAGCAAAATCCATAAAAATAGATTTAAGCTTGCATCTCTATCATTAATGTTGTATAGGTACATACTTTCACTTTTAGAAACAGAAATTTAGCAAATCCAAGTATCAATTACAAATTCTAAGTGACCACATGGAGCTTTATTAAGAAAAAAATCCAAATTCCATAAACAAGCAGAAATAAAACTCCCTGATATATGACTGCTAATAAAAAGGAATTGTATTCTTAATATTAACATTAACTTCTAAGAACGAGCATATTGAAAAAAGTAACTCAAACTCATTTACTGAACTTCTATAGAATGATGATTAAATAATTTGTAGAATACGATAAATTTAAGGAGAACCAGTTTCACCTATCCAGGTACTACTGGCAGTCACTTTTAAAAGCAACAAAATTCTGTCTATGTACACACACGTGTCTGTATGTGTGAAAAATAGGGAAAGAGATTAAGAGTGAGAACAATCAGGGAAGAGAAACACTCAGGCTGACAACACACTATGAAGGAAGGCGGGGAGATTTAAGAAAAGTCTGGGAAGGATACCCAAATTTTGGATGTGGTACCATACTATGTTTCCAAATTACTTCTACAGTAAGGGGCTTCAAGATACTTCATAAACAGAAAATGTTCATGAGCAAGCAGGGTAAGAGTATAACATACAACTGCCCCAAGCCAAAAGTTCCAGGAATGCAAGAAATTATGAACATTGTTACTATAGGTGCGATATCACCAATTTGCACCAATGAAAAGTTCTCTTGAACTTAAACCAGGAAGAGTATGGTCAGGAAATCACATGTGATATGCAGTCCACAGAAAACAAAACTTACTATCACCTACGGTGTTACATCTCATAAGCTTAAAAGCCCTCTTTGGACGAACAGAGCAAGCAGGCAATTCAGTACGATGCTGGCTGGACATCATACTTTAACACTGCACTGATGCTATATATCAGAAAGGATGTATTTTTTCACTTTGTGAGTAGGTTCTTGTTTTCTGTGGTTGCTCAACACCAGCGGTCAGGAGCAGAGCCTGCCGGCTGACATGCTTTTGTGAAAGTAGATTAATTTTATTTTAGATTTTCTTGCTCAGACATGGGTATTACACATTGACACAGAGGACCACTCAACAACGTCTCAGCTTCACAGACAGTAACAATTAAGATATGGTAACTTTTTAAGCACTTCAGCAAAGTCCATAAAAGCACAACTGTTCACAATACTTGTCATATGCACACTTAATGAGGGTGGAATATTATTAGAGGGGACATAAATTTTTGTATATTTATCAAAATTGTATGTTCCAAAACAGTTAAAGACTTCGAAAACGTACCTTGTCCATAATGCCCATTGCCTTGATTTTTGCAGATTCACTACCCAACTCACTCAGCTGATGTTTACCCAGTAGCAGCTCCTGAGGAATCTCATCATCATCACCTTTAAAAATTAAAAAAAAAATTAAAAAATTAACAACCACGCTTCTATCCAGACTTCACAGAAATCCATATTTTGCAGCCAGTATGACAAAACTAACTGAAGAAAAAGAACTGATTTTTCAAACAACTAGTATCTAATCATTCTGAATAGTTAGCACCTGATAGTTCCATCTAATGAAGACTGATAACAGGTTCTGGTTGTGTTAAAACAATGGGTACTTCTTAAATATAATTGGTTTTGAAATGTAACAGCCTAACATGAGGCATCTATTTCTGAAAGTCATAACTTAAAAATTTTTAATACAGCAGAAGCCATTTATTGCAAGTCTTGTGCCATCACCTTTATTTCAGTTTAAAAAAAAAAAAAAAGTCTGAAATGACTGTAGTCTTAATTCTGAAGTTCAAAACTGGGGAAAGGTAATAGATGAAAAATAGACATGAAATAAAGTACTTCAGGATACACTGTGTCTTAATTGTATTTATCCTCACAAAAACCCATGATAGCACCAGACAGAAAGAATCAATGACTTCATTTTTAAGTTTTTAAGGTTTTATGTACCATTGCTTTACAAATCGTAGTGATTTGTTTACTATGCTCCTCCCCTTGTTCTAATCCTGTGACAAAGACGGTAAGAAAAAAATTAATGAATACTCTATTATCCACTCCAATAGAAAGCTGCCTTGGTTAACCTTAACTGCTTGCCCACACATTTATGCTAAGCTGGATGTTTTTCCCCTGAAATTGGTAAGGAGCACATAGCGATTCAGTTCCTCACCCACAAGCACATAAGGACCCAGCTGCTTGAGTCAAATAATCAGGCTCTGTTGGGTCAAAGACAAGGTGCAAAATTATGTGCCTCGGACTTTACTTAGCAAGAGAATCATGTTGTTGTTTACAAAGATACGTTTGACACAACATCCTAATGACAACCCAAAAAGGTATCCTTTCCACTCCAGGTGACTACTGTCTGCTTCATTGTGATTTAGGCCCCTTTTGCATTCTGCAGGGAGGAGGATCTTCTTCCTGCAGCAGCAAGTGAAATTGGAAAGCCACAGGCCGCTATTCAAGATACAAACTTTGCACAAATGCAGTATGCCCTGGCATGTACCACAGGCGATTAAGACACCAAGAACGAAGTTCAAAAAATGCTGAGATACAATTTTTTTTGTGTTTGTCACTGGGGAAAGCATTTTGAAAATTTCTGACATATTACCAAAAGCTGTAAAATCCATGTCTTCTAAATTTTCCAAAATATTCTCTATTGAAGCAGTAAACCTCTTGAAAGTTGAAGAATCCATCATTTCTGGTGAAAAAAGACATTTATAAATAATTAGTTGATATATAAAACAGAAAATAAAAACTGTAGAAAATATATCTTCTAAAATTACCTTCAGGTGTTAATTTAGGTTCATAAGATTTTCTCTTCTTTTGTTTTTCTTTTTTCTTCATTTTTCTGGCCACTAGTTAAGAGAATAAAGAGTGAAACAAATACTTTCTCAAAAATTAAATCAAGGATTATTTACATTTCTTACAATTGTATTCAATGTTGTGTGTAAGGATAGGGGTTTTTTACACTGTTTAACGCATCTGTTTAAAATGCACTAGTATCATGGAATTTGCACTAGAATTGCAGAAATATTGATATTTTTATATGATCAGTTACCTTCACTGAGGCTAGGGGGAGGAGAATAATCATCCATATCAGAGTCATCAGGACTGCGATTACGGTAACGGCCACTACCAGAAGTCCTCCTTCCTTCATGATAGTGACTGCTTCTCCTGTGGTCACCAGCACCTCTTCTGTCATGTTCTTCATACTCCCAAGCTTCATCTCTATCCTTTTTATGTCTTTTACGAGAAGCTAGAAATGAAATACATTTTAAGTACAAAAATTCTCCTTTTAATAGCTCAAAAGTAACCATTTCTAAGTATTTTAAAGATGTGTAGATGTGGCACTTACAGACACAGTTTAGCGGTGGACTTGGCAGTGTTTGATTTACAACTGGACTTCATGGTAAAGGACTTTTCCAGTCAAAATCATTCTATGATTTTTCTATTATATTGTGTTCTCTAAAACAAGTGAGCGGTCTAAAACCTATATAAAATTCTGTTATGGCATTATTTTGATGATTTATTTTTAATTACATGAAAACTGTGCCTGAAACTGACAAAGACACCAGAAAACATTTAAAAATACAAATTTACAGGGCATTTCTCTTTTTAAGGAAAGTGAAAGAAATTAGTTTTATCCTTTCATAAGAGAGCATTGAGATAATTTCTTCAGTTTTCTAAATTTTAACTATCACTGGCTGCCCCTACTACAATTCAGTGATTGCTTTGCCCACCTAACACATCAAGTTCTGATGAGCCGTGGCAACATAGCTGCTTAAAGGTATTCTGTTTTGCCAAGACAATTAGAATTCTGTCTTGATATGTACTGCAGGAAATTCAGTGTAAAGAAGAAAGCTGGAGTCACAATTCTGGGCCAGATGGCAAGTCAGTACCACGGACGGTTACTATAACCACTTTTCTGTCAGGACCAACAAAAGTAAATGTTGAAGAAACTGGGAAAAATGTTCTATACAGAAACAGAGATTTGGTGAAATAAAGTGGGTGAGTGGAATGTTATTTTCAAAGGGGAGAGGGTGCTAAGATGTAACAGAAACAGGATATGTAGGAGGAGGTTAATGAAGTCAGCCCACTTCCCATTTTTTAATGTAATAGGATAACTGGGCTAGCAAAGAGATGTTTAACACAAACTATGCTGTGAAGATCAGTACAACTCCAGAACATCACATTCTAGACTAGCAGAGTTTATGACTGTGAACCTGCATATAACAGCCCTGACATCTGTGTGCCTCTACCAAAGTCTCCTCAAGTTTATACAGAACTGGAACTGAATGGACTAGTTTTTCCTGTAAACTCAGTTTATTGAGAAGCGTAGGAAACATACCAGGATGTAGTCACACCTGATATACCTACCAGGCAATAGTCAATACTCAGCCCAGGCTCAGAATTAATTAAAAAACCACAACAACAAAACATTCAACCTGAGGTGATAGAAATGTTCAACACTGCACTCCAGATGGCTCCCACTTCTGAAAATATAGTACAAAACTTCCGCACAGAGGTGGTCCAAGTCTTTACAATAGTAACTCAGTTCAGGCTTTGAGCTGTAGTTCTTCTGGGTCAGACTTGCTTCTGGATGCAGTACAGTCATGTTCATGATGCCTTAGCTACTAACACTGCCTAAAATGCTTGACTGTTAACTGCACTTGAAGAAATGGAGGGGCATCTTGGATATCTGGAGTAAGCGTGTTGGAGAAGAAAATAAGTGGCTTAGGAAAAGACTTTATACATCTTAACTGATTCTTTTTCCCCCCATGAGACAGTATTTTGTGGATGCACATGATGATTAGTAAAGTGTGGTGACAGACATCAGCATCAATTTAAGCTCTGGAGGATGAATTCTGACCCCAGCTGCATCTCCACGAGAAAAGGAACTTGAATATTGCTTTCCAGCAGAGTTTTAAATTGACCAGTTTATCAATGCTGCACAACAAAACAGAATATGTTACATTTGTACTGGGTCTGCAAGGCAAATAAGAAGAACATGGGAACAGCTACACACAATCACCGCTCTATAAAATGTATTTTGAAGTAGATAAAATTGACTAAAAATTTAAGTATTAACAAAATTTCAAGAGTTATTGATTTTATATGTAAATAAAGGCTACTTGGAATACAAATATATCAGACTTCCTCCTGAATTCTGCCCAATATTTATGCAATAACGCATTTAGAACTTATTGTGTAAGAATGTTTTCATAAATTTTTGATTTCTCATCATTAAATTTCATGGAACGTTCCTTCTTCATGAGACACAAAGATACTTCTCTTCTGTAAAAATCACTACTTCACATTTTTAAAAGTTCAATTTTAGACAACCAGATATTCTGAAATACACATTTTTCACAATACAAATCTACTCATTGTACTTGTCACATAACTTTAATTGTCTTGATCATTTTGCCTCACTTAAATTCAATCAAGCTTTACATTATCCTTTGATAAATACTAGAATTTATTTTTAAACCAAGTGTCCAAACTAAATTGCTTAGATCTCGACTGGATATAACAAACCTACAATCCCTTAAGACATATAATTATTGTGAACGTCTTCCTTAATTTGCTTTACTTTGCATTTAAGAATTTCAACTGCCACCATGGTTAATAGGTAAATTAAGGTATCTGAAATTCTTGACAATTCTCTCCATTCCCAACCAGTTTAAATAATTTTGCTTTACTTATTCATTTTTTTTAAATTCACTGTTCCACCATATCACCATAAACAGGTGATATAATACGGTAAACAGAGAATACAGAATCCTGAATGAAGTAAACCATCATTAAACCCTTGCCATAATCAAGAATGATTACGGATTATCTCAAGATTTGAAAGGAAAAACAAAGAAACAAAATTATATTCTTTTCTTCTCCTTTGATAAAGATAAGAAGTATCATTTTAATTATGACGTGTATGCGTGCATAAACACTGTGTATTTGTTGGATGAGGACCTGAAACGTATTAAAAAGCAGAACAAAAAAGTCTTTCTCCTTTAGATCCTATGAAACACTAAAAAGCAAAACATTGTGTTTTACAAATGTTCAGTACATAAGCAAAGGTGGAAAGAGTCTAACCTTGGGAAAAAGAATCATTATAAGCCAGATGCCTTCTCAGGTTAACACCAACAGGCACTTCTGTATCCCAGCATGGGTAACACAGCTAAGATGTTAACTCAGACTGAACTGATTCACTTTCCTTTACACAGTTTCTTCTCATTGTTGGCGAACTGAACAACCATAGGGACAAACTAACCACACACTTATTTGCAAGTAGGAAATCCACTCTTAATTTAGAGGCATATAACAACTTTTTGATGCTTGGGAACTTTATCCAATTGCACAGCAAAATACTAATTACAAGCTTCCTCTCTTTCTTTGAAAACAGTTAATTCAAGAATAGTACCATCAGTAAGTGGTATTTTGAGAACCCACCAAAAGCAACTCCAGTTTTTCAAGCAATATAACAGAGAAATAGTAGAAGAAGAACTATTTAAAGAAACTTCTGGTCACTAAGATTCTCAATTTATCATGCCAGAAAAATTCAAGAAGGGATCCTTCGCTTTCCTTATCAATAAAACGAAGAATAATTTAACATTTATTTACTGAAAATTTTCTTTGAAAACCTTTGCTTACATAGTTTTCTGTGCTGCTTTAGAGGATATTTTCCTTAATCACATCATGGTTAAAGATGTTTCATAGTATAATTGAAAAAAACCCAAAACACCTACGCAGCAGAAAAGAAATTTAACAACTAGCTGCTTTTCATCTTAACTGACAAACTGAGATCAAGTAATTTTTCTTTAAAAAGAAAAAAAGTGTTCTTGGCCAAGTAGTTCTCAGGACAAGAAACTTGTTCTCATATGTTTTAGGACAGCCGATGTTAAAAAAAAAAAAGTGTCTCCTTTTGTAAAAGCACAATAGTAGTTCTCTATAGCAGTAGGAACAGAACAATGTACTACTTACATTCAAAAGCTTCTTCACTGTCATTGTCTTCATCAGAACTGATTTCAGCATATTTTGGTTTCTCATTAACTGTGCTACGTTTGCGCTTGTTCATTTTCACACGTTCACAAAGTGGCATGGTGGATTCAATTTCTGCCAGGAGCTCAGGAGGCAACTCCTTTAACACTGACTGATCTATGCTACCTATTAATGGAGAGTAAGAAGAGCAAATGTGAACCTGAAGATAAAAAATAAGGGCCCAACACTTACGTTGTTTCTCAGGAACCACTTACAATATATCCACTAGTAATACCACAGTTAGATATATTCGGATGTATTTGACAGACCTTTTTAAAGTTGCATTGATTGTTCAAACTATGATTATAAATTAACACAATAAATTGCATACACATCTCCTTCAATAAAATATTTTGTCAGACATATAAACATAAACAAGTTCAAGTAAATGAATTTCCTTTGTGAAAAGATCTCCCTGCTCCACTTTCACAAAATTTAGTCTTATTTCAGTTCATTCTCTGAATTTTACAGGTTTTCTAACAGTGTAGGTAAATTAAGAATTCTTTGTGCCTCGTTAACAATTCTGTTTATTCTTATTCATATTATTTAGCAGACATAAAGTAATCTTCTCTTTTACAGTAAAGAGGGATGATCTGCAGCAGAACCTCTGGGGTCTTATCCCCAAGTACAGGACAAATAACTGACAAAATAACTGACAACCGAACCTCTGCCTCAGATTTTTTTCTTACCTCCTACTAGTTATTTCATAATGCAACCCAAATTTTTGGCTTTTTTTTTTTTTTTACAAAGCAAAGTTGAAAGATTTGTATATAATACAGACAAACAGCAAGCTGGACTACATCAGGTTTCTATTCCACAGAGGTGAACAGCTAGGCAACTTCATACCATTCTCACCACATTTTGAAACTATGACTGGATCCACACGCAGTCACAATGAAGGAGATTTGCAGTCAATTTTTTCACAGCTAACACAAGGAAGCCAAATGAATTCAAAAGTATTTATTGGGATTTTGTTTATTTGATGTCTTATCCTTATTTATCAAAAACCCTATTGCATGGATTTGAAGATTATTGGATTAAATTGTTAACCTTTTTCCAACAACAAAATAAATACCTTTGCGACAAGTACATGTCTTTCCTTACCAAGACATATCATATTAAAGAGGAAACCACCTGCCAATTGCTATACACACAGACACACATGCATACAATCCTCAAAAAATCGTCTTCTGGAAAATTAACTTTTTAATTACTTTTTCTACAACAACTCACATAACTTTGTAAAATTTATTTTAATAATGTCTTATCTTTTAATCCAACCAAGCCTTTTTTGCTTTTTCTCTTTCCTCTTTAACTGTCCCTAGAAGGGCCTTACTATGAGAAAATAGTTCCCAACAATAAAATTTTTTAGAAGTCTTACGTATTACTGTTCTACATATATCTACATCCATTAAAATTGCCTAGAAGCAAAAAACCTAATGACCAGAAAATTATTTTTGTATAATTCTTAAGTACGTTCAGCAAGTAATCTCATTTAAGTACATTTTTAAAAAAGATTTAACTTAAAAATATTGGGAGTTTTCAACCGAGGCAGGAAATATCTACAAAGTAAAACTGATGGCAAAAGTTGTCCGTGGTTCCCCCATGTTATGGTCACTCTTACTTATTTAAATTGCCAGCCTTGGATAATCTCCACTTGCCAACGTTAACCTGGATCCTCAATGCTGCTTTCAAAAATGCTAGAAAACCTTTCACACTGTGGTTGACTGCATTGCTGTGACACGACAATTCTTTGCAGGCCGGACACTTGGTTGAAGACAGGCAGATGTATTGCAGCGCAGACAGATCAGTTCTTCTGTGAGCACCAACTGCTGACCGGATGTCAGCCAGGTCTGATCTGGATGCTGCCCAGATGTGCACCTGAGCGTTGGTGTCCCCACACTAATACTTCATGTCTTTTTGTATGCCTGTACAGTGTCTAAGGAGACTTAGCTTACATCCAGCTCCAGCTGCATAAAAATCCACATAAACAAGTTTTAAGACAATTTTCAAAGATGACATTGCTAGAGGGCCTCAGATCCTAGTTCTCTAACACATATTCTCAATTTTATGCACCGTTAGTAATTTCATTAAAATCAGTAGGACTACACACATAACATCAAGAATACAGGAAATCTGGCCAAACAAAAACATTGCAAAAGTTGGTTACAAGTAAAGCAACAAAATCCCCACACAACAAACAAAAATCATAGGCTACATGATTCCTATGTCCCTGGAATACCTACTCTTCCTTTCCATCTATGTATAAAAGGATTAAAATCAAGAAATCAAAAAATATCTGTCCTTCGTCTTGCTCTTCAGGTAGAACACTACTCAATCTTTTAAAATAACTCAATCACTGCAGTATTCATTGGAAATCAATGAAAAAAAAATAACTATTTTAAGTATTGGAAAAATAACTTTATTTCCTTCACAAAAGTTCCTAGTTTTCTATGTTCTACAGCGTTAAATACAACCAATGCCTGAATCAAGGAACTGTCAGAGTTGGAAGGAACCTTTAGAGATCATCTAGCACAACTCCCTTGCTAAAGCAGGATTGCCTAGAGTACGTTACCCAGGACAGAATCCAGGCAGGTCTTGAAAATCTCCAGAGAAGGGGACTCCACAACCCTCCTGGGCAGCCTGTCCCAGGGCTCTGTCACCTTCACCATGAAGTTTTTCCTCGTATTTGAATGGATCTTCCTTGTGTCCACTGCCCCTCATCCTGTCACTGGAAACCACTGGAAAGAGTCCATCTCTATCCTCCTTCAACCCACCCTTCAGACACTTCTAAGCATTAATAAGGTCTCCCTTCAGCCTTCTCTTCTCCAGGCTAAAGATTCAGAGTTCTCTCAGACTCAGCCTTTCCTCATAAGGGAGATGCTCCAATCCTTTCATCATCTTTGTTGCCCTACGCTGGACTCTCTCGAGTAGACCCCTGTCTCTCTTGAATTGGGGAGACCAGAACTGGATGCAGTATTCCAGTTGTGGCCTCACCAGTGCAGAG
>VXBW01002006.1:0-20748 GCA_013400375.1 Thinocorus orbignyianus | reverse complement strand
TTGTTGGATCAGATCTACTTTCAGGTTTTACCCTTGAAGGATCAGATTTCACATCTAGTTTATGCCTTGATATTTCAATTCTCTTATCTGACAACGGTTTACTTGTGTCCCTCCTATTATCATGTCTATGTTTTGGCGTTTCGGGCCTGCCTTCACTCCTCTGTTTTGGCGTTTCAGGCCTGCCTTCAGTCTTCTGTTTTGGCGTTTCAGGCCTCTGCCTTATTTCCTGTTTGCCATTGTTTTGTTTCCCCTCATTTTGTTTCATCTCCATTTGCCTGCTCTCATTTTGTTTTGATTCTGTCTGTCTGTTCTCATTTTGTTTCACTTCCATTTGCCTGCTTTCATATTTAGCTTCTAACTGTTTGTTCTCATGTTTACTTTCCAACCGTCTGCTTTCATTTTGTTGAAATTCCATTAGTCTGTTTTCGTTGTGCTGGAAATCTGTCTTCTGACCCTCAAAGTCTGACTTTTTCCTAAAAATCTCAGGATGGTTTTCAGGTTTAAATTTAAGAATTCCAACAGTGTCTTCTTGGGGAACACACACAAACCCGTCGTTATACTGCTTAATTTCTTCAGGTTTTTTGATAACATCCAAGTCCTGAGTTACTGTTGCCTGAGAGTCCACTCTTCCTGCTTGCTGCAGATCAATACTAACCATCAACGCCGGCCTTGCCCCATTTCCTGCTGAACCTGTCTCCTGAGAAGCTGCTCTATTTCCTCCAGTAGCACCTGCAGCCTCCTGTGGTTTGTTTTCTTGTTTTCGCTTCTTCAGGGGCTTATCTGCAAGTTAAAAGAGAAAAATTACAAATTATATATATATGTAGACTGGTAAATGTCCAAGCAAGAATGTCCATTCCCCTCCACTCCCATCAATTAATCCTCCTCACCATGTACATGCACACACAACAAAATCCATTAAATTTAAAAGTAAAAATATAACTTCTCTACCTAATACTTTTTAATGTACTCAAACTATCATTCAATGCCAGTCTACGACAGATGCCAATTAATCATTAAAAAACCACCCTCAAAACATATGAAATCAAAGCCCCTGTATATTTCCCAAGAGAAACCTCTAATAAAGCAGCTGCAGAACACAAAGACAAAAGAAAAACCAAACAAACAAAACAAAAAAATAACAAAACCCAAACCAAAACCAAAATGTTAAAAAAGTTCAAACTAATCAGTTATACTTCAAGCAAAAGTCTGCAAAGACAAAGGTGTACCTCCACAACTACTTTTTGAGGAATCTACTATAAAAGATTCTCTTCTGCTGATTCAGCCTGCTTCATTATACATGAACTAAGCAACGATCTGCAATGATTAAGAGAGTTCTCCCTACTTGCTTCAGTGCATCAGCTGGACTTCACACATATTTTAGTCAGGGAACACACAAACAATGAACAAAAATTATTAAATTACTCCAACAGTCCATGCTTCTCTTTGAAGCAAAGCAGTATACCAAGAGTTGGAGCCTATACCATAATACACATGTATTAGCTGGAGGGGCCACCATACACGTAAAAGCTTGAGTATTTTCCTTTTGCACCCATAATGCTTTTCATGGATGAAACAAAAACTTCAGTGACAATTTTATGTAGTGTCATGAGCTTGACTATAAAACATGCCTTTCAGTTTATACTACAAAATCATTAGAATTAGAATACAGAAAAACAAAGTAAGCCAACCCCACACCCTGTAATTTGGTAGAATTAATAAAGATGAGAAGCACATTGAAGTATCCAAAGGAGTATGTTCTATTAATTTAAACCACAACCAACTTATACTACCAACATGGTACTCTAAACTAGCATTAACTTCTACAACAACAACCAGAAGTCCTACCTGCACTAAGTTCTATACACTCCTTGCTCAATTATCATTGTATAATTTGTCAAAAAGAGCAATTACATTCTCAGTAATCAAGGAATCTGTCTTCAAGTTTAAGTAATGACTAAACATAGGTTGGAAACTCTGTTGTAGATCTACTGTCAAAACATCTAGACCACAAATGCAACATAAGAAAAATAACTTGTTTCATGCCTCGATTTGTGGTGCCTTATCACCAGATGCAATGAGTTATCTCTCTGTTCAGAAGAATGAATGGAAAGGACGATACAATCAAGGAATAAGGAAACTGACTCCAAGGAAAAAGAAAAACCAGCACCCTCTCAAACTGTAAGTCAGAATTGTAACATGACTTCCAATTTTTTCTACATTTGTAGATAATTCTGATTAGAAGAATTAAAATTTTGAAGGATCATCTTCAAAATTAACATTAGAACACAAGTAATAACATAGTCAACTCCAGTGATAAGAAGAAGCCTTTTTCCCCATCATCTTCATTCTCAAATCCATGTGTATTTCTCTAACTTCCTAAAACTCTAAAATTATATACAACATCTAACGGCTGGAAGACAGTAAAGATAGATAAAACAAACTCCATGCAGAAACTGGTCAACTGCAAATAAAAAACTTAATAAAGTTCAACAGAAACCTGTAGAAATACCTGCCAACTTTATGATAAACATGTGAAGCAAAATAAATTTTCTGAATCAAAGGTGCAGCATTTTAGCATGGAGATTTTTGCTTTTTCTGTACTACAGCAACTGTTGGATTTATGAGAACTTATGTAAACTAATTTCCTTACTCTACTGATAAGAACAAATACACTCTTCCAAAACCTTCATGCAGTGACAAAAAATATCTTTTTCCTCTTGTGACTCTTGTGGTTTTGGTCACACTAAGAATCATGGCAGGTCTTGGAAATGGTCATGAAGCAGACACTTCCAGACTAATAGGTTTCAAATTTAACTTAAAAAAAAAAGAAAAATATATACATTAATAGACATACATTCAAATACATCGTTACCCTATTTCTCAAATAAACACTTCAATTTTTGAAACGCAAATTGAAAAACTTGTGTTCTTGGGAAAAAGTCATCCAGCCTTTTCATTTTAACCCAGAAATGTCAGCCACACAAAAAAAGTCCTCTAAAGCTCTGACAGTGGATCTTACAGTAGCCTTGAAGACAGTACTGTTATCAGTTACTTGTCCCACACTTTTAACTGAGGTCTATGACCTGTAGCAGACTGGGGTACACACATTTCCACAAACGCATTTCATTGTTCAATGAGTGACCCGAATGCACTAATGATGATGTTTTGCATTAACCTACCAGGCTGAACAAGTCGGTTAAGAGACAAGCAAATGTTTCCCTCTGCTACCCCTACTACAGCAGCAAGGCCCGGAGCTGTAGCTGGATCAACCAAAACTCACCTTTCAGAGCCCTCATGCCGAAGGCTCCAAGATTAAACAACCAAAACAAATCAAGAAGGACCGATTTTCTCTCTTGAACTTCTGTAACTGACTGGGCTCAAAATCCTCCAGCTCTTCATCATCCAAAACGTCAAATTGTAAGTTGAGAACATATAAGTAGATGGTCACATCACAACTTGGCATACATATTCCCTCTAATTACAGAGCTCTTCTGATACACCTTCTTCATTTCTCTTGACGACTGAATACTGAGGTTTTAGTAAGTTATTGTAACCACAACTTGTTGACATCTTTTCTGAGAAGAAAGGGACACCTTCAAAGTTTTCTTTTCCTAAATGGCAAGATGATTGTACACAGAATTAAAGATTACTCACAGATTTCTTCATATTTCCAGTGTATCTTGATGGTGATCCTCAGAACTAGACTTGATCATTATCGTTTTGCCTCTATGAGATTTCTTGATCTAGGACAAAAAAGCTGGCCCAAGTATACGAAAACATTAGGTTGAACTAGGGCATATAAAGTAGGATGAGTACATAGTACCACTGTCTTCATCAAACATAATGAAAAAACTCCACTGAATGAGCACAAAAACTTCTGAACTTGCCATGATAGCCACAGAAATCTGAAAACTGAAACACTCCACTGGGCTTCAAGGGCTTCATAAAATCTTGAACTCATTGTGAACTATATAAGGATAATCAATAGAGAATCAGAGGAAAGAGTAATTACCCTCTGAAAACAGATGTCTTCCTATCTTCTCTTTTACAATTAAGTACAAGCTAGCTTGCATACATCTATTTCATTAAGGCATGAATCCCAAGACCCCTTAGGGGCGTGATGAACCAGTGAACTTAGGAACTTTTCAATATCCAGTCAAATATACTTCACATCCTTCAAGGCATCAATATCCAAGCTTCATCCACTTCATTCCATAGATAGTTGCATTTTCTCTTATCATCAGGATCTAGGACTTTGCCAAAATATCAGGCTAATGTTTTTCTTTCAAATCCTGCAGACGTAGAGGCTCTCAAAAGGCTCCCAAGGCTCACAAGCCTTGAGACCAACAAAGACCAATAAAGTGTGATCAGAATTCACAGTTTTCACAATAAAAGGAGTATGTAGTGAGATACCAAAGAGCTTTTTGACTGCATTAGAGAACAGGTATCCAAGTTTGTGGTTTTCAGATTCTTCTTGTTTTAGGAACATTACTTACTCCTCCTCCCACTCGAAGAATGTAGATATATCCATAATATATCTACATGTTGCTCTTGAATAAATTTATGATAGCTGAGAGCACAGTTTGATCCCAGTTATTCTCTTATGTATACATCCTTTTGGCTTGGCAAGTCTGCATTTATGTTCTCTTTACATTGCAACATGCTTAACAAAAGGCAGTACCTTGGAACTCAAAGCAAGATCATAAACTACCTTATTGTAAAAAATGGTAGAGATGTTCTGTCAAGTTAAATGGGCCACTGTGGTGCAAGAAACAAAAAATTAGAGGAACCACAAGTCTGAAAACAAAAAAAGACTAGCTGGATTTCCAAGTGGGTCTCTCTCACCTGTCCTCTTAATGAATAGTATTCCCGAAGACAGATTGCAGCCTTCAGGTTTGGAAGCATCTGTGTGTCGAAATGCCGAATACTTTCAGATTTAGAAATTAATTAGTAACTGTAGAACTTCTGTGCAAAAACCCACATTGCACTGGAATAGCCACAGATACCTTCAAATACTTTTCTGCTGACATTATCAGTCAATCATAATTTGAACATCTATCCTGAAAATGGATAGACTTGGAAGCTGTGAAGAGACAAGGGCAGTAGCTGGATGAGAGGAGGTGTATTAAAGGAGTACCTCCATTCTTCCATTTAACCTGAAATCTTTCCAAAGCAGCGTCCATAACACCATTAGTACTCAAGTCTCCAATGTTACTGCTTTCTTGCAAACCTGATGATTGCCGTAAGTTCCAGATTAAACTCTTTCAATAAATTAGTATAATACGATGATAGCTTAAAAACTTCTAGAAAACTGAAATAGCAAACTGAAATGGGCCTTTTGTAAATATCTGTGAAAAGGTAACTAGTTTAAACAATAACCACACTAAGCTTCATTTTAGCAGAACGGTAACACTCTCCACTCTATTCATACTGTTTGGCCAACTCTAAAATCCAGAGATTTCTGAATGATCTTGAAGACACAACCGATAAATTATCACTTCCCCATTTACACTTCGTAAGGGATTCAATCAGAGATTTCATATCCAAGAGGGTTAAATGTGAATGCACTCCTCTTCAGAAGCACAAAGATGACTGATTCTCTCATGCTGAATTCTGGATGAACCATTTTGATGACTCCAGGACAAACTTACTTCTTTTTGAAGTGTAACAATTAAAGAGTTTTATAATTTAAAGCTCTAACATTCTTCAGATGTTATTGGGATATGCCTCCACTCATCTGAAATACCACTGATTTGAATTATATAAATCAGCAATGAATAAATTTAAACCAAATATACCAGTCCTAAGTACTTAATACTTATTGTCAAACCTTCCATTTTTTAACATCAGAGACATGCCGGCCAGACTCCAATTACAAGCTCATTTTATTTAAGCTAACAGTCAAGAATAGGAATCTTCATTAGGCAACACATAACTGCATGTCTAAAAAACAAACCTATGCTTAATGACAACTTGGCTTTCTTAGTTACTTTTCACAAATCTCTTCAAAGTTGTCCAAGTGCCCTGTCTCCCCAAATAACAGTGTTCTGTAGACCACAAGAAACTAAACAAATTCATCTATTCTGGGTAAAAGGAAGGTTTAAAATTACTTTAACAGTACTGATGACAGTCTATCAATGGAGTGAGGGAAAATACCCATTCTTATCTTCCTACTCTTTCACAAACATTCAGCATTACTGATCACATGAGCTTGCTTTCACCTAACCTCCCTCCAAATCTCTATTCCAATAAACAAAGAACTCAACTACTACAGAACTCTTCCCATCATTAGACGAGAGTCCCACAGTACTAGCTCTTCCCCTTGAAGGAGCAAGTCAGCAAACACAGGCCAAAAATTTTATTCTCACTGCTCGCTCCCTTACAGAAGAAACTAACTACAGTCATGAAACAGTATAGGAAGCTTCCTAGCAACAAACATAATTCCAAAGTCTCTGAAATAGAGACCAGAGGGCTTCTTGCTGCTGCAGTTCAGAGGAAAGGATTTCTGAGAATGTGAACTGAAACAGCTGCTCATTTTTAGCAATATGATAAAAGACTTTATGATAAAAGACTTTATCAAAGTTCTGGTCACTGTGCAAAAAGAGGAAAGCACATCAGGAGGGATGCCCAAACCCATTCAGGACAAAACAGAAAAAGACTACAGGAGACTCTGACTTGCCTTAGAGTGTAGCAGACTTCAGAATACTCATTTTTTGTGAAGTTTTTTTTTTTGTTTTCTTAAATATAACAATAACATAATCAGCATAACTGGAGAATGAAATAAGAGTTTAAGAATTTTTCTAGGTAAGGATGTTTGATTACTCATTATTCCCTCTCAACTACAGCAACACAAAAGAAGTATGACACTACAAAACAACAAGAATTAAACTGTACAAAGTATAATTCAGCATCTACACTTTAAGTTTAGAGATAGCAAACTTAACCTCCCTAAATTTACTATTGCTTTCACAAACAATGTGATTTTTATGTATGAGATAGATTTTTTTCTGACACAGATACAGAGGTTTACCCATGTGGTTGCTTTGTGAAGAATTAAAAGTTTGTAAACTCAATTCCTAAAATACCTCAGCAAAACCTGAAGTCAAATTACTTTGAAATACACAATGCAGCATGAAAGAAAAATGCAACATGGTAATAGTAGACTTAAAGACTACTTATTTTATGTATCACTTACAGATTAACATATCCAACTGGTTTTGTGTAAAGAGCAAACTTTAGAAATAAGCAATGACTTTGAATTCTCACTTCCAGATGTTGACTGTATTCTGACATCATACCCTGGACTCAAAAATTTGTTCAATTAACTAGATCCAGTAACATTTATACTGCATGATAATGAAAAAAAAAAAATCTGTGTCTTCTTAGGTTGATATCAAAGTGAAATTAGTGACTATGAACTACAGAAATGCTGGGCTTAAACTTTTATAAGGTTTATTAATTATACATTCCATTTCTTTATCAAGATTTAAATCGATTATAGGGAAGTGACTGCCCCAGACAAAAAAGTTATTAATAACGTTATTACTGGGTAAGTAATAGTATAAATCCTCCCATCCTGTCTAAAAGGTTTAATAACAGGCATATGCTAAGTGCAAGTTATATTTAATTTTCCAATCTTATTTTATGCTACAGATTTAAAAACAAAAACAAAATTGAAAACACAACAGACTTCTTATGAAACTGATAAGTTTTAGTTATTTTCTATACCTGCCTACAAGATTAGGTTTCTGTACTACCCTAAATAATGCACATCCTGTTATATACGAGCTCCAAAATACAGTAAATACTGTCAAAAAAACCACCTCTCAACTTTTTTTAGAAAAAGTTTTTCATTCAATCAGTATTTCATTCTTCATAAAAACCAAAATATTATTTTCTAGATAGATGGAAGCATTGCAATACTTCATTGCAATTTCTCTAGATAGAAGAGGAATTTCTTCCTCTTGTCTTAAAACACTCCTGAAAACACATACACGCACAAACACAAAATCTCTAATCTAAAGAAACTGGAGGTTACAAAGCTGCTTTTTCTTGGGAAAGCTAAATGAGTGCTAGTTTCATCCATTACACCACACTACTAAAAGCAAACCTAATGAAAGCTTGTATACACAAAATACACCATACTGAATTCTCACATTGTCCTACTACCTAGACATACAATTATTTATATTTTACACTGCCTCATTTCCTCTTCTGGTACTAGTGACTGTAATCTTCTGCAAGATTATGATACAAATGACTACACCTGTAGCTCCATTTTTAAGAATATAAACTCCCTATATGTATTTTTGGAAATGAATGTTAATACGCTGGTTATAATTACACATTCTGTCATTTCATTACTTGGCTACACAAAATTAGATGCAAACAAACTATTCGTTCTCAGAAGTGTTCTATTAGTTTTTTCTTTGGGTAACCTTTTGGGGGAAATGGGTAATGGGGAGAAAGGGAGGGTAGCTGGATAAGAACTTAAAAGGTAAGAGAAAAAGGTTACTTACCTATAACCGCAGTTTTGAGAGTTTTGCTCCGGCAGATTCACACTCTTGGGATGTGTGTCTCTGCTGCTATGGGCTTGGAACGAACTAAAAAAAGAAGGGCCCACAGCAGGCATCCAAATGCCCCCTAACTGATCCAGTTTTTGAAAATAATGTTATTACATCTTCACTTTCTTCTAATTCAAAGAATCCACAGTAAGATCCCAAAGAAGCGGGTAAAATTGATCCTCAGAGGTAAAATATATAGGGGGGGCGAAAGCAGAGATACGAGTAGGTTTGTCTCATTTAAAAGTGCTTCTAATGTGCTTTTAAGATTAAAAAAAAAAAATTAGCCTCCCAATTAAATGGTTAGTGATTAATGATTTCATTACCCTTCTCACAAACTCCACAGAACAGTGCCTTTTACAAGTAGAACTCTGTAATCTGTTACGACAGCTGCATTATATAGAAGTGTCTTTGAAGTAGCCTAAAAGCTAACAGTGAACATACAGTACTATGCATGGAAGAGCTTGAATTAAAACTTAGCAAACCCAAGTAGAAGAAAAAAATAAAGCAATTTGACAAAGGGTGTCTGAAAAAAGATGGGTTACTTTCTGTTTTATTAAGTAATTTTCAATGTTATCTACTCTCTTCCCTTCCTAGAAGACTCAGAGCTCCTTTTAACATTAATGTCTTAAATATTCCTGATTCACGGTATTTGGGGTTTTTAGAAATACATGAAAGATCTTGAGGTATAAACCCTGAACCTGTAAATTTATTCAGTAGCAGGTCTAAATCTTAAGGAACAAGAAGAGCTTAATGTAACGTTCAAGGAAATGTTTAGACAGAAAGTGACTGACTAGCTTAATTACTTGACTATGCACAAAAATAATCCCCTACTAGCTAAATAGTGACAAAGCACAAGTTAATTCAAGATCTGAGGTTACCAAAATAATATTTTTCCCTCAACATCCCCCCCTCCCTGCTAAAGGAAAAAAAATTACTGAGAAGAACAGAAATCCCTGGGACACAATTTTCTAAAACTCAACAGGATTTCCTATGCTTTCTTGGAGTAGTCAACTTCAGAAAGTGAAAAAAGCACAACTCCAGTTAAGTCAACAAAATAGGTTCAGAATATTGTTGAGGGAAAAGATACTCCCTTTTGTTACGGTTTGAGAAAACCCGTAACAATTTACTGTCGTGTAGACGATTATTCTGTCACCCGATGACCCCTCCCCACCCAGGAAAGGGGAATCGGGGAACGCAAAGAAACAGGAGGGTTGAAATGTAAATAGATCTAATAGAAGATGATTAAATAACTAACAATAATACTAAAGATACAGTATTAATCCTGACACTGATATAAGATTTACAAGAATTATACTCAGCCCATTCTCTCAGCAGGCAGCTGTGCACTCCCAACAGGGACAGCACATGTGGGACACTGCGGGTGCGATGGCTTTGGGAGGAAAGGCAGGCCTCAGGGGTCCGGCACCGGGGCAAGGAGTTGTCTGGATCGCCGCCATCAAGGGAGAGCCAGCTAGGCAGCAAACTCTTCTAATTTATATTGAATGTGACGTCAATGGTATGAAATAATCCTGTTGGCCAGCTTGGGTCAAATGCCCAGGCCTTGCTCCTCCTCGGCCCTGCATCTGGCAGGGCTCGAAAACACTGAGACCCTGAGTCTCACAGAGCCTGGCTGTCCATAAAGTAAATATTTTCATGAATTCAGACACTAGAGTCCTCCAAAAGTGCGGTTTTCCCAGGATCAGAAAAAAAGTTAGTCCTGGGCCTCTCAACCTTTCTACATCAGGCCTTCCAAATAGCTTTTTTTTTCCAACTCAGATAATCTGAGTCTTAATAAATAATAGTTGTATCTCTCTATCATACTAAACATCCTTTCAAAAGGGAATATATGATCTAGTATTGATTGACGACTTGCATCTAATGAGGGTATACAAGCCATTGTGAGGGGGGCAATGGTAACAGTAGATCTGTTCTGTGCATTTATTTACTCTGAAGCTATTAAATATAACAGATGTATTAGAATGTAACTATTGATGCCACATGCCTTGAACTCCAAAACCTCCAGCTATTTCTTTCATTAACAGATATAGACAAATTAATTGAAAAGTTAATCAATACAGAGAGATGTCCTTGATGGAAAAAGTAGGAAAAAGGAGATGGACTCTTGTCCTTCCATACCGAGGACAAGGAAGAAACTAACTTTTTCAAACCCTGCACCACTCTATCATCATGAAAAGACCCTATGATCCACTTGATCCAAGATCTAAGTAGACCAAAAGGACAGAATTATAAAAACAGAGCTCTGAAAAGCAGATAGGAGGAGGCAAAAGGTCTGTATTATAAAATCACAACTTATGCATATCTCACATACATTAGGTCCAATCTGCTAGAATTTGCATCAGTGATTTTTGCAATAAGAGCTCCTTTTTCAGAATGCAAAAGGCATGACAATCAAATTCAAGAAAGATACTCTGCTTTTCAAAGACAACGATGCTACAAACCCCTGTGTTAGTTCTACCTCTGAAACAAAGACTGCCTTTCACTTTGAAGGACTTTGTTTGGTGGAAGTTAAGTATTTTAACATTAATTTGTTAGAATTAATGACTTATTACAGAAAGTACTGTAATTACCAAAGGGCTCTAATCCCTAGTTCCCACCTGTACCAAACATTATAGAAGGACCTCAGCATTAACAAAAAATCTCCCAGCATTGCCTTAGCCAAGTGTAGCAGTTTTATAATTTTTAGCAAGAACCCCTCCTCCCATCCTCTGCCTCTCCTTTGGAATAAACAGTTGAACGACACTACTGGTCCTCACTAAGGACTGTAGACCAGTAGCGTCAGAAAAAACACACCACCTCCAACCAAAGCCTTAGTGTTAAAAAGAAAGAATCTGAAAACCCTTGAGAGTAGAATAGAGATCTCATAACAGAAGAGGTGACTAATCTTCCATCAAAACTTGTAAGTATAATTCTACTCAAAGTAGACAAAAATGCATACCTATACAGAAAGTGGTGTGACTATGTGTATCCCCATGTCTTGATTACAAAAGCAGCAAAGATGATTTCATGCAGATTTTAGCATGTTCTAGCATCTTGAGTAAGTTCTCTAGAGGGATATTTGCTATGGTAAAGCATCAGCAAGCTCTATGCATTCCCCTTCTAATTAGATCAAGTACTTGCTACAATCACATTGATTTCTTGACATAATGTGATCTGAAGTCACAGTTTATGTACTGAAATTTACAAATGCCTTGCTTTTGAATAAATACAGCAAGCAGCTTTACAAAAACGAACGACATATTTAGGAGTTATTGGATATAATATATAACAGATATATTCCCACAGGAACAAGAGAGGAAGCTTCTCCCTGCAGTCACACCAAACCAAAAAGCTGTAACTACAACAATCCCAGAGTGTATCAACTTATAGACATAGTACAAACTTATAAGCAATAGCAAAAGCATTATCAAAAATTAAGAATCACATTTCTCCAAAGTAACAGCTCTTCAGGAAATCCATCCTGAGGTTGCTAAAAGTCCTACTACTGTTCACTCATGGCTGAAACCTCAGCAACCAAAGTGAAAAGAGCTGCTGTCTAGATAGGGGTAACTTACCACCATTGCATAAATGGTGATCACTTGTTCAAGTGTAAGGCAGCAGTTCTCACACCTGAATGGCAGCAACTGCAGGAGCTCAGGAAGAAGGGAGACTTGCTAGAGGAGGCAGGTAGAAGGGAAGCATAAGGTTGGAATCCTGATTTGGGAGGACTAAGAAATGGTGAAGGGAAGAGATCACTCCTTTCCCCAAAAGAAACAAATCAGAGTCTGCCCGTGGCTTTGTAATTATGATAAACAAACTTTACAACTATTGCTCAACATTTCCTGAAAGCCAGAGTAACAGAGGAGGTGTGTTTTAGTCTTGCTTTAACTGAAGGCTGCTGTGTATGATCAAAAATACAGTGCATTCTTCCAGATGTTTCTCAGCTAAAATGTGCTGGAGATCCTACTTGAACTGTGTGGATATAAAAGTAGCTTTTGAAGTATTAGGAGACAGATCACAAGCTCTCCAATAATAAATTAAAAATTATTAGAAGAGATTTAAGTAACAAATTTCCCATTTCATTAAATTAAAATTAAAGACAGTAGAAATCTATTTCAAGGTGAGCACACATTTTCTCCATATATTCACAAATGTTTCCTAAAAAGCCTTGATTTAGTTACCAAGTAAGAAATATCTAAGAAGTTAAACCTTTCAGTAAATGCAACAACCACATATACAAACAAACACGCACACAAACTCTCTCTCCCCACTCTTGCCTCAGCATCTTTAAAAACAGAAGAAAAAAAATTTTTAAAAAAATCACCTTTGAATAGGGAGAAAAATTCAGCACTCTCTGCTAGCTAAAGACCTAAACCATGAGTAAATTCATTTGTGTCTGAGCAAGTCTATCAAAAATTGACTATTTTCAGCTATGAAGTTCCAAAATCAGAATTTGTGCTGTTTTTCCACTCTGCAAGATTTTTCACGGTTACACTGTAAGAGACATTTTTTTCTCAGAAGTTAAACACAGAGCAGAGGAAGCTTCTGAAAAAATTTTATGTTAACCTATCAGTATCTAATTTATAAAAAAACTTCTTCAAGATTTACATATGAATTTTGCATCACCTTTTGAGATTCCTGAAGCCTAAGACCTTCAAACCAGTTAGCAACAGAGACAACAACAACAACAACAAAATCCAAAGAGGACAGATTCAATGAAATCAGCTAGGACAACCATGACAGCGACCGAAGTGAAGAGAAAACATTTCAGAGGCTTATCTGGTTCTATGCTAGAGACCATATAGATATATGGTAGTTCTCTAAAGCTTGTAATGCCTACATAATAATGAATAACTAGTTGAACAAACATTGGAGAAAATAGGAGCATACAGTACCAAATCATTACACTACCTTTAAAAGACTACGTGTGATATTAATCTAACACCGCTTTCACATCATGCTCAAATGGGGATATAAATAGAGATGAAAAAATTCCTGCATTTTCTTAAATTAGGCAACATGGGTAGTTAATTAATAACTCAACTTACTACAATTTTGACTTACGGTACTTCTGGATTTTAGAAACTATAAACAACATGAATTGTACTTCATTCAGTCTTGAGGTTCAAAATAAGAGTAGCTTGAAAAGTATTTTGAAAGATAAGGACCTCAATTTTCATCCATTAAGGCCCCCAGATAAAGAATACCCAGTAATAAAACCACGCATATATGAGAAATTACAGTTAATTGCTGGAGGGGAATGGAGACGAATGTTGCAGAAGAACCTACACTGAGTCAACAGAACTGAACTATGTGACAATGACAGGAATTCTTTTATAGATATATATATATGGGCTCTATACGCATATATATATATTTATATAATATATATAGTGTATACACACACACATTCCTTTTACCTTTATCTTGCACTTCTTTTGAAAATCGCTCCCTTTCAATAGCTGATTCACGTTCTATCCGCTCAATTTCAGCCAATGCATCCAATTCTACTTCATCATATGACGTTATAGATCCTTGTTGCGAAACCTGTTGCTGTGCCTGTACCACAGGAGTTTGAGGTTGTTTTGCAGCAACTGAAGTGTTCTGTTGTAAAACAGGCACTTGTTGTGCCTGAGGGAAAGCTGTCTGTTCCTGCTGCGGCAAACATTGAGCAGCATTTAGTGGGCGGTTAACATCCTGCGGAGTAACGGGTGTTTTAGAAGTCTGTCCTGGGTACTGCACATTAAAAGGAATATCACCCTCTGACATACTGCTGTTTTCCAAACCAGAAAGAATATCATCCTGCTGGTCCATATCCGAAGATCTTACACGAGAGAGTCTTAATGTAAGCTTAGTAGAGTCCTTGGAAGGAGAACTAATGATATCATACATTGCAGCTTTTTCAGTCTGGTCTTTTTCATCCTTGCCTAACTTCATTTTCTTTTGTTTCTTTTGCTTTCTTTCTGGAGAATCTAACAATAAGTCTGGGGGAACATCTCTAGGTGATGAATAAGGTGGAGGCTGAGATTGTTGGATTAAAGGTTGTCTTGATCCTAGAATAATAATTCAGAAAAACTGAACAGTTATGTTGTTTCATGTTTATATAAAAACATACTAATATAACCTACATTACTTTAATGTGTATTTCTACATATAACTGTGTTCACAAACGGTCTAAATAAGATTGGCAGGAAGCACATCATTCCTAGATTGAGGTGCAATCAAGACAACTGCAGCATATTTCCTAGGAATTTCAGCAGTCCACTGCAGGTAGAGAAGTGATCATTTCAGAGAAGATGGAACAAAAAAACCCCACCACCAAAAAAGAGTAAATAAAAATAGTACCTCCAGGTTCAGAAAATCAACTATTAGAAAATGGTCAATGAAAGCAAGCTGACTACAGAAAAAGGAAAGATCAAAAAGACTCTTAAAAAGGTTCAGTGATGAAGACTTAATGATCAGTTTACAGGCATTAGCCATTTCAGTCACACATTTTAAATTAAAAATAAAAATAAAAAATCAAAACATACACAAGATCCTAAACTTTGATTCTGACAGCTCGTTTTCAACTTTCAAGTTTTATTTTAGGCAAACTCATTCCACCCTTCCCCATTCATTACTATCTAGAAAACATTAATTCCTTTAAAGCACTTTTCTACCATTCCCCGCCTTATTTCTCCTATTTTTTCCAAACTTCTGAATTTTTACTTCTACATGCACTCATTCCAGGCTTTGAGTGTACCTAGAGAAATTTTTAAAAGAGGACATTTTTAATTAAAAACATTCTCCAGTAAATCACATCTAATTTTTTTGTTGCTCATATTAAACCAGCTCTCTGTAACTGTTAGCCCAGAAAAAAGATTTGAAAAACAGAGAGACTTTTCAACCTGTCCCAATTATAATATTGATCTGTAATTTTTGGCTTAAAAAGAAATACTAGTGTGGAGAAAAAGAATAAAATATAAATGAAATGCCCATTGGCTGGAACAATAGGGCCAGCCTCCTCTTCTTAAAGCAAACATTTATGAGACTTCACTGATCCACTGGGCAATACTGATCTTGCAGAAAGCAGTGACTGAGATTCCTATTAGTCATTCTGGTTCAGGTCATCATAGGTCAGTATTTTAACAACAATCAAAAACTAACTGGAATAACACGATCCCATGTGCTTCATTCACGGAACACCACTAAACAAGAAAAGAGCTTTATTCTGCAGCTTAAATTTCTACCAGACATTTTAAGAAATATTAAGACTCATTAAACAAGGCACTGATGTGTAGATGAAAAAAAGAATGGATACCTCTAGCAAAGCTTCAATTCACATGAAAGGCGTGCCTTCATTGATGACTTCTTTGCACAGGCTTCTACACTTTAGTCTCCTAGTACATTCTGTGACAAGTCCTACAACTTCTGCATACAGGGTATGAAACAGACTTATCTTACTCTTTCCTGACCACCAGCAACAACTCCATATTCTGCCAATAACCACAATGTTGGCAGGCCCTGCTTTGACTCATCCTGATCCTCAAGATCTTTCCACTACTCCAATGTGCCTCCCCAAATTAGATACCACACTCAACTACCAGTACTCAAGCCCTGGCTACAGCCTACGAAGGTGTCTCACCTGCTTTTCACCACAGATTGCTATTCTTGTGATGCTCCCCCCCCAAGTTACTGTCTCTCTTGATAATTTACAAGACTGTCTTAATGTAATGTATAGAAGAAATTGTTAGCTACCAATGTATTTTATGGTAGTGACTACCATTCAAGAAATACAAGCTGCATTTCTATTTCTACAAATACTACAGGCAGCTCAAAACTTTTCAAAGGGATCTTCCTGACCTCTTACTCTTGAATTATCTCTTAGATGGTATTTCTGAAGTTGCAACAATGGAACACTTACTGATTTTTCACAGTTACGCTTCTAATAGAAGACACAGATTTGATTTTCCATTCTCCTAAGCTCTTAAGTAAATATGACAAGATTGTTCTGATTTTGTATTAATTTGGCATTTGTCATGCTGAAAAATAACACTGCAACAACAGATAAAGTGGTTCTTCTTGAGGTATACTTGAGGAGGTCCGAAGGGTTTCAGTGTGTTCCATTGATTGTACTTAGAATCCAGTAAATGAAGAAATGGAAGTAATGTTTTCCTTCTCCTAAGCAGGACTACGAATAGGCATTTGAAAGTATCATCCACCTGAACGGTGTTGATAGTAAGGCCTATAAGCCACATTTTAAGAGTACATGTTTTGGCAATAACTTCATACATTTCTAAGATGTCTAACGATGGTTAAGTGTCTGGCAACATGGAGTCTTTAGAAGGTACAATGCGTATATTGAGGTACAATATGCATTGAGGTGAAAAGAAATTGGGACAGTTTCACTCTACCACAGACATTAGCAGTCTGAACAGGTATGGCACATTGAACCAAGCACACATTCTGCTGGATGCCTACACTTCAGGCAAAACATCACCCATACAGAGAGAGTTGTGCTTCTTACTGCTGAAGTCAGTCTGGAATATTTCCTATGGGAGAAGGCTTGAGCCCTTATACGTCTGAGAAAAAATGTCTTACAAGACTTGTTGATAACAGAAGAAATGTGTTTGTGGAAAGAATACACAGATGGGTATGCTCTGCTTGCTGAACCAGCTGAGATTCCAAGGTTGAGGAGGTTTGTTCTATAAAATGCTGTCAATGTACAAAATCATACGATGATGTTCAGAAATAATCTTTGGGAATGAACCGAACTTTATATTATTCTTTTAGAACTGAAAAATATGTAGGCAGCTTTTGAGTCTCAATCTAGGGCTGTGCAGTAATTCAGCAGAAAAAAAATCTGACTTTCTGCAGTTGCTCTTCCATAGTATCAGTACAAGAACTTTGTGTAATCTCTTTTTATATGCCAGGACAATGCAAAATTTCTGAGATAAAAAGAGAATCCCCAATGATTTGGGGAAGTCATTGTGTTGTTACTGAACAGCAAATACTGATGGTCAACCAGGTAACACCAAAAGTAGTCAAGAAGCAGGTAACGTCAATAGGAAATACAGCCTTTACAGAGAATGAATACATCCATCAACAGTACCTCCATAGTCTTTCAGTAACAGTCATCCTGACCACCTGTGATAATCCTGGGAATGGTTCTCAATATTATTTAGTTTTCCCAATTCCTAGTGGTAGACAGCACTGAGTATGGAAGAAGTTTTATCACCTACTGTAGCAATTTGTAAACACTCTTTCTGTAACTTGACTGATTTTTTATTAAATCCTTTATAATGCAAGAAACTATAAAATGCATTGCATTGTCAGTGACTCAGCCTTCTTAAAAGAGTTTCAAAACCACTTTTTGTTTGTTTACTACTGGAATGGCTTCACTTGCTTATTGTGCATCAGTAACTTCTGTCCAGGAGACTGCACACATCACTGACATCTCCATCTTACGTCTTTTGTCTGTACACTTTCTAATCACACCACAGTACTCGCATCTTATTTAAGCATTCATGATACTTTCTCTGATCACCTCTGAACCTCTTCAGAGAAAAGACCACTTGGCTTTCAGAGCTGATGCATCAAAGTCACACTGCTGATCACATTCTTTGTTGTAGTCCACATGGTTAAAGAACAACTAATAATGTTACCAGCATTTTAAGATTCACATAGCTTACAGATTTTTAAAAATTAGCTTTCCACTTGCACAACAACTACCAAAGGGTGACTCAACAGGTCATTTCTTCAATTCCCTTGCAGGTAAAGGTTCCCAGATGTTGACAGAAAGTGTTTCACTCATCCATGAAAGCTCTAAAAAATTTTCTAGGGAACAAATGAAGACTAATGTCTAATACTTTGTTCGTAGCATACTTGAGAGAAACTTCAGGAACATTCAAGTGCTACGACTGTTTAAATCCACAGCAAAGTGATCCCCAAGACTTCAGAAACATCATTTAAGTAGGTACCAAATTGTTGTACAAGCCTGGACACAGCACTCTAGACATTTTTCTGGAAAAAGTTCTTTGGAAAGAGAGGTTTTATGAATGTGTATGTGCTACAGGTGTATTATCAGACTCCACACCTGAGTAATTTTACTGTAAATAAGTTCCTGAAGGCAGAAGCTGGAGAAAGAGGAAAGAACCACAGCATCCCTGTTGCATTCATACGGATGTGTGTCTGCTGGAAAAGTTAAGAACCTGGTGATAAGAGAACCTGAGGAACACACTACTGCTGAAAGATTTTAAGACACTGCAGTTACAACGTGTAAACAGAAGATCTAATTTGTTTGAATTTAGTATGTCTGTATGTACCACTTTCACATAAATGGAATATTTTCATGAAAAAGGCATCAGACAAATTCACCCTGAAACTCTGGCTGAACCAATCTCAGAACTGGTAATAATCACCCTGAGAACCTGTGCCTTCAGCAGACTCAAACAAGGAAAAGCAGGCCCTTCAAAAGGGTGGTAAAGTACTGCCCAGAGCATCATACATAGTCTGTATGATTTAAGAACAGACTATACAATTTCTCTGTAAAGATTGAGACAATAACAAAGAGGTAGCATTCCAAAATGAACTTGTTAAGATAAGTATCATCAAATCAAAGTAATTTTACTTGATAAAGAAGTAGGTCTTGTGGATTAAAGAGAACTGAGTGCTGCATCTGGACTTCAGTGTGGCTTTCTATACAAAAATCACAGAATATTCCTCTGGATATCTTCTCAAGTTTTGTACTAGATACAAATAAAGTATACAAGCAATGTTGACCTTCATTTTCAATGAACACAATTTAATTTATACTTCAAACTTAAAGGGATAACATACGAGACAAAGAAGAGCATGTATTTGGGAGGTTTTTGAGGGACAGATCGTATTAATTTTCCACATACTCTTCCAATAGTTTTCAGGGAACATTCCCACCACTTTCTCCAGAGCTTCAAATGCCTCATGAACAACTCAGCTTTGGCTGTTCTAGCTTAGAAATGTTGTATTCAGATACACCATTGAATAAAAAAGACTAAGACTTGAAGAAAGAAACAAGAATGAATTTTTATTTGGGCCTTGTTAGAAAAAAAAATCTTTTAATAAATTTCTTCCACCTTTCTTTTCACGGAGAGAGTAAGAGATGATAATTTTTCTTAAAAAGTACTTTTAAGACCATTGATGTCTGTACTACAGATTTGAGTAAATTTCTAATTCTTCTTGTCATCCACTACACATTCAGAGGCAAAGTGTAAAGGAATCTCTCTGGAGAAGTCCTACAAATCCCTGAGAAAATAAAGGTAACCTTTCCAAATTACTCAGAAAATAAACAAATGACAATTAACACTTTCTGGATGGAATACCATTTGCTTCTGGAAAAGAGTGCAAAATTACATGGTTTCACAGGGCTGTTGCTAGTCCTTATAGATATTTACCCAGGAGCTAAGGAAACTATGTGAAGACGATTGTAAATGATGTGAACTCTTCTCTTTGGAAAGCAATGGAAGGCTTTCTCTTGTACAGATTTTTAGAAGTTGTCTTAAAAAAATACAAAAAATCTTTTCTGAGGATCCAGAGCAATGGGACGGCAGAAACAACGGAAAAATATTTGGATGAGCAATCAAGTCTTAGGTAATGGAACCCACAGAATATTTTATGAGATAAACAGAAGGAACATACTCCATGTTAACCCTTCATAGATGAACTTATAGAATTAAATTTTTTAAGAAAGCAGATGTGGTAACAGATGGCAGCGTGATAGTAGAGCCATTATTTTGCTTGCATAGCTAAAAACATATAATTTACATAGAAAAGAAAGAGTAAAGACCTAGATAAAACTTCAGGTGCTCTGGTACCTTTACTAGAGCAGAAGTGAAGCAAAGATTTCTTTAACAGAGAAATTTTACTCCACTAAGTGAACATATAACAAAATAACAAATATAACTCTGCCATATCTCAAATATTTGCTCTAGTTGCAAACAAAACTTATTCCTCATTCAGATTCTATCAGACAGTTACATTCACTCTTGATGTAATTCCAGACTGTGAAATCGCATTCTCCAAGTCTCCAGAAGTCCTTGATACTTCCACACCAAAAGTCCAGAAACCCAGTATGGGTCTGTCCCTTCAGTAACTGCCTCAGGCTTCCATGATATATAAGAAAGCTTTAGTAGTATAACATCCTTCCCAAGAGGACACAGAACTGTTGGAA
>VXBW01002004.1:209647-256467 GCA_013400375.1 Thinocorus orbignyianus | reverse complement strand
ATTCTATAATTCTATGATTTGTTCTCATTGAGGGTGAGCAAAATTATCTGTCTGGAACAAAAACCCGCCCTGTTCTCACCAGTTGGCAGGATTAAATTAAAATATTGATCAGCCTACGTGATAAATCGTTCTCAAACGCATTAAACACAGATTGATACAATTCTCTCAGGACCTTAATGTGGGCAAGAAAATAGAAAAAAGCTCTGAAAGACCTGAAGAAAATGGCCCATTGTGAATAATCCTGAGTTTATAGAGCAATAAGATAAGCAAATCTCATGCTTTGCTAAATTTAGGATTGACAGGACAATCCAAGAAAGTAGCCTTTGGCGGTAGCTTATACTCTGGGCAAGATGTTAACTGTCAAGTACTGGGATCAAGCCTCAGGCATCTGAATTAGCTGTGAAAGTCTTTAGACCTCGCTAAAAAAAATAACAAAAAAAACCCCAAAAAACCCCAAGAGAAGGATAAAGGGTAAATGGACAATATTGTCAAAAGGACCTTAAGCTTTTTTACAGCACAAAGCTGACAGAATTTACATCTGCAAATACGTTTATGCTGTACTTAGAATCAAGATTTTATAAGTTTGGAGAAGTGAGTCAATACCCTTCAAAAGTCAAAAGTCTGTTTTAAAGGGAAATATATGGAGCCAGAATCAATTTAAATATGATAATTCTATAGCTTGGAGTACTGACAGCATTGAAGCTATTGGAGAATAGTGCCCTGTAGTCTCTCAAGCAGTGTTTTTTGCATTTCAGACTGTGCCTTTAATGTTCTGTTACTTTTGTCTTGAGCAGATGGTATGATTTTGTCAACTGATTGCCTGATACGGTTTTCTATTAGTCCTGCAGATCTATGGGTTGGGTAAGAGCTAATAGGCCACGTTTCTATGAGTTTCATGAGGACGTACTTTTCATGAGAAGTACTTTATACTTGTGAAAACCTTTGAAGCTCTGGGAAGTCAATTTATTTTTTAAATGGTCTGCTGGAAGCCCTGATTGACAGCCCTGGAGACAGAAAATCTCCAGGTGTCCAGGCAGCAGTTCCAGCACGAACAGCAGCACTTTAAGCCTCTGTTCCTTGTACCCTGCCTGATCATACCCTTGAATTGATTAGATCACTTCTTGGGTTCACAGCTGCTAATTCAGCTTAGTCTAGACCATTAACGTGGTCGATACAGGCTGGAAGGTAAGAGAGATACAGTGTGTGGTATTGATGTTAAGTAGGAATGTATGCATGAATTAATTACATTTCTATATGGAGCTGGTCGTGGCCTCACTCTGCTGTATACACCAGTTCTGAGGTTTGCTGTGACCTTGCTCCACAGCTCTGCACGGGGCTCTCAGCACAGGGTATGGCTGTAGCTCAGCAACTGTGGAGCATTACTTCTGAGAGGTGAATTTTACTCCTGTACCTTGATTTCTCACCCTAATAGAGATGTGCTTCCACATTACCTAATCCGGATATCTCTTTGTAGCACATTGTAATTTTTACGAGAAACTTATCTTTGGACTTCTCTAATGATAAAGTAAAATCTCTCTAGAGTCTCATTCCTCCAACTTTCAGAGTTGGAAACTCACACAAGCTTATGTTGAAAAGGAATTGATTATTCAAAGCTCTTGTGCTTCATAATCTCCTTAAAACATGTAGATTGACTGTCTCATCAGGAAAGCTCTACATTTTATTTTGCTATATAGCCCACTGGGTCATGTGCTTAAGGCCAGGAGACCTCTGGCTGGTTACTTCCAGACTGTGGGCCCCTCCAATTACAGGTTATTAATTTGACTTACATTCAAGAGACAGTTCTGCATGAGTGAAAAGGAATATCATACTGCAGAGTTCTTCATTACCTACTCTGTCTGTACCACAGCAAAATAAGAATAATACTGATTTCTTTCTTCCTTTTTTCTCTTTTTTCTTTTTTTTTTTTTTATTCTGGTCTGTGGAAGATGTTTTACAGTTTTAATGCAGCTGTTTCAAGTGTGACTGTTCCTGTTCAAGGGCAGCTGATGTACTTTGTAATGCCACTGAACAGCCAACAAGCTCTGTTCCCCTATTGTGTTGAAGTGATAGGTATGTTTGCTAATCAAGAGGAGAGCAGAGCTTGCTGTCTGACTTGTTTATGTTTTATTTCTCACCATCAAGCTTTAGAGGGAGGCACAGAAAATGTGTAAGCATCTATATTATTCAGTGATGTATATGTGTACAGGAGTGTAGAAACAACCTAAAGTGCATTGCTGATATCTTCTAGTCACTCAGCCCTGAAATGAGCAAGGTGTCAGGGTTACCACATATTCCCAGCAGTACTCAGAGTACCCCAAACTTGGCATGACATTAGATAAACTCTTTATTAATTGTCACTGTGTCTTGGGTGGGTTTTTTCCCTCTTGTGGTTGCTTCAGTTTTGTTCAAAAATAGTGACCAAGGTAGAGGATTTTGACCATCAGGTTTCACAGAAGGCCTGTGGGAAGTGATCGGATCAAGGGGACGCTGCCTGGTTCCCATCACAGTTGCCTTTTAATTTTGTTGTAGGCTGCAGAGTTCTCCTTCCCATATGGAGGATGGCAGTGATTTAACCTCCAGAGCTGGAGAATCTCTTATGATCTGCTGAAAACTCGAAAGCACAGTGTACTGTTTATTTCTCTGTGCCATTCCTGGGAATTTCAGCCTCTGCCCTGATTCCCCAATCATCTCACAGGGATGTTGGCTTTAGCAAAATCCTACCTTATTGCAGTTTTACTCTGGGCTTCGTAAATTTCATTCAAATCTGATGCAAAACTGTCTTTAAGCATTCTGAAAATGTTTCAAAATAACCGTGTAATTTGACATCTTTGTAAATCCATGTCAATGATTCCGCTAAGAAGCATGATAACATAACATGCATCAAGACAGAAAGTTTAGCACTGCAGTCCAAAATTCAAGACTATCAGGAAAATTCCAGTGGTCCTTGTAGGGAATATATTTTAGAGAGAGAGAAGTTGGGATTTTTTATTATTTTTTTTCTTCTTCCTGCCCAGATCTCTTGGTTTTGTATTAGTTCTTATAACCTGGAGGGTAGGGAGAGCTGCCCTGCCCAGAGCACTGAAATTCTCCCCTTATCCCCTCTCTGCCTGCCTGCAGCTCAGGTCTTAGATAAGTATCATTTATCTAATAACATTTCTGCCTCCTGCTGCTGCTGCACTGTTCTGTAGTTAATTTTAAAAATCTCAATTTTAAGGGAATGCCTAGTTTTGCATTGTCATTTTGCTCTCTGTCGAGTGTCTGGTTTACTCTGTTCCTTTTTTCTTTCAGCAGATGGAGAATATTACTCTCCTTAACTTGTTTGTTGGTTGTTTTTTTTTTATAATATGAAGTGGGTATCCTCAATGAATACATTAATCTGTTTTCTAATTAATTCCCTGCGGTTTTCCTCCCTTTTTGCTGGTACATTGGATCCTGAGTGCAATTCTGTAAACTCAGTAATTTGATTACTTAAAGGAGAAGTAATGAATTCCATGATAGAGGTGTAAGTCTTTAGGAAACACTAAATTTCAGGAAGCAAATGGATTCTATTATTGCGGTTGAAAACCTGCTTGTACCCAGGGTATAAATGTGCACAGATAATAATATACTCTGCTGAAACACAGGTGCATCCCTGTCAGCTGGTCCTAAAGCAAATGACATTATTAGAAATCTGATGCATTTGCCCTCCTACAAGCACTTGTTGTTGTGGTTTTGTACGCAGATGCGCTGGCAGGGTGAGTATCAAAACATCAGCATTCCATGATGTGGATTTATGGAGCGTTTTTTATTGCTTGTTTCCAGTAGAGGCAACAGTGTGTTAGACACACTGTACAAATAAAGAGAAGGGACTCTCATTGCTTCTGGAAGATTGTTTTGGCTGATTTTTGGGGATGTGATTTTGCTGACCGTTCTTCTGTTTGACACTAACGCAGACACATTACAAGAGTCCTTTCAAAATTGTATAGTCACTCTTATTGAAATGAATAATTTAATTTTTCTGTAAAAGGGAAAATAAAAATACAGGGTACATAAGCTTAAGCATCTCAATTGAAATATTGTACTTTTTGAAGGCTGCAGTGAAAATATGCAGGATACCTCCTTGCCACTGTGTCCCATTACATTGTAATTGTAATCCCAGTCAGCATCTTGCTCGTGTTCTCTCTTCACTTAAAGAAAAATCATAATAGAGGAAAGAGAACTTCTATCTCTAAAATTAGGGAGTCATCAATGCAGTAATTACTGGAGTTGAAATACATTTTGGAAATCTATTTTCAGTTCTGAAAGCTTCAAGCCTTTGGGCAAATAGGAGAAATTTCACATCTCGCCTGCTGTGACAGAACCATTATAACCTGCTCAGTGGAATGCAGAATGCTACAGAAATTTCTCTCCTGTTTTAGGATTTCTTTTATACAGCTCAGGTCATTATTTTTGCATTTTGATACGATTATGTCATTGTGACATCAGCCCTGTATGGCTGAGAGAAAAAGTACATTGCAAAATTATGTAGAGATCAGGTTTTACCAAATACTTTTGCTTTAGTCCTACAGTTCCTTGTGAGTTTGTTTGGGGGTTTCGTGATAGCACAGTAAATATACAAAATCAACGGAAATTCCTCTCTCTAAAATCCATCAGTCATAAACAGAAATAACTTTATGTTTTGCTTCCTGTAGCAGTCTTACAAGAAAAAGTAGTTTGTATCCTCCTTAATTGCAGACTCAGTGTACCAAAGAGATGTCATGTTTTGAATCCTTTGCAGTCCCAGATAACCTTGTTATGAAGATCCTGGCGAAGCGCCTAAACGCACCGGACTGCGTGACCAAGGGTTGGGTGCTCTATGGCTTCCCAAGAGACACAGATCAGGGAGAAGAGCTACAGAAATCACATTTTATTCCAAACAGGTAAGCTATAAATTTAGCAATTGTGACATTACATATATGAAAAATTTGTTTATGGGAAAATACAGATCTTTATTGCCATTGCATAGGCTGCTGCATCTTATTCATTTGTTCCTTCCTTAGCTAGAAAAGGGGGCTTGCTCCTGGAGAGTAGGAAATAGAGCGTTGGCCTTACAAATCCTCCAGATGGCCAAACTGTGGGAGAGAGAAGAGGTTTGTTCTTCTGGTTATTTGTTTGAGTTGCCTCTAAAGGCAAGCCGTAAGAAATGGATTAAAGTTTGGATTATATCAGAAGGTGTATTTTATTTGCAGCAGGAGGAGGGATCTACATCTCCTTTCTTTAGCATTGGCATAATATCATGGAAATATATTAGTATTGCGAGGAGCTCATTATGAGACTTTTGGGGTTTGTGAAATAATTAAAAACAACGTGAAAATTATATTTTATTTGAACTATAATGAAGTGTTGAGAAATGTAATATAAGAGAAATGAGCATCAAAAGAGAACTGTTATGACTGTGAGGCAAATAAAATGGGGTTACTCTGGTCCACGGGTGGCGAGAATTTGGGATTCTGGTGTACTCATCAAAGCTGAGAGGCTTATCTACCTCCTCCCGGGGTTCCTGGTGGACATCGTGGCCACTCCAAAGGCATGCGTTGGGAATTTGTAGTCTTTATGCTTCCAAGAAGCTTATTCTTATCTAAAAACTTGTAGGAAAAGGGATATTACCCACATAAGTGATTATGTTGGCAAAGTAACTCTTCGTGTGACTTGTGTGTGGCTGCCCTCAATTCACCTCCCACTCCCTGCACGGGGCACAGGAAAGATGTAGAAGAGTAAGACTGATTTGGAGAGAGAAGAGAGGAGAGTGAAAAGGGAGAGAGCTGGTGGTCATGCCATCAGGGTTTAAAAATGAAAGTATTTAGAAACAGCAGTAGTTTTATTTATTAAAAATAAGACAAAATACATCTTAAACAGGAATCCATTTCATGGAAAAAGGAAGAATCTTGAAATATGCTAGATTCAGTTAAATAACAGTTCCCATGGATTATTCTTCATGTGCATTTAGAAGGTAGGTCCTGAGTCCCTACACATGTACCCCAGTACCTGAGATCAGTGTGAATGCTCAAGTGTGTGCCATGTGCTCCGTTACAGATTGAGACCTCACCAAGTGAGGAAGATCAACTCATTATAAAATTGTGTGGAAATTTGGCACCGATCCATTTGCTCGTCTTCTATTTTCGTTAAGGAGCTCTGCACATTCATATCTGAGTTAAGAATTTGGCCCCTGCTATTTTATACAGGGGTTGAAGTAGGGGACATCATGCTACTTGATTGATTTTGGAGCTGATATTTGCCATGAAACTGAAGTAGTAGGTGTATAAGGGAGAAGGGGTGATTATAAACAAGAGGACATATTGCAGCACAGGATAGCAGGGCAGTAATTCAGTTTCAGTTGTGATGCTAGTTATAAAACACTATCTGCAGAGGTGGTGTTTCTGACATCAGGAGAAAAACCTGATAGAATTATAGCCTTGAAATCAATCTGGGAATAGGATGCAGAAATCCATAAATCAGACACAGAACAATCTACAAAGTCTCATTTTTAGGAGGGCTCTGTTGATGAAATTAGATTAAAATAAATTTACATATATATCAAGTTTATTATTAAAATCTAGTCACATCAGTAAACAAAATTATTTGTGAAAGAGTATGTTACTCTGTGTTTTGAACTCAAAGTAGACCTCTTTGCCTGATCAGAACACAGAGTTATTGTCTGCTTGTCAAGTCATAAATCTATTCCTTAGAGCTAATAAATGGTTAGTGTTCAAATACTATGTTTTATCTGACTCCCACCTCATAAAGCTAGTACACATAGTACTAAATTATACAGCATTGAGCAGGATCAGTCTCCTGACTCCTCCATCTTATGGAAAGCAAAACAAACCTAGTAATTGATGGTAGAAAAGAAGGAAAATAAAGTTATTTGAAAACAAACAAAATGGGCTATAAAGTTTGTTAAAATGCAATAATAAAAAAATCCATACAGCATCAGCCCCTGCATCCAAAGAACTGCCCTGGAACAAAAAGGAAAATAATTCATTTTCCAGTGAAAAAGTAATGTAGAGGATTTTCTTTAAATTAGAATTTGCAGTAGAGCAAAGGCTTGCTTATAGACTGGTGCAGAAAAACCTGTCTCTATCAGACAAAACCTGTCTACCAAAGAACTGCTCTTTCTGTACTCAGAGAAGACATGTATTGCTTTCTGTGTTCCTCCTTATGAAGCAGTTACTGCTTAAGTGGCCAGGATCCTAATCGTATTGAACTGTGGCAGCCTTTAGGGCAAATAAGAAGCTGAATCTATTAGTGGTCTCTCAGCTATCTGGTAAAAGAACACCATTAACCACTTAGTGCCTATGGTAACTGGGAATCCAAATACAATTACAGGTTGGTGTCTGAAGCTCAGAACTACTAGGGCAAAGGATTGAATTCAGTTCCTCATCCAGATGAGTATAAATAGGTAGTTTAGCTTTTTTTTATTATTATTATTATTAATGCCTGAGCAAAGCCAGGAAATACATATAGTCATGGGTAGGTCTAACATACAGAAAATTCTATTTAATATCTAGCAAAATCTTTCTTATCCTCTTCTGCTCTCTCCCAAACTTAGAGTTAAAATAAGTCTCAGCAGCAACAGTGTCATCTGTTACATATCTCTTGTCATTAGCTTCAGCTGGTTCATGACCAGCTGGCTGCTGGTTCCAGGCCAGCTTAAGGCAATCAGCAGTTTAAGGATTCCCTGAGCCAGAGGGTCATCTGGACAACTGTCTAATAGCCCATTTTCCTTGACTTTATAGTCTCTTTTTCAACACCCTGTACTTCTGGTCTCTGCCAACTCATATGGAAAAGAGTTTTACTTTTTTATGCGGTATTATATGAAAATACTTCACCTTTCCAGGTGCCTTTCTTCTGTGGAAACACAATTTTAAGCCTTCTCTTATAATACTTTCCTAACACTCCTGATTTTGTAAGCCTTGTGTATGTGCCTGTTCAGTGATCTCTTTCTCAGGCGAAGAACCTTGATCTGGTTTATCTGGTTATCCTTTCCTTTCCCCAGAGTCATTTCAGTATTCTGATCATCCTGGCCCCCTGTTCTTTACCTTCTCGAGTTATTCTAGTGGTTTCTTTTCTAAGGTGGGATAACCAGAACTGCGTTCAGTTTTGAGGATAGCACTATGTGCTGGATAGGTACATAGATATATCTATAACCATAACCTTTTTTCTTTTTTTTTTTTTTTAGTTTTGGTGTTAACTCCATGACTTGTAATTGCTGATATTCTTTTAGATGTTATTGTAATAGATTTTGGGAGAATGTCTTGTTTGTGTAAACTATGGCAACTATACTGTGTGTCTTCCATCAAAATTATACTGGAAAAAAATCACACTGTCCCAAATCTCAGCTGACTGCCTGCAACTTCAGCGAGGAGCCTAAAGACCCTTTAACTCAAGATCTCTGTAGTTTAAATTGTAGCCAGGTTTGTGTTTGTGTTCTCAAGCTGATGAAGAAAGCCCTTCCATCTGTGCCAAAGGGCTCTGCTGCTAAGTGCATCCTGGGGTTCCCAGTTCCTCTGTTCTATCATTTCCTTTGGGTTTTTTTTTCCATGTGATCCGAATCCAGGTTCGACTGTTTTACATTTCAGTATTGATTGACTATATTACAGCAGTATCTACAAACAATACAAGTGGAAAGACAAAGCTGGACAGGGGAGGGGTGAACTTGAGAATTGACCTAACAATACATATATAACATATTTCAAATACCCATTTTTCCAATGTTAAAGTATTTTCTTTCCCAGTAGAGAAAATAAACAGCACCAGCTTTTCCAGTACTAGTTTTCCAGCAGTGTTTTATTTGGCCTTCAAAACGATGTGGCTGTATCCTCGATAATGTCTTCTTTTTACATAATATATTTCAAGTTTCTTTTTCATCACACTGCTCAGAACCTATATTCAAACAGTTTAGGTTAATGAAGCTCCTAATTTCTAAGGCAGAATCTGAATATGTTGAAAAAGGGGAAAATCAGAATGGGAAAAAAAAAGGGGGGTGGCTTTTTTTTAACTATTTGGTCTTTACGTGGGGCTTTCGTATTTCTGCAGCTGATCCCAGTGTGGATTAGGGATAATAAACAGCCTATTAATGGAGGCCTGAACTGGGAAATGGAGTTTGAATCAGCAGCAAAATTCAATGGCTGGCGAAGGTTAATAACTCCATTACTATCAGCTCTATTTTTTAGCCGTTTGAAGAGCTAGGTGTTAGCCTTATCTTACTCCTCATTAATTGAGCTAATAGAACCCCAGTGACCCTACCATGCTGCCATTATCTGAGAGTTTACCAGGCATGGACTGGAATACTTATCACTGAATATGTATTCCTCAGATTCATTTTGATATCAGAAATATTTTTCTTAAACATTGGCTGTCTTCAGGTCTCTTTTTGTCTTTTCACTTACTTGCTGCCTTCTGTAACAGCTACCTATTTGGAAATTACATGTAAATGACTTAATTAAAATCCTATCAAGGAGCAAGCTAAGTCTCAAAATAGTTGCACCAAGGAAACATAGTAGAGATTGAATTGTTCTGACATGGAAAAATCTTACAGGGCATTTTTAAAACTTTGGCCTAATTTAAGTGATGGATATTGTGTATTTATAATAGATGCATTTTTTAATTGATGGCATACAAAAATGTGATGAGTAACAAGGAATAAATGTTATAATTATATCTACTTATTTGCTCCTCGTTTTCAGGGGGGAAAAAAAAAAAAAACAAACAGAAAAATGATGTGGCAATCAAGGTCCTAAATCAGTACAATAAAATTTGCCTGCACCAGGGAGGGAGACAAACACTAAGAAAAGTCCAAGTGGCCTACGTAGGATTTGGCTTAATTTATATAGAAAGTAGTAAAAATAATAGGCAGACCAATTCTCTGTTTCAATCATTCTCATTTTTTGTCTCTTCTGATTAGAAAGCAGCTCACTCTTACCAGAGCCTTTATATGCTTGCTGGTTTACTGACTGTTGTCTTCACTAATGCTAATTGGTTTCCTTTTTATTCTCACTTTGCACATCAGTGCTCCCATCTCAGCTACTCTCCCCCTTCTCCCTGGCGTGTTCAAAGTCAAACAGACTGACCCATTTGGTAAAAACTATGGGGCAAGACAGTGGGAGCTAAAGGCACGGGATCTTCTTGGGGTCAGTGTTGTGCTTAGGAAATAGAAACGCATTTTGGAAAGTGTGTTTTAGGTGATGAATTCTTATTTGTCTTCCCCACTCCAGTGGAGGTGCTCACCCTCTCAGCTGTACATCAAGTACACATATAGCCACGCTCGGAGGGACCAGAACACCGTGGCCAAGTGTTAAAATTACAAGTTTTTTCCCCAAGAAAATCCATTACCAATTGTGCCTTTCCCAAGCTCCAGTAATTCACTCATTGCATTATCCCTTGATGCAACAGTTTCGAGACTTACTCCCTTCATTGACAAGCTTTTAATTAACACATTTACCTTTGTTTCCTGATTTGCCACTGTTGCAAGAGGCATCACTGAGCATTGCTTAAGGGGCAAAATATACCAGGGAAGCTCCCATTACCTTGTGTGTATCGGCTGTGTATAAAAAGGTGTACTTGCTCTGGCCTGAAGGCTTCACTAAGCAGTCACACCTTTGGGCTGCTGAACAGTGACAGCTAATTCTCCACACGGAGTGCAAAAAGCCACACACATGCAATCTTTTACCCCACAGAAGTCTGGTGGAAGAAGCTCCTTACGTGGATTTCTGAGGTTTGGCCGTTGGAGGGAAATCCTTATTCTCCATTCTCCCTTTCATCCTTAGTAGATTGTGCTCTCTTCCTGCATAACATAACATAACACTAATCCAAATAGAAACTATTGCTGTTAAATAATCCAATAGATGGGAAATTGGATGATTACATTAAAAAGATTATGTCACTTCTTGCTGCACATTCTGCCTGACCTATATTGGTACCATAAGAGCTTTTCTTTCCATCCTGGGGAAAGGCGTTAATATGCATCTTGAGCCAACAATAGCAAAACATCAAATACAGTTTTAAAATCCGTCTATGGGCTTTTTGTAGGATGCTGCATTTGCTGTCACAAGCATCGTGTCTTGTTTCTCATTCTGCTCCAACAAGAATAGGAGGTATATTTGGCTTCAGTTGTGGGAGGCAGGTATTATTTTTAGAAGTTACCTCATACGAGCTCCTTTTGATGGCTGGATTATGTTTGATGAAGTCATGGATGCAGCAATTAAGGAGGTCTCTGATCTCAGCCAGCTTCCTAAGTCTCCAGGAAGAGAAAGAAGGAAAGCTTCTACTTCTAAGTCAGTGTTTTTATTTTTTAAGGACCCAAAACCACATGCATAATCCTTTCATGCTTTTTGCTGCTGAAGGGAGGGATATTTTTCTGCAGTAGTTACCTCTCTCAAATAAGGAGACATTAGGAAACCCAAAGACTTTCTATCCTGATTGCCCTTATGCTGAAACCATTTTTCTCAAAAGATGCCACCAGTAACAAGGTTGCCTTTCTGAATGCAGTATCTAACTGGAAAGGGAGACAGAAAACTCCAAAAGCAGTGGAGTCTTGAGCTACTTTTCATGTCTTTGGCAATGGCAGCAAGGTTTAGACTGAGTTTATGAAAGTCTGTTACCACATTTGCTGTCTGATACTGAGAGCGCGGGGGCAGTACAGTACAAATACGCGTTGCTTTTGAACTCCACAATCAGCAGAATTCAGGAATTCCGGAGTAAAAACTTAGGGCAAGATCGTGCTAGCTGTGCTTGGATTTAGTAGCTTCTTTGGATCTGAGTCTAATCCCAAGGTGAGCCATTGCTCAGTGCTGGTGTGACCGGCAGAACTGGCCCACACTGGAAACCACAGGCAGAACAGGCATTACGCTGCTTTTTGCTTAGATTCTCCAAGCTGAAGATCTGGGAAGACAAGTGCATCAGTCTGTAGCAAATATAATACGGCTGGGGTGATTAAAACTGTCAGGGAATATTGCATATTGAATGGAGACTAGTTTGTCATTACCATGAGGATTAGAAAGTGTAATCTTCATTAAAACATCAGTGGATTTACTGCTGTTTGCCTTGGAACGAGATATTTGCTCAGAATTTTCTAGTAAGTAAATTTAGCCATTGCAGGGCAGTTTGAGAGAGCAGAGCTGGATGCTGTCATAGCTTTTTCTGCAGGAAAGGTCACATTTGTGTGACTGCAGGTGATCCAGACCAAAAGAATGAGATCCAGACAGAAGGGATCATTCCTGCCTCTTTGTATTGGCCATGAATGTGCCCCAAAGTTAAAGAAAACAGGAACAAAATAAAGAAATCACCTGGGGTTTCAACCCCTTCAGTCTTTTGGACTCTTCTGTTTGGCAGAGATTTATTTTTCTTAGCAGTTTGTAGTAAAACACTGAACTGCCCGAGCAAAGTGTTGGGTGCAGTGAATTTGCCATATTTTTATAAGTTTACTTTCTCCTTTTAAAATTAGGGTTTCCTCACAGAATTCTGACTCCAGTTGTATACTTCTATGCTCCATGGGTGAGACTGCCTAGAATTAACTGGTGAAGGAGGAAGCCTTTAGCTTCCATTCAAAACGTTACTGCCAGTCCATTATACTGAATCCAGATTTTTATGAACTTTCTGTTAATAAATATCTGAAACACATTTTGCTCCGTTATTATTAAAGAATTCTTGTATCCCTACAGAATTCTGTAATTCTTACAGGAAGTAGCTGTTCCTCAGAAAAATCATCCAATAAAACACAGCAAACCCAATGGTGGCAGGTGAGAAGGTTGGACGTAATGACAAGGGAGAACTAGGAAGAGATTAATTTCTTAAAGTCTCTTCTGCCCCCTTCTCTGGCTGCGTATTTGCGTTGCAAACCTAGGAACTTTGATCAGTGCAGCTTCCAAATTGTCCCATCTGCAAAAACTGGAGAGTAGCTCCCTCTGATTTATTAAGCATCATGTTGTTTTATTGCTGAGTGTAGGAGAGCTCCATACTCAGACTGAATATTTCTTTTTAGTTCCTGCCTTGCAGAGAATTTCTCCAGCAGTTCCTAAGTTTCTCCTCATGCCGGCCTCCTCCCTCCATCCCTACCTGCCCCCTCTATAGATCTGAACCGTTGTTTTACCTTGTTGATGTTTTGTCTATATTTGCTTTAACCAGATGCCCCTCTTTGCATGCAGCACTGGGACTCATCCCCTCTCTCCTATCAACAATAATTAGCCTTGTAAGACTAATGGAAGAAATCATGTCTAATTACCCTGTTGAAGGCCCAATTATGTTATTAACATTTGTGGGCTATAAGCTAATGATGAGGAGAGCCTCTCATTTGCATAGCATTAAGTTAATTGAGCTGGAAGCTATGGGGTGGATAGTGGTGATGATAGCAGGATTCTGTTACAGAATGGATAATGATGACCGGAGCAGGATGATTCACCTGACAGGTTTATTAATTAACGGCTATCTGATTACCTAAAAGAAATGGCAAGTGGCAGTCCTTCTGAAAGAAGCTGCAGTAATTTTTTAATGAAAGATGCTATATCACTGCTGATATTCTGGGGTGATTTATGGTAACGGTGGGGGAAACTCTTTACTGGAAGCCTAAGCAAAAACCTCTTCTGGGTTCTTCCCTGCCCTTGCAAAAATGTATTGTGAAGGTCTGATCTTTCTAAATATGCCTAAGTCTTACACGGTACGTGAAGTAGGGATGTGCCAGTGAATTTGTGTGGCTGTATGGACAGTGTTATTTTGAAAATCCTTAATTGTTATATAATCTGGGAGTTTTGCCCTTGGAAGAGCCAGAGGATTTAATTTTGTAGAAGGTTTTTCATGATGGTGTCAGGCAGAGTTCTGTCTTGTATTAGGGAGAGAATAACTATAAACATTCAGCTTTTCACATTTTCCTGGTACCTACAAACTGCAAGTGAAGATGAGTGCCCTTACCTTTAATTTATTTCTGGGTACCAGCAGTTATGCAAAGTTTTTAGGCCTTTTTTAAGGAACAGGGATTTTTTTTTATTATTTAAAACAGTTCTAAGAATAAAAATCCACCTTTTTGTTTAGATGTTGGATTCTGTCTGGTTAATTCCAAATACATTGTAATTCACAAAAGACTCGAGAGTGTCTTGTTTGAACTACAGTATCTTTTAGATTAAAAAAAAATAAAATCACTCTCTTTAAAAGTTGCCTGTGCAATCAGTCCAAAACTGAGGAACTGGCTGCATGGTTACTCATGGTTAGAAACCCACAGCTCAGTTCTGAATGTGTCTGAATATCAAATATAGCTTCCAGTCAGCAGGTCTTTTTAGATTTTTTTCAGCTACATTGAAGAGCCCTTTAATAAATCATGTGAACTCCAGACCTTAGCCAGTGACTAAGATACCCAGTTCATCCTGGAACAACCTTTGAGCAGACTTGTCCCAGGAAAAAAAGAAAGCATTGCAAATTTTAACCTTTTGCTGAACGGCTTTTTATCCATTTAGGTGGCCTGATGGTTCATGTTTGAAAAGTGAGAGATTTGTAAAGAGTAGAGACCTGTAGATAAAGTAGAGTTGCCATTACTTTGCCGTTGGAGAACTTCCATGTGCAAAGTCTCCCTGTGTTCTGTGACTGGGTACAAGAGGGGCTGAGAACATTCCCTTGATCTGATGTGGTAAAGAGCCTAAAATTTTAGTTTATTAGATACATAAATAGACAAATCACCACAGGAACTTTTGCTCAAAAGAAGGAGAAAAATGAAAAATCAAAGAGGAAGGAAGTAATCTGGGAGAATTTCTCCTGGAGCCAGCAAATAGTCTGCCCTCTTTACAGGTTATGACTCGCAGGTGCCAGCAAGAACAGAGTCCAACCAGTTACCACCGATGGAGAGTGAATGATTCTGTGCAGCTGTGGACAACTGTGTGATGTGGAACGAATGAGGGAGAAGGGTTTGTGTAACATTTAGAAGGAGCATCTTCCAGCACGTGATGACAGAGGACCTAATGTCTGTAGTTGTGTAGAAACTGCCTAAAAAGGTTGTTCAGGAAACCTAAGACAATGAATAAGTGCCTTTGCTGGAATTCAAACCCTACATCCTCCCGATCCTCATTAGCTTTCTGTAATCACTAACCCACACAGCCCTTGTTGGATAGAAATATCTTGACTGTATAAATTAGTTTTTCTGTAAGGTGTTCTGGAGTTCACTACAGTGCCCCGCTGTATAAAATAGACAAACACAGCATCCAGCCAAGATCTGATAGACCAGGAATTATGTATTTAATTCAGAGTTCTGTATAGAGTGCTCATAAAAGCTTGATCATGATAGAGGGGCCAATAAACATTTGGGAACATAAATATTTTTGTAGGAAATGGCTTTGTGAAGCATTTAGTTTCTGAGTAATAAGAAGAACAGAGAAAATCAGAAGAGTAGAAATCTCTAGGTACAAATCTGATGGGTTATGTATGTTGCAATGGTAATAATGTTGAGAGAGACGTTTTATGGGACCAGTAGCAGCAAATACATTGAGTCCTGTGCTTTTTACTAATGTCTTTGTCTCCTTGTGCTTGCCCCACTTGCTATCCCTGCTGCTCCAAAACTCAGCTTTAAACCCAGAAGAGCAGCGGATGAGACCTGGGGGTGCTGGGCTGCTCCTCTGGACAGAAGGATGTAAGTCCTCTGACAGACTCTTGGAGTCTCAGGCCATGATCAGATGTTCCCTAGAGGATGGATCAAAATCTACACAAGACCAGGCAGCGTTTGTCATCAGGGATGGACCATAAGGGAAAATACGACCATATGAGGATTTGAGGGGAAATGATGCTCACTCTGTGTGTCTTTTGTTTTTCTGGAACATCCATTACTGGAGTACTTGGGCATCAGTTAAGTCAGACAACACGAGGAAATATATTTCAGAAAAGCACACATCAAAAAGTATTTTAAATGGCCAAATTGTAGAACAAAATATTCTGGTAATGCAGCTGGTGCTCTTGTCAGTCTGTAGGCTAGAAAATAAGAAGAAAACCAGTAAGAAAAATAAAACCAACCTGGGAATAGCTAAGCAGGTTAGAAGTGATGTTTTGGCTGCAAGGATTTTGAGAGCTGTAGAGAAAAACAGAACAAGATTAGAAAATGTTTGTCCATCCTGTGTGACAGATGTGGGAGAAGATGTAATCATTTGTTTCTTCTCTTTTTTCCTCTGAAAACAGCAGCAGCAATGAGCTGGCAGGCACAGTGAAATGCAGTTAGCAAAAGTAATGGGAGTTGAAAGTTTGACCTTTTGTGATAGAAATTTGATATGAAAAAAGGGTCTTTTGATAATTTCTCTATCCAATCAGATATGGGAGATGTCTTGATCCTGTTTCCTCATTTGCATGCTGACTGATCTCATTTGAAAACCCAATCATTCAGAAATATTGGGACGTCAACAGAAATGTTACAAGCGAGGAGCTGTTTTATCTGAAAGGTCTGCAGGATGTCATCTCTTGTTTTTCACTCCAGTGGCCTGATCTCTTCTTCATGATTCCATGTTTTTATTGGCAGGATAAGTTGAACATATTGAAATGCAAATAGCCCTTTCCACATTGAACCAAAATCTAGGAGTTTTTTCGGTATGATTGATTGTATCCAGGGCACTTCAAAAGCAACAAAGAAAATACTTTCTGCAGTGCTTCTGATTTCCTGACATTGCCAAGTTCTGATGTTTCCTGCTAGCAATCATTGGCACAAAGAGATTCCTGGGCCTGCTCTCACCTCTGCTTTTTCCCCATGGAAGACCCGCATTGATGCAGCTCCCTGTTTCTGGGACCAGTGCATGAGGTTGTTGAGTTGGTCTGCACAGACGGACACGCACACTTTGTTGTTATCCCAGGTGCTGAGTGTCATGAATGTATTTAATTACCAAATTGAGGATGTGTTTAATCCAACAATGGTATCATTCAAAGCCTGCCAATGTCATATGTTTGCTTTCAGCTGTGTGTAAAACTGTTCAGATGATTATCTAGCCTGTCAGATTCCAGATCCGAGGCACTGCCCATTCAGGAGAGTTTAAGATCAACTTCATCTTCCAGACAATTTAACCTTTCTATTTTCTGCACCAGACAATCCAATTTCCATTTTACTCAACCACACAGTGGTTTAAGGGCAAGTTTTCCTGCTGGGTAACTGGTGTCATTATTCCTTATTAATGGAGTCCTTGGAAATGGGACATTCACCTCCTTCTTTCTGGGGCTTCTTGGGCTTGCTCTGATTTTTAGAAAAATATAAATATTCACTGAATCGAAGTCTCTTGCCTCCCTAGGGAACACCTGCATTAGGCTGCAAAGGTATTCTGCTTTTCTGGTTGGATGTAATCCTTTATACAAAACAGAACAGTTCCAACAGAAGGGCAGAGATGGATTTCCTTAGTTTAGTGTTGTGGCGCTTGGCTTGGAGACAGTTCAAAACTGGAATGTTGAAGCTGGCACGTTTCGAAGAGCTATCCTGAGAACGAGCTGTCCCTACTTAACAAAACCTTCCTTGAAACTCGTGTGGTTTTGCACAGAGTTTTGCTTCTGGCAGCCCAGCACACCCTCTTGTTTATCTGGAGCAGGCAGGTTTGGAGAGAAGATCTTGTGCTCTGCACCGTAGGGTGGAACACGTGAGGAGGTGAGAGAAAAGCCATGGCATCAGTGAGGGTACTCCATAGGGACTGCTTTCCAAAGCCACATCCTGGAGGGAACGGGTGCGAGGAAAGGGATGAACCAGATTATAAGCTTTACATAATAGGATATTGTGAAAGTCATTGAGTTGGTGTTTGTACAACACTTTGAGATGTAAAGCTCTGAATTAGACAGAAGGTCAGGATGTACCAGTGCTCCTCAGGTGGGTGACAATATACCTCAGTAGGGACCCAGAGAAGTTCACAGTCTTCATCACTGAGCTGCATAAATAGGATATTTACCCAGATTGTTCTTCATTCAATGGATTTCAGGGTCTAATTAGAGCATATTTTTCTGGTGTTTATCTGCGAGTACCCAATTTCTTCATCAGTACATGTGCTTCTGTGTACGGGTTGGGGACCTCATTGCTAGAAGAACGTGCCTGGTTTTGACTGATCGAGAGAGATTCTGTTTCATCAAATCCTGTGGCCTGTCGGCTAGGGAGGAGTGCTTTATAAAGCAGCAGAAATGGGAAATTTCCCCATTCCTTGTGTAATAAACCAGAGTTGTTGGTGTGACTGCCTAGCATGACTCAGCAGCTCTCTGAGTTAGACACTAAGCATTCTCCCAGATGGGAAATCAACTGACTTCATCTCTCCTGTATTTTAGAATATTGAACCACATCAGTTAAAACAGGATATATTATTGTGGATAACCACAGCAATCTGGCTCCTCCCTGCTGGATCCTCTCTACCTTCTTCTTTGGCTCCTCTGTATTAAAAAAAAAAAAAAGTGCAGCTTAGTGTACCAATATTTTCTCTGTGGTGAAGTCAGCATAGAATATTAGTGTCCAAAAAGTTGTAAAACAAAAGACTATCATATGTTGCACCTTTTAATCATGTAATTGCTGAGTGACATTTAACTCTGAGGCTTTAAGTTACTCCTTTGTCAACCAGCCTTCTCCTCCTGCCCTTCTCATTCCTCCCTCCTCCCGGAGCAACCTGCTTTTGCAGAGTAGTGCTTTAACTACACTGAAGTTTGGCTGGGCTTCTACATATTACAGCAGCAACACGAAAGCAAACAATTGAAGTATTTGAGAACAATGAAATATGTATGGCTATCTGTGACAGCCCTATAAAGCAGAGCAATTAGCCGCGTAATCCGAGAAAGCCAAAGCCACCGGCAGCCCACGGTTCCCTATTAGTTAAATGCTTTTTGTACGTCCTCATCCCATCAAATCAACTAACACTTCCTTTAATTGGTTCATGAATTATACAGCTTGGCTGCATTATAATTTAATCACCAGTAAACATTCCTGGGGCCCGCTGTAAAGTGTATAGCGCTCATTAATTCCTTAATTTCAGCAGATGGAAGGGGAGATCGGATGAACGGTGGCAGTACAGAGCGCCTTGGGCAATGGAAGAAGGAAAAAAAGGTGGGGGGCCGTTTAGGTTTTTTAAGGGCTGTCAGAAACTCAATCTGTGAGCTGTCAGCAGCTTGGACCCGTTTCCCCCCGCCTCCCCCTGCCTTCACCCCACCTACTGCTCCAAGTGACTGACGGATTCATATGGAGGCTTGTCAACCCGTCTTTAAACATCAAGCCAGCGGGTAAACCAAGCCCAATGTAAATTAATTCTTGTCTTACGGGCCCCCCTTTCTCTGTCCCCATGAATATTTCATGGCGGGCAGCATAAATATTAATTCTAATAGCTCTGCACAGTGGTTATTATTTCTGTTTTATGACAAATATTCATAAAATATTCAGGACCCTTTTTTAGAACATTTACACACTTGATTGTGAAATTTTCCAGCTTCCTGGGGACACAGTAAACATATTGGGGTTCTCTTGATGGACTTTTTTCTCTCTTAATTAATACTACGCCACATTAATATTTAATCGGATTTAGTTTTCTTTTCCCCAGAAGTGAACCCTATTACATTTGAGGATTTATTTGACAGTATTTAAACAGGGAATTTTTATTCCCTATTATGAAATTGGTTTCCTTTGACACATATATAAAATGACACATTATAATCCATTCTTTTCTTCCCTCCCCTTGCCCCCAAATCATACACTTTTTTGGTGTCAGTTCTTTTATTTATTTTATGTTACAGACCAGTTATCCTCCCAACAGCAAAAGTTAGTGTTTAAGTGATGGGGGTGGGGGGAGTTTAGCGTCGCATTTTATAGGAACACTAAGGATTAAAGATCATTTACTATAAATTTGATTCCACTCATTTACTAACGAAGAAAAGTATAAGAACCCTCGTTAGGAGCAGGAGGTGCCAGAGAAAAGCTGCAGTCAGGCAGCAAAGGCAGCAGTTCTGAAATGAGTTTGCTAGTGCTTAACCCAGGAGTTCTTGCTCCACTCAAGATTTGTATTGCAGAATCTCATTATTGCAGGGGAAGGTTGCAGACGTCTAAGGAAACACGACTGCATTTGGGGAAGCAGGTTCAGGTTCCTGACCTCGGGCCTCTGGGGCTGCAGAGGCTTTCGATTATCTGAGAGGGAGTTTGATTAACCTTGCGGATCGTGGAAATCGTGCCAGCCACATTACTCTGAAGCAGTGCCGGCTGCCATCTTATTCTGTGATTCATAAAGCACCGCTGGAATGAACTCCAGGGGGAATGCAAAGATGCTGGAATAACAGCTGAGAGTAAGAAAGAGGCAAAGAATAAAAATGAGGGGAGAAATGTAAAGCAGTTTTGAACGGAGGTACTCGTGCATCCAAGCCGCTTATTGCATGTGGGAAGAGTTAATATTACCTTCTCAAAAGAAGCTTTAAAAATGCATCGAAACCCCTGGTATGCAAACACTTGCTCTGTGTACGTGTGCCTTTCGCTCTGCCTGTGTAACGTTTACATACTGTAGCTCTTCAGACCACTGTCACCTGGAATGGCTCTCTCTGCCAAAAGGCCTGGGGTTCTTCATTGGTGTAAATCTGCGTGACGCCCCTGGGAACTACTTTGCTTTATCCCAGTCCGAGATCCAACCCATTGTTCTGGAAAACAGACGCCCAGTGATACCCAGCAGGGCTGCGCCTCTCCCCTCTGCCTAAGCTGCTGTGGCACCCGCTGAGATGCTGCTGAGATACCAGGCTGGTGGGGTGGGATGCGGGAAGGGACCCTGCCACCTCAGCTGTCTGGGCTGCTGGGGGCTGAACATGTCTAAGCGGTGGGTGGAAAACATCTAACGGAGTCATTACTCTGCACTGCTGGTGAAGGGAAGGAACATCTGCAGCTACGAAGGATGTTGTTCATCTCGCTCCCCTGGCCAGAAGCCATGCCCTGGGAATAGTGCCCCACTTTGCTGCCTTTTGGAGTTATTCGACAGAAATGCATCCATTTGAAAAGTAAGATCCGTTGTCTGCAAATAGCCTGTCATCACACAACTTACAGGAGCTCGATGAGCAAAACGCTTTTGCCGATTAACCTGTGGTTTAGTATTTATGCTGTGTATTTTCCCTTATGGTCAAAACCTAGAGGGTGAAATTACTCCCCAAAATAGAATCAAGCATCTTTCATCAGGAAATATCCCAGAATTTGAAAGACGTCAGTGAATAAAACCTCCCAACAGCTCCTTCCATAAATAAGAGATTAGGATCATTTCCTCCATTGCAGAGACATGCAGAAGCAGTATTTAGGGTAGAAAGTACACTAAGATCCATGTCCGGTCAGTAGGGCAGCCTCAGAAGTTCATTTGCAGTCTGGTTACCCATGGACAAAATACCTGGTTTACAGCTGCATTGAGAGAAACCTCAAGACTGGGAAAAAGGGATATGGGATCTATGTAACCAGTTTAATTTTCAAGAGAAGTATTGGGGACACAGGATGTGATTATGGAAATACAGTGCGCTCAGGATCCTGTGGCCAGCCCCCTGGCTTTTGAGAAGAGGCTTAGCTGAGGTTTCAGGTTCAAGTTGTCTTTATACTGCAGGAAAGGGAGCATTCTTTAGGGGAACTGATTGATCCAAGTCAGGTATCTCTGGCTAGAAAGTCAATGAAGACAAGATAACCTGGGTTTTAGCTGGGATTAGTCACTCGGATTCAAATCTGAACTTCCTTGTACCCGTCAGCTTGAACAACTGATTTGATTTGCCGTAACATTATGATAATTGTGCTACCCAAGAAAATGACCTTTTGGCAGTGAAGATTTTTTTTGTATCTTGGCCAAGCTTGCCATCCCACTACTGTCTGGCTTGTGCTCCCTGTATGATCCAGAAGTTTGTACAAATTCATACATTTTTTTTGGAAACTTTTAAAACCAAAAAGCATAGTCAGTTTTAACAATGGCTCTTCCAGTTTAGCCGAATCCAGGACAGTTGCTGGAGACGGTATTTGTCTCTCTGCCAGTTCAGTCCCTAATGCCCCCCCGAGGCTTTTCCATCCTTTTGCAAGAGCTGGGTTATCTCCTTCTCCACCTGCTTTGGCTCTGTTTTATGAACCAAAGGGAGGAGCTTGCATTTGTGCCAATGATCACATACGGATCTTACCTGTGGTGGCCTTTTAGAGAGCTACTGCATCCATACACTTCAGCAGCCTCGTCTCTTTTACAGCTTTATATCTCAATTACAAAAATTGTAGTCATTGCATTGCCAGAACCAAGTCTTCCAGGAGTCTTATTTTCCATGGGGAATTGTGCTGTAGCACCAGATAAGACTGTATTCATATCTCCATGCTGAGTAAGACGTTCTGTGCCTTACAAAAGCCTCAATTTTCTAGCCTTGAATTTGACATTTTCTGTGTCTGCCTGGAAAAGAGGGTGACTTTGTGCCCCTTCCTGTCCTTTCCCTTCTTCCTCTCTTTCTTCTCCTCCTCTCTTTCACTCTTTCTTTCCCAGTTTCTTTTGCTCTGATTTAGCTAGGGTTCTGCCAAGGGTCTGCCAGCAAAGTTTGCTGCAACTTTGAGATCACACAGGCATCTGATCTTCGTGTTCTTTTTTTTCTTTTTTTTTTCTTTCCAAGCAGACTGATGTGGTACGTTGTAAACTGCCAGGAGCACTTGCTAATTTAGTAGTTAATGACAGTCACAGAGAGTGTTTTTCTTGCCCCTGGAGAGATTTTAGACACAGCTGGGGTAGATTTGCCACTATCAATTATGCACAATTTTAAACAAGAATTGGCCAGCAGGGGCCTCTTTTTTTTGCAGAGTGCAGAGCGTGAAGAATGGGAATATGGCAGCTGGTACCTGCCTATGAGGGAGAAGATATATAGGAGTCAAGAAAATATGGGGAAGATTAATAGCTTACTATTTTTAAAGTTGCAGTTTCAACTCAAAAGTTTAAATGCTATGTTAAAAGTGGCCCAGTGTTGTTTGGTGAGTTTTGGGTTGTGTTTTTTTTTTAATTCAAGCATCCTAACTATTGCAAGGCCTGATCTGGCCCTGGTGCAGCCACAAGCAAGTCAGTGGTCTCTGTTTTTAAAAACCAGGTAAGGAGTTCGGATTCTGTCTCAGATATCATGTTGCGTCACATTTCATCCTTAAATGAAAACGAGGTATGTATTCAATTACATTTAATGGTATAGGTCAAATTTCACAGACAATAATTTTCCTTTTTATTTAAAAATTAAAAAAAAAAAAAGGTTTTGGGCTCCCCTCCACCAATGCCAACCCAGAGCAACTCCAGGTAATGGGAATGTCAAGGATGAGAATCTGACCTAAGTAAATAGCTCAGGTCTACAACAGTCAACATCTGGATCTATCTAGCTCAGCCTCATAAAACAATTGTGTTTAAATTACGGGATGAAAACTGGTGGAAGGCCATGGCCTACAGGGAGAGCTTTAGCTGTCTCGAGCTGTGGAGGCAGTGACAGGGCAGTGGAACCATCCTGGAAGGTGACACAGGAGGAGCGTGCTTTAATCCCCAGCTCAGCAACACCACAGTTGAGGCACACGGCATTTGCTCCTCTACTGGCAACACTCATCATTTTTCCATGATAGGTGCTTTGAGTCAGTGACATTATATCCACAAAACGGGAAAACCACCACCCAAACAATTCTCCTGAGGGCAACGCTGGGCACTGTTAATAAAACTAGGCTGGTTGCTGCCTGGAACAACTGCAGTTAGAATATGGGTGCTGCTCTCTAGGTCAAAAAGCCTGCTGTCACTTACTGTATAGTTAGGGCACATTTCTCCAAAAATGCTCTGTCGTGATCAGGCACGAAATAAAACATCTATCACCCATCCTTTTACCTTCTCCTCTCTCTGTCTGTGAAGGGAAGCCATCAGGATGCCCTGGTGGCCTCTAAAATCATAGACGACGACGTCTGAATAGTCAGAAGCCAGAAGCCATTGGAATACCCCTTTGGAATGCCAGATGGCTGGTGGGAAATCAGCGGTATATTCCAGCTGCTACAGGCCTTATATTTTTCATCATCCTCCAAAGGCGACTAGTTCTCATTTGGCTAGGTACACAGTGAAGGTGTCATCAACATTATTAATTTGTTGGAATTTAATCTCTCTAACGTATCTGAAGGCTGTAAGAGATTAGACAAGTGATGTCAAGTACAGTGAGGAAGAGACAGGATTCCAACACAAGTTGGGTTTTTTTGCCTTTTAACATTTGTGTTCCTGGTTTTATTATCTGTGAAAGCGAGCTGAGAGGGCTGGACCTTCTCTCACATCCCTCTCCTGGGAGAGACAACAAAGGAGAGAGGACAGAGCTTTGCTTACCAATCACTTGGCTTCAATCCTGCATCTAGCACTGCTGTTGCCACTCGGTCATAGTTAGGGGGGACATTTGTCCTCAGAGATGTGGGCTGAGAGGCTCTACTGAGTTATACCCCACAGAGCACCAGTTTGTAACTGGATGCCCACGATTTATGGTTGCCTCTGGGCAGGTGATGTAGGAGGTGAGGGTTCTTGGTGCATCCCTGCCCGGCCCTCCCCGGTGCACACCTCGCTTTGCTGCTGATTGACGTTACTCACCTGTTGCGGAGCTGCAGTAACAGCTGCCAGCTCTGAAAGAGAAGCTGTGCGAGATGCTAATCTAGCAGTATAATGTAGTATACTTTGATATGAGGCTGTGTTTCCTCGCCTCCCTGTCTACCCATTCTGATGACATCTGTTTCATATTTCCCCTTGATAGAAGTTGTGACACATTACAACATACAAAGCCTGGCTGATTCCTAAAGTGAGCTTTACAGAGGATGCGTTTATGTGAAAGAAATTTACACTTGGTATGTGAAAGGGGCCAAGCTCTCCTTGGAGATAAACCCAGGACTTGGAGGGAGTTGTTCCAATTACTGCTCTAAATGCTGGATCAAGGTCGTGGATGCAGCCCTCTATCTTAGGAGGATTTCCAAGAGAAATCCAGCAAATGTTACCCGGACAGTGGGAGGGTCGAGATCTTTATGTCCTGTGACCTGAGTCGTAGGAGTCTGAGAGGGGGACACGGGTGAAGTGTTGCTCAGAAATGCCTTGAGGAGCTGAAGGAGATGTAGCACGTACCCAAGGCTAGCACTTCACAGAGAGTGCATACATGTAAATAGGCTTTACTCATGTGAGTAAGCCTCCTGGGGCTGCATAATAGACTGCGTGTGGTATGTGTCTCCTTCAAAATGATAATAAAGCTTTCTAATTGAAAGTATTTTAAGTCTAGACGGTAGTTCTGTCAGTATTTTTCCCCTTCATCTTTTTTTTTCCTGCTTCTGAACGATTTTAAACTGACAGCCCTGGGGAGTGATGCTTTCTCTCATCTCTAGACGTACGGTGTGGCAGGGTGAGGCATCCCGCCTTCTGCTGGAAGGACCATTGGATTTGGAGTTTGTGCTGTTGTGGAGTACATTCTGTGTGTGCCATTATGCAATGCATCTGGGGGGAAAAAAATCTATATTAGCAGGGATGTCTGTAGTCTCCCACATCTTCCCCCTACACTCTTCTTTAATGGTGACACCAGACTGGATAATAAGAAGCATCTTGTGTAAAAGAGAAGGGAATCTCAGACAGGGCTTTCAGAGTTCATTTTGTTGGCAGCTTTTTAAGTGGAGTTTTTTAGGCTCTTCTGTTTCAAATACCATAATACTTTTTGAGTTAGTAACTATGAATTGCGACAAGCTTTCTTGATATGCCAGGTTATAATCCTTTAGTGGGTTTGTTTATTTCAGAATATAATAGGAAGCCGTATCAATTATTATGACTGTATAAATGTTGTTCCTCTCTACTAGAATATTCATCTTGAGACATATCATCAGATGTTACCTGTTCTGACAATCACGTTCTTGTGCCATTGTTGGGCAACAGAAACAAAGGAAAACAAAATGTTAGGAGTGTAAGGGATAAAAGAGTGTTGAAACTGTTGTTCTTTTCCTGTCTTTGGAATCTCTGAGATCTTGAATGTTTTATTCTTGGCTGTTATTTTGTTACCACAGTGTGAATAGAAGTCATTATCTGTAAACATTTGAAAAGAGAGATGATTTTCATAACTTTAAATCCTACAAAGGATTCTAGTAATCTGCTATGTGCATGCCAAGGTAAAGCTCAGCCTTTCATCAGGTCTGATCCCACCCAGTCAGTGTAAAATGTTCCTTTGGTGAATGTCTAAAGCATACAGTATCTTTTGTGAGAGGCAGAAAAAAAACGTAAATAGGAAGCCTGGCCTTGAAGGCAGCAGCAGGAGAAGGTGTATTATAAAGAAAGATGTATTTACAGCCTTAGGGCTGTGCTCAGCTGGTAAAAGTTTATTTTCATAAGTTGTCAAAGGAAGCTGTATTTTTTATTGTGTTCTGAATTACTCGTTGAATGGGATCTTTGTCCAGATCTGCTTTAGTCTGTGATTGCAGCGGCCTCTTCCAGGGGCTGGAGGATGGAGGACTCACAGCTCTGCTCCTTCTCAGCAGTTTGTTGAGAATTTTCTACTGAAGAGCTTTTGATCTAGAATATAAAATTAACAGGAGAACCAAAATGCCAAGGAGGAGTCAATGATAGATGGGCTCAATGTTTTATGTGCAACGGGGCAATGTGGCTGGGGTCGGGAGAGCTGGGTTTTGTTTTCTGGTTCTGTTGTCTCGATTCAGGTCAGAGCTTTTGTGTAACCTGGATGAAGTAAGTTGGCAAGTCCCACCCCATCCTCTGGTGAAAAGTAGCTCAGAGCACGGAACCCACACTGAGGGTCTGACTTTTTAAGGTGCTGAGCAACTGTGTCGTGTTCAGACTGAACGGGAATTACAGATTTTGTTCTTAAAATCAAGCATTAATATTTCCTCTTTAGCAGTCTGAGCAGTGAGGCCGGTTTCAAGCGGGTATGCCGTACCGAGCTGCATTCTGTGCCCTTGGTGCTGCTCTCTGCAGGGCAACGCTAGGGGAAGGGAGAGGGAATTTTCAGCGTTATAACATGGCATGTATTAAGTCTGATTACTCATTCTGCTTTTAAGGATGCCGGACAGGAGTGGGAGACAGGAATACTCACGCTGTGTGGGGAGACAAGGGCAGAAGAAGTGAGAGCTGACTGAGACAGCAAGAGGGAAACCCCTTCCACGGGCAAGGAGTCGCACAGTGCTGTTGTTAGGGAGGAATACACAATACTGGCAGACAAGCTCTTTTTCTGTCCTTGACAAGAACAGTAGCAATTTTTTTCTTTGCCTTTTGCAGAATGGCATTGGGATTGTATTTGCTGGTCGGGTTGGGAAGCTGGATCCAGAGGTAACTGCTGAGTTGTGAGGGAGTTGTGGCACACCCTCAGACAGGGGGTAATTCTGTCACTGGTGTCCACACTGTTTTGTTCGCTGAGCTCCGTCAGTGACACACCACCACAAATATCATGTGTTAAAGAGCTTCTGCTTCGAAAAGCTTGGAGACTAAACATGATGTGAGGAAAAGAAGCAGAGAAGAGAGGTCCTGTGCACACGCAAATGTTGTCTGGTGCTAGTTTTGAGTGGTGCTGTCACTTCCACGTTTGTGCGCGCCCTTCGTTTTGGTAAGGATTAACTTACTCTGAAGGTCACAAGTGATGTTCTCAGGATGTTAATACACTTAATTGTTATGTTTCTCCATAGGGTATTTTTCTTTAATCTCCCCTACGAATCCATCATGGAACGGCTGTCTCAACGGAGGATTGATCCCATCACCGGGGAAAGGTTAGCACTCATGTCTGATGTTTAACATTTTTCAAGGCTGCCAGGGAGATGAAAGCACCAGGTAGACTTCATAGAAATCTAAGGAAACTCAGGAATATTGTACTCTTGCTTAGGGACTCCTTAAAAGAAAAGTTAAAACTTTCATAGCTACTTGAGTACCGACCCACCTCCCTGCTGCAGCAGCAGAGCTCCTCTTCCTCACAACAGGGCATTTTAAAATCGTGGAGCCCAAAATCTACAGGAGGAAGTAGCTCGGGTCTGACATTTTAATGGGAACTAAATTGGTTGGTAAAATAATGCTGAGGGAAGATGTCTGAGACCTCACCTAAATGCAGCTGGTGTTCAGACATTACCATGGGAATTTTGAAGGCTTCCCAACTGGGGAAAATGGAAAACTTGCTGCATTTTACTCCTGTGATGGTTCTGTCTGCTCTGAGATATTAATATATTTCCTGCTTAGTAGACCAAACTTGTTTGAGTCACCATAAGATTGGGTTCTCAATTGTGGCAGTTCATCTCACCGGCAGTCACGTCACCTGGTGTCACCAGTGACCTTCAGGATGACTGTCTGCTCCAACCTTGTTTTTCAGGGAACAAGTAACAACGAAACATCTCCTTAAACACCTGCTGGAATTGCTGTGGATTTGCAACTTCCCTTGCGTTCTGTGGTTGTGATTCCACACACTTAAATTTTAAACCGCTGTTTTAACTTTTCTAATGGTTACGTGCATCCTGTTGAATCAAAGACAAATCCCGAACCCTCCGAGATTAAGGCTGTAAATATTGGGTTCATCCCAAAGTGACACATGATTATTCAGACGTCTCACTCGAGGTGCAACATTAACTTGTGACAGCGACAGTGATTTGCTGTAACCGCTCTCTTTGTTTTGGTAATAAAAGATGAGGTTGTTGAGAAGAAATGAACAGCACGAAGCAAATCATTCACACGTCTTTGCATTCCTTATCATTAGGATTAGCCTTTTCAGTATCTGCTCCAGTTAACACGCTTCCTTCTTCCAAACGCTGGGTTTTAGTCCTTCCAAATTCATTGTGAATTGAATTGTTTTAGACGCTGTGTCTAATCCTTGGCATTATGATAAACCAACCCCGCTGGCTGCCGTGCAGGGAAGAGGGTGGCCTTCAGCTCTGCTCTGAGTAATCCTGATGGGGAACCAACTCAGGGTCCACATCCCTGTCCCAGCTGGAGCCACAAGACACAGAGATTCCGCATCTTGGTTTTGCTTCTATCCCAACAGTTTCAGAAAATTTGGCTGTGCGGGAAAAGGGATAAACTAGTTTTCTGTTTGGGCACGGGAGACGCTTACTCAGAAGCAAAATTCTTGTGGCAGGACATTTAAATGCACAGCTGCAAAACAGCTTTTAGCGGTTTTTGGGAGCCTTGGGTAGTGCAGAAACGGTGTCAGAATTCTTTTTGGTGTCAGCTCTCTGGGCAGGTGGAGCTGGGCTGCGGCACCACTCCAGGGAAGCCCAATTCTGGCATTTTGGAAATTAGAAATAACCAAAACCTCAGAGTGAATTAACCTCTTTTTAGCTTCAGCTACTATGAAAAGATGCTAACAGTTACATTCTGACTGCCAACCACACAGAAATAGCAAGGGAAATAGAATTTTTGAGTCTTAGAATCATAGAATGGTCAGAGTTGGAAGGGACCTTAGAGATCATCAAGCTCCAACCCCCCTGCCATGGGCAGGGACACCTCTCCCTAGAGCAGGTTGCTCAAAATTTCTTCTTCTTCTAGAGATCTTTAGCAAGAATGGTATTAACCCTTTCTTGTGGTGGCTTATCAAGGCTTACCAAGCACCACAAGCTCAGGCTCTAGCCTGAGAGACTGTGTGGAGGAAGGGCTGTTGCTTCTGCTGCCCTTCTGCCCTGTGCTGGGAGCTCAGCCACGTGCTTTCAAAATGTAATATTGGGGATCCCAGCCCTTTTTCAAAAGTTGCTCCACTTTTGTATCTGGGCAGGAAAGTCCCCAGTGTCTGAGAGCCTTCAACACATTTCAAGGTGAAGTCCCTCAGCAATACCTGCACACGGGGTTCTGCTGGGGGCTCTGATTCAATGTGAAGAAAACACTCCAAATTTGGCATTTTTTTCCTGAGTAATATCCAGCATCAGCGTAACAGTAAACCACAGCAATGAGTTTTTGCAAACAGAAGCTGAGGTTTAAGGTTAGGCTTGGTTGGAGTAGAAAGAGGCACTTCTAGGGAACTGTGATAGGCGAAACCAAGGAATATCTTCGGAAATAGCCGCCGTGTCCTCAACTGGAGCTGAAGCAGTGACATTTGTGTCTCTTCTCCAGATACCACGCTACATTCCGACCAGCACCCACACCTGAGATCCAAGCCCGTCTCAGGCAGCACCCCAGAGACACAGAAGAAAATATCGAGAAGCACGTGGAGACCTATTACAGGAACGTCAAGGAGCTGGAGGATTTTTATGAAGATGCCTTTTACGTCAACGCTGACCAAGACCCTCATGTTATCTTTGAGTTTATAGAAAGCTGCATCATTAAGCCTCTTCCATGCAAAAAAATAAAAAGCTTATAATTCATAAGGGTTATTTCTGGGATGGTTGATTTTGAACTTTTCCCTGTATTGTTTGCAGTCACAAGTGACAGTTGTCACAAATTCAAAGCTCACCAAGGCTGAGGGAAGCACAGAGAGTAAAAGAGCTGTGGTTTATGGGAGGTTTTTTTGGCTTTTGTTTTGTGCTCCCCGGTGTGAAGCTCTGTGGCTGGGGGAGGGCCTGTGTTCATGTCAAGTATCTTTTTTTCTGATTCTGCAAATATTAGTTTTACCTTAACCACATAAATAGCCATAAAGCAAATTTGAGTATTAAAGCTATTAGATGTGTTTGTGCCTTCATTCCCTCAGTGCTCTCCACCAAAACTCCATGGGCACTAGTCGTCCACCTCCCTGTCCTGCTCTGCTGCGGGCAAACATGAGAGCAAACAGAAGGAAGTCTGCAGCTCTGGCTGCAGCACACTTAGCTCCCAGCAGCTGCAGGGGTTTGCATTCCCTTGTTAACTCAGATTGTTTAAAAAGTTGATAAAACACTCACCCTGTTCTCAGTCCAACCCCACAGCTGGGCTGGAAGACTCAGATCAACTGGAAAAAAAATACCCAAAGCCATCAAAACTGGTTGCAGGTGCATCCCTTTCAGAACCCAATTAAGGACATAACAAGCTGCAGGAGCAGGTAGGTTACTAAATCCTGGTCTCCTTGAGGGGTGAGGTCCTCGGCCTGTGGCTGGATCTGGCTGCAGTAAATGCTCAGGTAAGTGTTTCTTAACTGGAAAATCCTTTATGAGAAGTAGAGCATTGTTAGCACTTTGATCTCTGGGCGTGCATGTCCTTAATGCTTCTAAGAAAGGGGCGTGATTTATTGTGTCTAAGAGGAGCACCGAGTTTGATGCCTCTATTATGTCTCCCTCTGTTTCTCCCTTGTGTGTGAGTGTGAATTCCCCTTGACCAGTGGATGGGGAGGAGCTTCAGCTTTCTCCTGGAAGCCTCTGCATCTGGGAAGTCTCAGGAGTCATGTGTCTTCTCCTTTCAGAGAGGACAGGCTTTTTGGTTTTCGGTGGCTTGTCTGATCTTGTTGCTGTAGATCAGTTTGGGTCTTTGTTGCTGTCTTTGATCGTGTGTGTCTTAGGTCTGGATGGAGCGCTGTAGGGATATACTTGCCAAATTCCCTCCTTGCACTTGCAGAGTAAATTCAGGTGGGAAGACCCTGGTTATCCAGATGGCTATGAGGATGTTGTATTATTTTGGGAGAGTTTAAGGTCAGAATTTTTGATACCTTTAGAGAGTTTGGTGAATGGGAATTGGGCTTTCCACCCTTGAGGGCAGCTTTAAAAGTCGCGGAATAAATACCTTTGAAATCTAAGAAAGCCAAATCCTCTGGCACCAGCAGTGCCAGCTGAGTCCTCTGAGCCTCCTGTGCTGAGACATTCCAGCTCATGGCACTGGGCTGATGCAGCGGCGGCTCCCCCGGCGCAGGACTCAGCCCCAAACCTCCTGTGGAGCCAGGGGAGGGCATTTATAACAGTCCGACCTGTTACAAATGTGCTGTTTGGTAACCTACTTGGGCAGCTGTTTTTTATGCTGTGGCTATAAAGACCTGCTGTAGCATTCATGCATAATTGGGAGCCCTTCTATTAATAATACATGGGAAGCTCATCTTGCTAATATCACCTTCATCTGAGTGTTCCTGCTAAAGATTTTGATAGATGAAATGGATAGAGAAGAGTGTATTTAAATACTGTTTGTACTGCAGCTAGGGCACAAAAGGGACAGTGCATCTTTAATTAGACAGGTACATCTGCTTAATTAATTTAGCTGTAAAGCCCTTTTTCCTCTTCATTCTTTCATCTATATGCGGATGCTATATTAGTTCCGCTCTGCTGGTTCCATAGAAACTGAGAAAAAGAGCTCGTCTCATTGAGATGCGCTTGGCATGTCTGGGTACGGAGTCTCAGGTCAATGGTCAACCCCCAAGGGTTTGCAGCAGGCCCAAGGTGCAGAACGTAGGGGTTAGCAGAACATGCTAATACTCGTGTAGAACTCTCCCTCAGAAACAACTAAAACAATTGACATTCATTTAATTACTGTAAACGAAACAGCCCCTGCATCACTTTGCATAGTAAAGCCTGTTAATACCAAAAAGGTTCAGTGGGCGGAAGGAGGAATTAGGCTTTTATAATTGGAACGCAACACTTGAAAAGCAATTTGGTAACTGCGCTTGATTTTATTAGCATCTTATTCTGGCAAAACAAACGTTGAGCAATGAGAAAAACAAGGTGAAGAGGAGGTGGTGAGAATGCAGCAGGGATTTAATCTTACTTATTGCCCGGCTTGCCCGGTTCTGAAATGGAATTCTTTTACTTCTCCACTTTCTGAAGACACTTTGCAGAGAGGGCTGCTTGGAGGTGGTGCCATCCCCCATCTGTTATGCTCTTAATTACATAGTTCAGCAACAAGACGAGTGCATCTAACTCTTCCACAAACTTTTGTGTCCAGCAAGTTCTTCAGCGTGCTCTGGTGGGGCAGGAGATGCAATCCCCCAGCGCTGTCTCTGCAAGGACCCCCCAGTAGCTCTTGAAAGATTTTCCTACCAGCTCCTTCAGTTCTTCACCCTGGTCCATAAAGCTCGGGTGATGATGCCACCTCAAAAGCCTTAAATGTAGGTGGTTCTGCCACCACCTGTCCCCAAGACACAGCAGAAGCTGCAGGACTGTGATGAAGGAAGGGCTGGTGGGACGTTCATATGGGTCCTAAAGGTGTCGTTTTAGAGCAAAGAAAGGTTCCACAGGTTCCTGGGCCTCAATTTTGCTTCCCAAGGGGCAGCTGGGGCCTGGCTGATGTGAAGGAGGAGCGAAAGGTGGTTACAAACCTGTAACTGCCCGTCTGTGTTGCAGGTGCCAAAACTGAACCTGAAAGGTGGCTCTTGCCTTGTCACACGTTGTACAGAAAACTGTCTGTCCCCCTCCAGAGGCAGGCTCTGCTGGGCTATTCTCTCTCCTCTTTCTGCAACAAGAACTGTTTGATTATATGGTAGAAAAGAAAAGGTGCTGTCAGGCCCCTTTCATCTGAGAAAGTTGGTTCTGTGGTGGGATTGTCTTCTGGAGCTGGAGTTGGGGAGGCTGGAGTTGGGAAAGAACCTGTGCTGGCGAGGAGAAGGGAAGGGTTGTGTGGCTGAAGGGTGCTGTCGGACCCCAGGTCCTCTCCCATGCTCTGCCACTGGTGTCTGTGACACTGCCCACAGGGAGATCTTGATTATTAAGCTCTTTTTCTTTTCATTCTTTCTAAATGTGAAGTTTTGTGCTGAAGGACTGAGTGTTCAACTACACTGCCCGTTCTTGCCAGGCTCAGCTCTTAGCACCCTGTGTCCCTCCCAGGAACTAAGTCCCTTCAAATACAGACATTACAAACAAGTACTTCGTATATTTATTTAGAATAAAAAAGGCGCAGGATTATAACGCTACCGTCGCAGTCTATAAAACATTAATCCAGGTTTGCTTCACATTTTACAAAATGTGCCCCACACAGCACCAGTATTCACAGCAACTTTGTCAGAGCCTCAAAGGAAAAATCCCCAAACTGAAGATCGAAACTCAACTTTGCTTTTTGTTCAGCCCCGGGGCCGTGCGGTCGCCCAGCTCCGACACTCACTCCCCAGAATGGAATTGAAGTAGCGTGAAGGGATCGACTCGATTAGTGGAGCAATTAAATGAAAGTCTCCTCTGAACAGCTCTGTTTGGGTGGCTCCGGGGTCCCCCTGGGTAGGGCTCACCTCCTGCTTTGCTGCCCCAGAAGAACAAGGCAGGGCCCTCGTTCCGCCTGCTGTAGCTCTCGGCAGCGCACGACTCCTCCTGTGGTGAAGGGGCTCCAAATGTTTGCGTTTGGATCCATCCAGCCACAGCCTAGGACAGTGCAGGGAATTACTCCACTTCCTACCCTGGACTGTAGTGTAGCCCGGCCTAATTAGTGCCCCACGTGCCCCACTGCATTGCAACAATGACAACATCCACAGGCAGCTGCAACGCTCCTGAGGGTACTGCCCAGACTGTGGCAGAGCCGTGGGAGTTCCAGTTTTCCGAGTGAGGAGTGCTAAAAACTGAGTTAGCGTTAAAATAGTGATAAGAATATTCCAACTGTCACCAAGGGCCTGGGAACATCTCCGGTGCAAAGAGTGAGTTGGAACCAAGTACAGGCAAAGATCAGCACAGTGAGAGTGAGCAGAGAAGACTCTCCTGCATCTGAAGTGCAAAGTGAAGCTCCGTGCGCGTCGCTGAGCTCACGCACTGCCCTTTGCAAGCTGTGAAAAACTATCCCACATCGAGACTTCCAGGAGAAGGCTCAAATCCATCATCTTAAGATTCCTGTACCTTCAACAGGGCAGGACAGGACCCCGGAGGAACACAGCCAGACTCGAGTTGTCCTTGTTTACCCAGATGGAGGGGAAGACAGCAGCTTTCCCGCCTGGCATTTGCCAGCGGAGCTGGTGACCAGTAGCTGTCTCCACAGAGATGTTTGTACTGGTTCTGGCCAAAGAATAAACCTCACCCACTTCACTGTGAGTCTGGAGTGTAACCAGCACGATTTGTGCATTGACAAGCCTGATACAGAGAGCTTCAAAAGGGAATACAAGAGGGGGATGAGGACAGGCGTGGTATCGATAACTGCTTTAGCGTGTCACCTTCATTTACTGAGAATCCATAAACACCTTCTTCCAGTTAATTTAGATGCTCACGATAAACCTACCTTCTGCAGTGACTGTTGTTGCCCTTATTTCCAGCTGCAAAAATATGCCCCGGTGCTCTGCAATAACAAAACTTGAAGTTTATTCTATTGTTAAGTACTGGCCTGCTGCTAACTCTGCACTCACAAGACGACGGCCAGAGAGCATCCAACCAGCAGCATGAGCTGGGCTGTAAAATGCCAACAAGCAGCTGGTTGTGATGGCCAGCAGGAAGAGGGCATACTGTCTCTCGTTGCCATTCCCAGCTACACCTGCACAGGAGGGTGGAGAAGAGAGAAGGAGGAGGTGACCCCTTGAAGATCCTCTCTCAGCAGCTTCATCTCGCTGCTCTCCTGCTTCTGTCCCTCGCAGGAAGTTTAGGTGTTATCAAAAGAGCAACAGCTTCAGTGATTAACCCTAAGCTGCTCTGTAGAGAGGCTCTGAGGAGCAGGGGCGAGTTCTCTTCCTCCTCTCCCTCCTCCTCCTCCTCTCTCTGATGCCATATCTATAGGTGGCAACTGAGAGTCCAGCTGTTGTGCCTGCAAGTTGGCCGCTGCTTCACAGGCTGGGCAAGTGGTAAAGGGCAGGCTCTGTCTTTGAGAAACTAAACTTGCACCAAGAAGTCTCCTGCAAATGTTAGTTTAGGGCATAATGGGACCAGTGGGATTTGCTGGCCTTTAACTAGGACTATAAAAGTTTGCATTCAGTTCTTTTACGTCAAGGAACCCTTGATGAGGACAGAGTAAATGGCCTTATGCTGCCCATAATCACTGATGATTTATTAGCTAGGGAAAACCTGAGAAAATCAGGGAAATATTTATTGCCTGTAGGTGTGCATTAACAACTAGGATATTTCCTCTCTAGGAAAATACAACAGAATTAACAGGATGGGGGACATACATAAGGAAAGGATGATTGGGTGATGAGGTCTCCAGCCCAGAGCTAAATGGGGCAAAAGGCAGCCATGAGTTCCACTGTCACCAGTTCCAGAGCAGGAGGTGGAGTTTGGAGACCCAAGACAGAATCCTCATAACCCCAAACTTTCACCTTCTTTCCAACAACAGCACTAAGCAGCTGCACAGTCCAGAGCTGTTCTGCTTACCCATCCAACCTGATTAGCCTGGATTTCTTCATCCCAGCGGAGGAGGGATAAACTGTTACCGGCACCAGTCGCAAATCTGAAATGCTATCAGAAGCTACTTATCAAGGACAGTGACAGAATGGCTTCTGACAGAACACAGCATCTCTGGCTATTAATTCTCAGATGCACCAGCAAATACCACAATCCTTAAAAAAAAAAAAAAGGGAAAAAGAAAGGAAAAGCAGTGCATGAAGAACCACTGGGTCTCTCTGCTGGAGTGTTAATTCCTTCTCTAGGGATAAAGCACCGCCGGCAGCCACGGTGGTTACCACCAAATGGAGAAGCAGCTGAGGGAGAGCCTCCAACTAGTTACTTGCTTGAGGCATCTCACAAAATTCGGGGCAAAAAACTTAGTGAGGTAAAAAACCCTCCAATTTTGTGGGGTTTATTCTTTTAGCAAGTTGTTTTGCTAAAGGCTGGGCCTTAATACTGGAGAGCTCGAGTAGGTGTTAGTTTGAGAAGGCAGCTCTGTTAATGGCAAAATAGCACGAGGAGTTGGCAGCAGGTGCTTGGACCTTCCTCACCCACTCACCTTCCCTGTGTGGGATAAAGCAGGAGTTTGGTCAGGACAAGGTGAGGGATCCAGGGCTGCTGTAGCCCTGCAGGTTGTTACAGGACCCTTCAGAAGTGGCATCAACCTCCACATTTCCAAACTGCAAGTCATGAGTCCAAGACAGGGAATGGGGTTCTGGCAGGAGGTCTTGGCTGTCAGCTGGGCAGAAAAGCCCAGTAAGATAAGCATCAGAGGTTAAACGTTACTGGTCTGAGGTGTGCAGTCCCACTCAAGCCTACACTAGTTAAAATACACTCGGGCATCAGTGATGATTTTAAGAAAAGTAAATATTTAAAATGAGAGTCTTTACCTGTTGTGAATGGGTCAGGGTGAGAAGTGAAAGCTTTGTGCTAAAGGATCTCCACTGGCATGCAGGCATCACTGGCTTTAAAATTCCATTCTCCCAGCAGCCATAAATGAAGTTAAATAAACTGGCAATGGTTTACTGAGTATCTACTGCCTTGAAAGACAAGGAAAATAACCATTAATGTTCAGCGTAGTAGAGCTGCTACGTGTCTAAAGCACTAAAACTCAATCCAAGGAAATTCCAGGTAACTGCTAGAAGCAATCACCAGGAGTTAATCTAATGATCTCACGCTGAACCTTTTGGTCAGCCAGACTTAAACACTGCTGAAGGAGATAAGGGTATCATTATGGTTTCTAAGCCAAGATCAAAGAAACATTCTTTGTCTTCTTTTAAAAGCACCCACGCGAGGTCCTGGAGAGCTCTCACCCTTTCCACAGTCAGGTGAATTTCTGAACTGAACCCTTACTAGTGAACCCATCAGTGCTGCCTGGGCAGGGACTTGAAGCTTTCACTCCAAATGATTTCTCTACCACCATGAATAAACCTTCTCTTCAGCTCGTACTGGAAACTGATGTTTTCTTCCTCCCAAAGCCCATCCCCCCTGGGAGGGAGAAGATAAAAGCTGCCCCAGGTACGGCACCTGGCCCCAAACTATGCACGCGTGAGGTGTCAGGGTTACTCTTTGTTTTACTGGATACTACCACAAGCTACATTTTCTTTCTTTGCAGACACACTGAAGTAACTTCAATTTTCAATGCACAGCAATAAAAAACTAGACATTTCTTTAATACAATTATGGTATCACTTCCGAGGGTATTTACAAACAAGGCTAATTATTTTACAGATGAATGTGCTTCTGCTGTTCTAGTCTACTGTATTAATATTATTCTCAAAGCACTGTCATGCTGAATGCATGAAACACTGAACGGTAAGGACAGCTGACTCCTGTTAATGTTAGCTGAAAAAAATTTGCTCCAACTAAAGGGAAAGGAACGTTAAGAAAATATGCACAGTCGTTGAATCAAGGAAACTTAAGCACCAATCCACAAATGCATAGTGGGAGACCGATACTGCCAGGACAACACCTTGATTTCTCAAACAGAAAGAAGACTTCACACACACTAGAAGTGTCATGAATCACAAACAGGGCAACAGCCCTGGTACAGACTGGCTGAAGAATGTAAGTACAGAGACTTTGGATTATTCGACAACATGGATTTAAGTTAACACAACAAACTGTACCAAGTAACTATACACATTTTGGAGGTATTATTCCTCTAACACTGCACAGGAAGTTGAAAGGGACTCTCCTGCTCCCCACAAGAACCAGATGCCAAAGAGGGAGAGAGAGGGTTTTTTTCTGATAGTGAAAAGGCAGAATAAATTTCTGGGCTTGGCCATGTTACGTCATTGGGAGTATTTATGAATCTCTTGAAGAGTAAGCCAGATTTCTACAAGAACAGCTTCACCAGACTGACACCATGACCACCTGTGGAAACCTTTACCTATGACACGGTGGTGCTTGGGTTTTGGGGTGTTCTGTTTGGATTTTTTTTTACTGTGTTGTTATGACCAGAGAAACTGTCAGCTGGGAGAGATTACTTGCGTGTCAAACTTGTGTAAAACTCTGTTACAATTACTGTATGAAGAAGACTCTCAGTTCAGTTGAGAATAAGGTAAATTGGTAATGGTTTTGGTAACCGAGTTACACGGGAAAACACAATTCCTGTTGGTAGAGAGTTAAGTGAAACAAAAGGCAAGTGTGTTGGCAAAAGCCAGGAAGTGATTAGAACTTGGATCAGAAAAAGAAAGTGGGGCAGGCGACTTAAGAGCATTGGAAACATATATATATATTAGTGTTTAATCTAATTGGGATTAGTTTAATAATTACTACATTTTAAAATTATTCCATATGTTACCCTTCTGACTGCAGTACTGCTGTAACAGTTAAGAGGCAATTACTCTTCTAGACTTTAAGTGAAACTAATATAACGGCCAATTTCTTTCCTATGGCTGTCACTGGCACATGCTTCACTCTGCAAGAAATTAGAACCATGAATTATTTTGATAGTTTAATATTCTGCAGCCAGTGCTTGTTAAAAAGCAAGAGAGCACTACGAGCTGAAGCCTTCTCTACCCACCAAAACCATTCAAGAGGCAGCTCCGCTGTTCCCGTCCCAGGCTTTGGGGGATGACACAATTGTCAGGCAGAGAGGACAGTTTTTAAGACTTCAGTTCCTTTTGGGTAAAAGGAGGCACAACCAGCTGCTGATGCTTCCATGGGGTGCATTTCCAAACCACTTCACAAACTCGCTCTTCCAGACGTGCTCCTGTTTCTGGAGCATGGAACGGGCTCTGGACAGAAGGAGTTCTTAGAACCTCCCATGTTGTATTTACAGGGCTGTGGACAATGTCTTCTCTCTCCAGTAAAGTCTGTGTTCCTGTGCTCTGTATCCTTTGAGACTGAAGGGAGCTTATGCAGTAGAGAAAATGCTTTCAGTCTTTACATTGCTTTTTTTTTTTTTTTCTAGAACACAGGAGAATCACAGAATGTACAAGGTCCTTGCAACAACCTCTTGATCCATTCAGGATCTGCAAATAAGAAAACAAGTTGTTTAAAGCTGTGGGTAGAGATGAGCACAGGAATGACATCTGAGATGGACAAACTAAATAGTAATCCTGAAACAGTTTCTATATATTCACCACCCAGGATTAACTGAGAGTTCAGAGGAATCCAACTCCATTTCAGTCTTGAAATTTCAAATAATGGCAGTTTAAATACCAATTCAGTAGGAGACAAAACTAAGGTGGAACACTCCATGCTCTGCTATTACATACTCACCTAAACAGCTATACAGGAAAAAGAAAAATTTAAAGGATCACCATGCCACAAATGCAGTATTCTCATTTCCTTAACTGAAATTAGATCCTTCACATAATGAAGTCTTTGGTTCCTGCTTCTTGGTCCCTCTCTAATATAAGGAAATTAAGTTTACAGCCTCTCTCCACGGATGTTTAAGTTCTGTAGTTGATTCTTAGTGCTGACTTGAAATGCCCACATATTATGGGGAGAGGAAAAGTACTATCTATGCTTTAAGACAAACCGTTAAAGAGGACACCATGATTTTATTATTTGTTTTTTAAGTGTACAAGTTGGGAAGAAAACAATTTTCTTACACAGCTTGTCCTTCCTCAAACCCTGAAAATGCAAAGTCCAAAGGCTGGCTGGCCCCACAGCCTGCCATTATTGTCTCTGAATGATGCACTCACTCATGGCAGGTTTGGGACCAAAGCTAGCAAGGTGACAACTGTTTCTTAATCCGTGATGGATCAATAGAGCTTGCACTGGAGCTGAGTATCACTGACATCCTATTTTTGGGGAACCGGATGCTGATATATTTATCTTGAATATCAACTTGCTGTTGTAGCACTCCAGCACAGAATGCCTGTTTACCCACCTGGCATTAAAATGCAGTATTTATAAAAGTCATTTCTGCAGCACAATTTTGTAATTAACATATTCCACTAACACATGAACAACAGCTGGACACTGAAATGCAGAGTAGTAGCTCTTCAGGTATTTCACTGACTTTCAGACAGTTATCAAATTCAAATCATTTTGCAGATAAAACTCAAGAACATGTAATCTTGCCCCTTTTGGCCAGAGGAAGAGTTTACCTTCTGGGGTTGGGTGCCGTGCAATGCTGTCATGAAGCAAACACCTCCTGTACACCAGACTCTGGCAGGACTGGTAGGTTAGAAAGCACCTGCAGAAGGACAAGCAGTTTTATCAGGAGGCCTGAGGATTTGTTGGTTTATTCTGTGACCTGTGCTTACGCCCAGGCTGGAGGCTGGGTTCTGTTCCCAAGAGGCCACATTAAATACAAAAATTAATAGGTTATTAATTCAGGTAAATGACACTTCACAAGGGTGCCCAATTACCTATGCTCACAAAATGAAAAAGGACACAAATCAATATACCACTGAAAAAAGTTGGGTCAAAAATTTTAGCATCCAATAGAAGAGGTGAAGAACTTGAGGATTACTGCACAGGGGAAAAATCATCGTGTCTTTAAGGCAACGATGATTCAGCCAAACTGCCACATAATATCTGCCAGGCAAAGGTTGGGGTTTATTTTTCTTACTGACTTGCCAGGTCTCCAGGGATAATCACCATGTAGGCAACATATTCATGTTGGAAGACTTCCTTTTCTAGATATTACTGAACTTATAGAATCATAGAATGGTTAGAGTTGGAAGGGACCTTAAAGATCATCAAGTTCCAACCCCCCAGCCATGGGCAGGGACACCTCTCCCTAGAGCAGGTTGCTCAAACTTGTCTGACTTCTCAATGTGGCTGTTCCCAATCTTGGTTTTTCTTCTTAAATTACTTTGTTTTCAATGCTGAAGTAGTTGGGACAAACCCTCCTTCGTGTGCCGTTCCAAAGACTGACTTGTGTTTGATTTTTCCCTTGCCTGCTTTCTCCCTGCCAGCACCCTCCCCATGCTTGAAGAAAAAAATAATTTATTTTTATTTTTAAAGTATTTTATTTTTACAAACAGTGTATTGATAAGAGAACCCAATCCAATCTCCAGTGCCCTCTCCTTCTAATGGATGAGGGCAGGTGGCAGCCAGCAAGAATTGCAACTAACTGCTGCATGGGTTTTCACTCCAGCTCTGGGAAGTGTGTTAGGTTAGCTATTTAAGGATGTTTAAATTATCCAGAGGAGGGCAAAAACTCTTTTTAAGAATAAATTACCTGAGCCAAATATGTCCGTTGGAGCAGACTGCCTGTTTGCGGTCGGTGAATGGCAGGATCTCTTTACACAAGCTGCAGTGCTCTGGAAAAGTCTGTTTGTTCATTTTCTTTAAGATATGCCCAATCAGCACCTGGGAACACAGAGCAGTCAGCACTGGTTATGGCACAACAGCTGCCTACGGGGAGCTGGAAACTTTCTATCAGGATATTGTGATTTCAGGATATGATACAGGATGCGAAGATTTATGCTCTTTACCCAATATGAAGAAATAAAAGCATAAGAAATAGAATCATAGAATGGTTAGAGTTGGAAGGGACCTTAAAGATCATCAAGTTCCAACCCCCCTGCCGTGGGCAGGGACACCTCTCCCTAGAGCAGGTTGCTCCAAGCCCCATCCAGCCTGCCCTTAAACACTTCCAGGGAGGGGGCATCAACAACTTCCCTGGGCAACCTGTTCCAGTGCCTCACCACCCTCACAGCAAAGAACTTCTTCCTAATATCTAATCTAAATCTCCCCTCTTCCAATTTAAAACCATTACCCCTCGTCCTGTCACTAGAATTCCTGACCAAGAGTCCCTCCACAAAATGCACTGATAAATATTAACTCAGTCTCATTTTATGGTCACCTCCTAAAGATTTCTGTCCCACAGTAAAGGGATGCAGAACTTAAGAGCAATAGTGCTACATTAAGCTAATTGGAAAATGTAAGAAGTCCTGAAGAAATTGGTATCACACCACTTTAGAGGATGCCACTGACTGCTACAGCAACGCCTTCACCTTCTTGTGCCTATTGCAATGCTAAAAAAACTACCTGGATGCAGGTCTTCAGCAGTCAGAGCACACTCAATGTTTGTAGTAGAACATTTATGTGATCAAATTTGTCTTTAGCATTTCAACAGATACAAAACGCATGCAAGGACCTTTAAAACGTGACAGCAAACTGAATAAAAGCTGACGTCCAAATTCCATTTTATCTAATCACTATAAAAACAAGAATCGTGTTCCAAGGTAAGAAAAGCAACCTCTCAGAGTTTCAATTCATAGTAATGGGATGCTAGAAAAAACACAGCAGCTCTGCCAGAATAATTTCCTAGTGAATTACTGATGGCCACGGTGTGACCCGTCTGGTTGCAAGTCCAGCAGGGAGAACACCACGCTACATTAGGAATGGAAATGTCCTCCCTTCTCTGTCTTTCTGGATGCAGTGTAAAGGTTCATTTTTAGAGCTGAAGTGATTTAAGGGCTTGGGTACTGCAAAGAAGTGTTCTCTGCTCAAAGAGGTAGAGACATCAGAGACATTCTTGTCATCAAGGCCTAAGAGCCGGGAGGCTGATGGCAGAGTGTTCCCACTGAAGCTTCCTTTGTCTGGTACCTGTAATGAGGAAACTTCACTGCCCAGTGCTAAGTTCACTGATCTCTTATTTCCTGACACAGATGCTTATTCTACACGTTGCAATAGTCAGGATACTGTCTTTGTAGCTATACTTGTATTTTGGTGGGGAGTATTGCAAGTTTGGGAAGAGTTCCTGGCACAGCCAAGTGTTCAGTTATGCTTATTTACTGTAGTTCAATAAACACAAGAGTGCCTGAAGGTTCAGCCCACGTATGTTACAAAGAAAAGACAGTCAGCCTGGTTAACTGGAAGTACTGTATAAAGTCCTGAATAGCTGGATTTATCTCACAGAACACAATCCCCTTCTGAACCTCTGTAACTGATCTTTTCACTGGAGGCTCATGGAGCAATGACAAGATCTGATGTACCACCCGAACAGTTACAGTACTTTAATTTATAATACTTTTAGAAGTGATAATGCAACTCTTAAAATCAGAACTGCAGACAGAGCTGACTAGAGAAAATACCTCATAAATTTAGTTTTGTAGAGATGGTAGATTAAATAAGCTTATCCATGGGAACAAGCATCCCTCTCAATCAGTACGTGTTCTAAACCCACCACCAGCAGCAGAATAACCTCCTCTCCCTTGTTCTGCAAAAGCCCAGGCAGTTTGTTTATTCTTTATTGCACCTGATCCAAATATCAACATCTGTATTTGCATTCCCTCCTACTCCACAATTTCAAGGAAGGGCAACTGAAGGTGTATGCTCTATAGAAGCTGAATGGCAAGGATGACATGATTACAGTTCTCTTTCCCACCCCAAAGTTGTATTTTCATGACAGATACGGAGGGGGGAGAAAGCAGTCACTTGTAACACGGAATCCCCAGAGCATAGAGGTGCACTTACTCGTGCTGTTCTGTCATCATAGCCATCATCGGACATTAAGAAGTCACAGACTCCTCTGGTGGGAATACTGGTGTTTTCTGTAATCCACGTGTGTAGATAAACTTCTCCCAACACCCGTTTCATGTGTTCTCGTGTCAAGTGCATTTCTACTGCCTCAATTTGTGCCTGCACTTCAAGAAGTCTTTCTTCCATCGGCTCGCGGCCTCCTATGTCACTTGACTGAGGAAGACAATCATCTGCAGTGTCATCTATGTCCATAGCTTTGCCCGTGTCACATAGGCTCTGCTTGCTGGCTTGTTTAGAAGTTCCTTCCTCTTGATCGTCTTCAGTGCTGCCCATCCCAGGAGAATCCGATATCAAGATTTTTGCGTCCTCGTGTGAAGGTCTCCACATGACCTCCGAGGGAGCTTTCTGCATTGACTGGTACAAAATCCTCAGGAGAAACAGCTTAAACCGCCAGAAGTAAGTAGAACCACAGCTCTCGATCTTTTTATCCAGCGCTTCCTGTAAGAATTGAGGAATATGCTTATCCTTCAAAATTTTCCAGCGTACAAGGTCCGTCAAGTCTACTTGCCGGAAAAGGTTCTGGACAGAAGATTCCAAGAGCTGCGCTGCTGCCTCCTCAAAAGTCTTAAGGGTTACAAACTGAACTTGGTAGTTTTTGTTAACCGGGTGCAGGCCGTTAACCATTCCCTCTGTCGTGATAACCGCCAAGTACGCGCCGCACGGGCTAACGGCTATTCCGTGAGTCCTGACAGAGCCAAACACTTCTGAGAGCTTAATCAGCTGGTGCTCAAACTTTAATGCAACGTCTGTGAAGATAGGAATGAGCTGCCTCACCTTCCCATCACTGGAGCACGTATACACCGTGCCGTTCTGCTTGTCTGCAGTCATAGATACGATGGGCAAGGAATGAAGCCCCGTCACGTGGGAATTATGGACGTTCAGTCCCGCTTTGGATATCAACAGGAGACACCAGAACACGTAAGCTCCTCTTGCAGCCACCACCAAGCTACAGCTGCACTTCTGGTAGGGGTGGTAAAGAGGAATGCACTTGATACTGTGCACTGGTAACTGGTCCATTTCTTGCCATAAGACAACGGGTTGTCTCAGCGTGAAGTAGCCTTTGACTGCTTTTAAGTTGACAGGAAGGATCTTAACAGGTCCAAAAGCACTCCCTACAATGAGTCCACTCATCTTTCGGTTGTTGTGTTCGTATTCCCACCAAGACAACACGCTGGGGGAATTTATTCCGGACTCTATGGTGTTGCAAGAAGTAATTGATTCCTTACCCAGAAAGGGCAGCTGGAATTGCCAAACTGCAATGTTACTGTTTTCAAAGAGTACTGCTAAGAGCACGCTGCCCACATCCCGGCATTCGTTGTTGTGTTTCACCTGCTGAGTGGTGCAGATGCCCGACCACTCCATGCGCACCGGTGTCTGCATGCTGTGCCGCCGCTGGAATTCCGAGAAGTCTCCTAGTTCTCCCCTGGGAGTGTCAGCCTTAGAAAGTTTGTAACTGGCTTCGCACAAACGCTCCCCGTAGATTTCAGTCAGGTCCACCAGCTGCACCCACTGCAGCCTGTTGAGGTTGGCATGGATGGTCAATCGATTGTCCATGGTCAAAGCTGCCAGGAGGCACCTCCCGTTCGCATCACAGCCCAGCGGGGACCAGCTGGAATACTTGAACCCTCGCATCGGCGGCAAGGACTTTCCCTCGGGATTGAATACTCGATCCAGCATGAAAGTCTGACTAACCGTTGGATCCACTGAACTTGCAAACTTTTCCTTACATTCTGCTACCTCCTTTTTTGGACCAACCTAAAAGATAACAGAAAGAACTTTTAAAACACTGGGAGAACTTCTTTTTTGGGGGAAGTTTCCCAAAACCAATTCCCACTTGAAACAAAGCATGGAATCAACCAGGCTGGAAGGGACCTCCAAAGGTCATCTAGTCCGACCTCACAACACATACTACGCTGTTCTAACAGCTAATTAAAGACCTAAGCCTCATTGTTGGCCTGAATTTGACTAGTTTTGCCTCTCAGCTGTTGAGTCTCTGTCTGCTGAATCAAAGAGTTTTCATAGTTCTGTTCTCAAGTGTGTACTTCATGGTACTGGGCATAATGCTCAACCTGTAAAGGACTCAGTACTTTAACCTGAGTTATCCCATATTCTCAGCACTGCTCTGGGAAAAAAGACTCAGAGCAGCAACAAGAGAGTTATTATTTAATAACAAAATCACCCGGCGTGGCCACCTCTCTGCGCTGAGGGGTGTGACAAGTCAGATGCCTCCCCTGAAGTCCCTGCCGCAAAAACCTTCCAGCTCAGGTAGCACCAAACTTTAGAATCCCAGAAATCCACTTGGATCACGCTGCAGCCTGCCATTATGGGGCTATTTATGGGGTGTTTTTTTTTCCCGTTATGTTTTGACAGAGCCTCAGGGACAGCCCGGGGTGGGGGGCCGACCCCGTCCCGCCTCACCTTGAGGAGACAGGCGGCGGCGGGGGCGGGGACGGCCGTGCGGTGGATCACCATCTCCTGCCCGCCGCTGTGGACGTCGCTGAGCTGCTCCAGCACGGCGATGCTGCGGGCCGTGCTCACCGACACCCGGTGATCCTCNGCTGCCCCGGCGCTCCGCCGCCATCTTACCGCCGCCTCACGGGCCGCCCGGCCCCACCGCGCTTGCGCCGCCGCCGCCGCCGAAGCCCCCTCCCGCCCCGCCTGGGGCTGTCCTTACCGCCGCCTGTGCCGTCCCGCCGGGCCCGAGCGGGAAGGGAGGGACGGGCGGACCCCCACAGAGCCCTCACAGCGCGGTGGGCTGCGGGTCGGGGTGCAGGGTGAGCGGCCGTTCCCATGGGGGATCTCTCCCTCCCTGTCCGCCCTCACGGCG
>VXBW01002004.1:186611-209299 GCA_013400375.1 Thinocorus orbignyianus | reverse complement strand
CCGCCGCCGCCTCCTCCACCAGCGAGTCGAGCCCCAGCGGCGGCTCCTCCTCCTCCCCCGCCACCGCCGATGCTGAGGGGNCTCCCTGTCCGCCCTCACGGCGGAGCCCGGCCCCCCAAGGGAGGCCCCGGGGCCCTGAGGGAGGCGAGAGGCCATGGCGGCGGGAGGGACGCTGCTCCTCGGTCTCAGCTCGGCGCCCCGGGGCCGTGGGCCAGGCGTTCCCGGCCGGGTAGGTGCGACCGGGAGAGGTTGTGGGGTTCGGCCTCACGTCCCAGCTCTTGCCCTGAGTGGGCTGGGGTGGCACCGGCTGGGGGCTGGCTCGGGAGAGCCGCGCTCAATGGGGTGAGGGTGTGTGTGTGGGAAGGGGGGGAGTCAGCATCTGAAAAGTTATTAAATTGAGCTTTTGGCTTTTTCTTCCCCAAAATGGGCTTGATGGCTCTGCAGGAGAAGGGTTCGGCCCGTGGCTGTCGCTGGGATGAGGTTGTCTGATCGCCCTGAGCTCTGCTCGCCGCCTTAGAGGCTTTTGCCTTGTTGGAGACTGGCTGTGGGGGCGGTGGGCAGCGCTCTGACAGGCCTCTGCCTCAGCTGGAGATGCTCTGAAGTGCTGCCAGGGAGGGGGAGCCTTATATTTTAGAGTAAACTTCCATGGGGATGCTATGACATGCAGGAATAAGTGCTTTACTTTCTTAAGGGAAGGAGAGCAAGAGTGGGTTAAATAGATGGTTTCAATTTCAAAGTTATTCAGAGGTGGTTTTGTTGGTTTTTTTTTTCCAATTATTTTCAATTTTTAAATCGTTTGTAAAATAGTACGCAAAAACGTACAGGAGTTAAGTCTTCAGCAGCCTTTACCCAGGTTATAATGGGTACTTTGAGGTAGGGCAGCACCACGATCCTTTCTCTGATCACAAACGTTGGTGGTAGGAGTTTGGAGTTTTGGTTCGTTGCTAAAAATGTGAAGAAACACATGAAAATGTAATAGAGTTTGAGGACAAAATCAGTGTGCGACTTGGGGTGGAGAAGAGAGAAAAAGGTGGGGCAGGATTGTGCTGGCATTTCACGTTTCAGGACTTTTGAGATTGTGTTGGGGAAAAACAAGTTTAGGGGAAAAGGGCCGAGGGACATTGAAGGGCTCTGGGGACCAAAGAAAGTTAAATTTAATTTTCTTCTTCGCTGTTTCTGGAGGGATATGGGGAGAGGAAAAGGGGTTATTTTTAAGATGATTGGGAGATCAGTGAAATAAACTGATTGTTTCAGAAAAAAATGAAGAACTCAGAAATGCTGAAAGTTGACAGGAGCATAAGTTGGAGTGAAGTACAGGCCATGCCTCGTGCCCACAGGAAGGCAGAAGCGTGCAGGGGTGGCTTTAATGTAATCAGGAGATTTGAGGAGCTTTTGAGAGATTTTTGAAGCGTGTTCTGCTCAGTTACTGGAGGAGCCAGATGAAATCGTGTAGAGATGAGCACTATATATGACTTTAGTCATATATAACACAAACGCCCTTTGCATTTCATGAGTTTTCAGAGGTCTCAGGCATAGGGGTGAATCTGTTAGGGTAGAAACTGTCTAGCTGCAAAAATCCAGCTTAGCTTCTTTAGTCATGGGTAGGGGATTCTGAAAATAAGGGATCTATCTGTGGGCTGATGCTTGTGTTCAGCATGATATCATGTTGTTCTTGGTCGTTAATGAATTCTTGCTGTCTGGTTTGTTTGTTAATGTTAAAGCAGTCTAGTGCTCTGAAAAGAAACCTCCAGTTACCACATGGAAGCCCACCTTTGAAACGTAAGCGTAAGGCATCGATAAGCACCTTCAAGAAGTGTGCTGCAGAAGCTGACATCAAGGAGAAGGGAAGTTCATCACAAAAACCTCTTCCTAAGAAGCAGTTGACCGACAAACAAAATGAAAGCCAGAAAAGCAAACCTTTCATTAAGACGTCCAGCTTGTTTAGAAACAACCCTGATATCCCAGAAATTCACAGGTATTCTAGACAAATGGGAGGGAAACTGCTCTTTCAATGTCTTGAAATTCAGTGTCTTGAATTCTTGCCCTTTCTTGGACAGAGTAGTTGCTCGGTACAAGTGCTTTCACTGCTGCTTATGTAGAATATTCTTGTATCGTTTTTAACCATGACACATGGTTTTTTTTTTGTTCTGTTTTCTCAGAAAAGCAGTGCAACAGGTGCAGGAAACTGTTTTCACCACAGATTCTTTTAGCCAGTTGGACCTTCATCCGCATCTGGTGAGTGGCAGGAAGGCTGTGCACCTTGAAACATTCTTTTTTTGGGTGGGGAGCAGGTTAGCTCACTGAGAGATGCTCTTTTATTCCTGGTGATTCAGACAGGCTTGCCAGTGCTTTGCCTGATTTCGTTGCTGTCTCTTAGCTCAGCGTGCTGGCCAGCGTCCTGACCCATTTGCAAAAGTGCTGTCCCAGCAGCCTGTTTGCAGTTGTGATACCAAAAAACCACAGACAACTATTTGGGAGTGCAGTATTTTAACAAGTCTGATAGTTTGTGATGTACCTGTACCAGCAAGTATTTTGAGGACATGGGAACTTTTACACCCAGTTGCCCTGGACCAGTAATGTAGAGAATAAGCCTCAGTTCTCTGGGTTTTGTTTTATCTTGCACTGCAGAAAGTAACAAAAGGAACAGTTTGACAATGAAACCTGCTTACTGCTGTTTCTTATCTCCTTAGATTTCCACAATAAATACAGTCCTGAAGATAACTAGCATGACCAGGTAAGCAGATTCATGTATAGACTTTGCACTTCATTATCCCTTAAAGCCAATCATCTGTGACTGTTTCATTATCTGTAATTGGATTGTAAAGACCACAGTACCGGGGAGGCTGTCTCGAGTGCCCTAGGGTTTGTTGCTTTCAAAGTTTGGGATGAGAAATAACTTTTGAGTTGTTACTCATAGTAATGTAGGAAGTCAGTTGTCAGAGCTGAAGGTGGAACTTTGTCTTCTACTTTGGTACTTGAATGATAAAACTAGCTGTTTTCAGTTTATCACATCTGACACCGATCTAGCGACTTTCCTGAGAAATCATGTCTGCTGATGTGGCTACACAGCAGAGATGAGTGCATGGAATTTGGGGTGAACAGTTTCAAATAGTCATAGAATCATAGAATGGTTAGAGTTGGAAGGGACCTTAAAAATCATCACATTCCAACCCCCTGCCCCTGGGCAGGCAGATCTCCCACCAGACCAGGTTGCTCAAACAAAACTCAAGTTAGAACAAGACAATATTGCAAGAATGTACTGCAATTAAATTAAGATAAGAATTTAAATCAAATTTCAACACCATTTACACAAAAATCTACCAGCTTAATGAAGTCATCTGATGTATGAGGCTAACCGCTGGATTTTTTGTTTTCTGAGGTGGATAATGAACTTACTTAGTATCCACTGCACAGTTTCCTGATCCATGTATGTTAAAACCTTAGGATCCTATCCTACATTGCATTCATATTTCCTAACCTGGTTGGTTTGTTACACAGTGTTCAGAAGCAAACAATCCCTGTGCTCTTGCAAGGCAAAGATGCTCTGGTGAGATCTCAGACTGGTTCAGGTCAGTATCGAATTGTCAGTCTCCTTCCTGAGAGTATTTTAAACTAGATCCCCAATACGATCCCAAAACCTTGCCTTCCCAGTACAGCTCATGGAAGCAACAGGCTGGGAAGCCTGTAGTGGGGCTGCAGTGAGGCAGCTGTGCAAACTTGTGTAGCTGTGCAGTGGTGGGACTGGGTGTTGATGTGTAGCTGCCAGCTATTGCCCCTGGGCCTGTTCCAAGGCTGCTGAGGGGATGCAGATGCAGGAGCAGCAGAGCTCTTAACATCCAAACCTGCTTGCTTGCTCTACAGCAGACTGTCTGGATGTCTCGTTTCCTTGGGTGGGGGAGGGATATTTATTTAGATAGATCTTAGTGGGACACCACTACCTGCTTTTTCATTTAACCCTTTGGTGAACTGCCTGTCAGTCTTCTGTTCTGGAAACTTTTTACTTAATTAAAACTTGTCCGGGCTCTGACCTTAGTTTAAGAATGGTAGGATGCATGGTGTACAGCTGGAGTGCTGTACTTGCCACTTTTTTTTTGATGGAAAGTTTTTCAATTTTCTCCCTTCTAAAAAGGTAAAACTCTTGCCTATGGGATTCCACTGGTACAGTCTTTGCAAGGAATGGAATCCAAAATACAGGTGGGTGCAACAGAATTGAATATATCTGCTTTTGATGATAAGATGAATAAAAATGAAATCCAGCTCTTACCTCGTAGTCATCACTCTCTCTTCTTGATACCCCAAACTGTTGTGTACAAATTTGTATTAAACCCTTCAGAATTCTCTTGGTCAACTGATAACAGTTAGAAGTGAAAGCTTTTTGTTTATGAACGTCACATTCTTCTTAGTGGACCTCTTGTCTTCTCTGCTTGCAGCGCAGTGATGGGCCTTATGCACTCATATTAGTCCCAACAAGAGAGGTAGGTGGCATTTTTTCTTTCTGATTCTGTCTGAATTTGGGTGCTTGAACACTGATTTTTAGTGTGTACGTGTGGGTCCACCAGAGACTGTCTTAGGGAATGTTGGCTGTCATTTTGCTTAGATGCTGCCCTCACAGAAAGAGTGTTTGCTCTCTGGATGCCTGATGTCATTTTTGTTCAGTGTCATACCAAGGTGAGAGAGAATGAATCTCTAAGTTTTCCTCACACAGTAGGAAATAATTGGGAAGACTGGAGAAACTTTGTAGCTCAGTGCATGGGAGAGAAGCTTGCGTAGCTCACGCAGGGCATGGAGTGAAACCAATGAAATCAGCTTTGCAAATGTGTAGATTATACAAATGTTTCATTTTTAAAGCCCTGTTTTCAAATCCATAAGCGAATGCTGAAGATGAGACTACCAAGAGTTCATTTCTCCACTGAACTCTCTTCTGTTTGATTTATATTATTTGCCAGTGGGATTGGGTACTGTCCTGGGAGCTGGCTCGTGGAGCTGGACTAGGAGGCAGGTTCTTGGACAGGTCCAAGGATGATAAAAGAAGGATTATGCAAAAGAATAAAAAAATACACAGTGTCTCAAAGGAAAATTAAGAATGTATTTACAGTTTTGATAATATACATAACTAGATTACCTTACATTTTGAGCCAAAGGGGCTGTAGTCTTTTTGTAGTCCTGGGACTTTTTCAGAACTCGCTTTCTTTTGTTGATTTCCATAGCTTGCACTCCAGAGTTTTGATACAGTGCAGAAACTCCTTAAGGTAAGAATTCATTGCTGCTTTTATTCCTTGAGCCTCTTGCTGTTGGATGCTGAACAACTTCATTCATGTGAATGCAACTGCCTGTTTAAGGAAATCCAGCATCTGACAAGATACATGTTGCTTAAATATAAATCTGTTTGTCTTTAAGTGTGTTTAAGTGTGATTTCCCCATGGCATGTTTTAGACTATTCAGTGAACAACTGAGTGATTAATTATGGCACCTGAATTGCACCTCATAAGCAATCAGTTGATTTTCACCTTTTGTTTTTAGAAGAACCTGCTATTGTTTCAGTCTGAGTTATGAATGGAAACTCTCACAATGACAAGTGCCGTTTTACTGAAACTAATACTAGACAGATGGGTTTCAGATGGGGAGTAGGACTCAGTGAACTGCTTTGCCAATTGAATGGCTGGAGAAATTAGAAGGCTTTTAAAATCATTAAATGATAGTGCTTTCCTTTCAGTTGAGGCAGAGTATCTTACTGTGGGGCTGGGAGGTATCTAAATCATTTATCTGATCCATAATCCTACTCCCTCTTCTCTTTTTTTTTTTCTTTGAATAGTAAGGCACTTTTCAAATTGTTTTTTTAGTGCTGGAATTATCAAGTAATATTTTGTTTTTATGCTGAGGTTTAAAACACTTCAGTCTTCTGTAGTAGTTAGAAGTTATGAGTGGACTTTCGGTGTCCTTCAAAGGATGAAGTCTGGATTAACTCTCCCTTAGCTTTTCTTTGTTACATACAGTGTGTAGTAACCATCAAGTCCAGTGTAAACTCTCATAATGACCCAAAGCAGAAGATTTAGATTGTGTTCTGACTGGATCCTGGAAGGGATGAACAACCGAAGGGAGTGTTGTGATTGTGTAACTACTGAGAGAGAGAGAGAAAGGCGCGTTGAGCTGCTCTAGATGCAATTACTCTAATACCAGCTGCTGAGTTTATATTGTGTGGATCTTGCTTAGACATCTTCCTCATTTCAAACCTTTATAAGGAACTCTTTTTGTGGAAACTATTTTGTTGGAGCATTTCTGGCAAGCAGTGACCCGTACAAACTTGAACCTGTTTACCAGTCACACATTTGTGCAATCCCTACAAGCTGTGCTCTGCTTCTGTCCTACGTTTCCTTCAAGTTTCAGTACCAGGCTTTGATTATCTCCCCTGTAAACATTGGGCAATATTGGATTCAATGAAGGGTTGGACCTCATTAAAGTTAAGCAGCAAAAACTCCTGCCAATATCAATGAGAATGACATTTAATGTTCACAGACACAGTGACTGTGTGCACGTAGGCCTGTGTGTGTATATCTAGGCTTTATAGATCCTGTGTTTTTCTTAAATTTTCCCTGGCCACAGGAAGATACTGCTTAAAGGCAAGATGAAGAAATAGCAGTGTAGCTTTTCTTTGAACATTTAGGCTACGTGGGGAGAAGGAAAAGAATTGTTATTCTATGATTGGAAGTGGTGCAAAAATGATTGCATTTCTGTCTTCCTCAACGATGTGTGAAGCAGGTTACATGGCTAGAACCAAAGGTGCCATTGATACGTAGCTGTGGGTGAGAGAGTGCATGTAGACTGTATCTGCTAGATCAAATCAGATGCACACTGCTGTCAGCCCCAGTCCTTTCTCTTTTTGCCAGGAAACGTAATTTTTGGATTAGGCTTTGTCTCTTCATCAAGAAGAATCTATATTGGTCTTGGTTTTCCTTTCTGTAGCCATTTACCTGGATTGTGCCTGGAGTGCTGATGGGGGGAGAAAAGAGAAAATCGGAAAAAGCCAGGTAGGAAGCCAACTTCTTAAATTGTATTTTGGGTCCTTCTGCTCTACAGCCTTTTTATCTGTTACTCTTCTTTAGAGTTCTTTTCTTACTGGGAGAGAAGATTGTGAGTTTGGATCAAGCTGTGATCCCCCTGGATCTTACACAGATGCAGTGCCTGGGTCAGCAGGAAGTATTCACTTCCCCCAGTTGGATCTATTTCTAAAATGTTGATGAGCCTCCTGAGAAGATGATGTCTTGTGTCAGTTTTTTGTTTTTTTTTTCCTCTTCTGACAAACACCTGTATTTGCTTACCACCGAGTGCTGTCTACAGTATTTGTTATGGGGGAAATTGCTTTCTGGAGAAGAGATTTCCTGGTGTTAAAAGTGTCTTTCTTTTCCCTTTTCAAGAATTGAATTGTAAGCTGGTAATCCAAAATGGAATTTTCATTTCTCAATTTATAAGCATACACCAAAAGAAGTTTACTCTTGACAGTAAAAAAAAATACTCAATTAGAAAAGAAAACCCAGCTTTGATGTTCTAATTTTTTTTAATATTATTAATATTACTTTCCACCATGTCTTTATCCCTGAGTAAGTCATTGAGAGGCAATCAGTGATGATCAAGGATAAAATTTAGCTGTGCAAGAAGTTTGATTTTTAATCAGTGAGAAAATACTGTCCCTGCTAATTTTACTCTGGCCATATGCATTCCAGTTCCTATTCCAGAGTTACTGCTAGCCTGTATGTTTTGGGGGTCTTGCTTTGATTATTATTTTCTTTTTTGTTCATTTGGTTGGTTGTGGATTTATTTATTTTTTTAAATCTAAACAGGTTACGAAAAGGGATCAACATCCTCATTTCAACTCCTGGTCGCCTGGTTGATCACATCAAGTCCACGGAATGTATTCATTTCCGTCGCACTCAGTGGCTGATCATTGATGAAGCAGACAGGTAAACTTCTGAGTGTTTAGTTATTGAAAATAATTGTGATACCCTCTGCATCTATATTTGATACCTCACTCAATATTTTTTTAAAAATAAGAGAGAGAACGTGTGCACGTGATCATAAACATTCCTGCTCAGTGCCCTCAGCCAACCATCAGATGTCTGGGATTAGGAAAAAATGTCCCCTCTGGACAGATTATTGTACAATTATTCAATTGCAGAGATTCTCTCGATGTCTTCTGACATGTCTGACCCTGGAAAAGTTGGAAAAGGTGGAACATGATGCTGGATGGAACGAAGATCTGATCAGCTCTAACACTTCCCCTGTTCCTAATTGGTTCGTGTAGCCTTAAGACTTTCTCCTCATTCCTTCCTACAGTATCTTGCATCACCTCTGCTGTTTTTGTAGGATCCTGGACCTGGGCTTTGAGAAGGATGTGACTGTGATACTCAATGCTTTAAATGCCCAGAGAGAGACACGTCAGAATGTTCTGCTCTCAGCCACCCTCACAGAAGGTAGGGTATAGAAGATGATGTCTCCCCTAGCTGAATAATGCACAGGCAACTGCGGAATGGTTGAATGTGGTTATATTACAGCTCAATCTGAAGCCCTTTGAAGGAGTGGAATAATGTCTGTTGGTTTATTTGAGCTTATGACACTCATCCTTCCCTACTGGCATTTCTGTCAGTGTGTGTACTTACATGACAGAACATACATCTCTCAAATTCCAGAGCAAAGTCACCATGAGCCTGCGAAGCACCAGTTTGTTTTCTTAACAGATACACAATTAAGGCACAAAGCTAATGACAGACAGGACATCTTGCCTCAGCAGTTGACTTCTTGGATGACACTAAGCAAATCACACAGAACTGAGCCAGACCACATGACTCCTTCATTCTTGATAGAGTGAAGATCTATGGGTTTTTTGTCACTTACATGATTAAAACACAGGACTGCCCAGTGCTGTCTGGCCAAGACATTTATATAATATAAAATAACACAGTTGGCTGAAGTAGTGTCTTATGATGCTTTTGGTGGATTCTGCAGCAGCTGAGTACCTGAAAAGACCTTAGGTGTGGAGGTATTTTGTCAGTGTCTGAGGCATGGCTCATCAGTTCCTCACCTTTTGCTGCTTTTCACTGGAATTGTGTTAGTTGGAGGTTTTTTATATGAATATATCATCACCCTCCCCAGCAGCACCCCAGACTAGACCTCATGTTTTTTTCATTTTCTGTGATTCAGGAGTAACACGGCTGGCCGATATCAGTTTGAATGATCCTGTCAGCATTTCCATAGCAGATGAAATCCAGAAGGAGCTCAAACCAGCATCACAAACGGACAGAGAACCCAGTAGTTTGTCAAACTGCATGGACCAGGAAAACTTTGCTGTTCCAGAGAAACTCAAGCAATATGTCATGATGGTCCCCAGCAAATTGAGGCTGGTCACATTAGCAGCTTTCATCCTTGAGAAAGGCAAGGTGAGACTCTGTTTGCATTTATATTACTAAGTAACCCTTTGTCCTTTCCACCTCCTTTATCTGTTACTCTGTCAAGGATAGCATGAATTAGATCTGGGGCTTTGAAGTGCATCTAGAGTATAGGGAGCCACTAGAGAGCTGAAGTGCCGTTGTGTCTTGCATGATGGCAGTGAGATACCTGTGCAGCATGTGCTTGTACTTTTGTGGGCTCAGTATTTGGTGTCAAACTCCGTAATCCTTTCCTGGGTAGTCATATATCCAGAAGTGGGAGCCACAAAGATCTTACCATGATCAGGGAGTTGGGAGAGGCCAGTGAAAATGGTCATGTGCAATTTTCCTGTTTTATCTTGCAGTTTGAAAAACACCACAAGATGATCATCTTTTTCTCTAGCTGTGAACAAGTGGAATTCCACTATGAGCTCCTGGTAAAGGTCCTTTCAGGAGGGCTGGAGTCAGAGCAATCTGAAGGGTCATCTGTCTCCTCTACACGTTTACAGTTTCTACGACTGCACGGCAACATGGAACAGGAAGTAAGCGTTCTCAAAATGTTGGGATATACGGTTTTATTTTGTATTCTCTGTGATTTATTGTGTGGTTATTTTGGGGAGGAGGGCAGAAGAGAGGACAGAGAGTCATTTCACCTCTAGGGGCCTCGGTCTTCCATCTGCTAATGAGAATAAGAATATTATCCCACTTCTGGAAAGTACCTTGGTAGCTGTATCTGAAAAACACAGCTGAAGAGGCAAGAGGTGTTATTTCAGCAGGCTGAGACAGCCGTTCAGTATTCCCAGTGGGCACACTTAAACCGTTTATATATCCATGATTCTCCCTCATGCGGTCAAGATGGGCTTTTAATGCCAAAAGAAAACCTCATCCAAGCCTCAAGACATTATTACCCAATAAGTTGCCCCCATTAGATGAGGATGGAGCTGCTTGGCTTTGGTTTTGAAGAACAGTCTCTTGACAGACCATTCTTTTCCCTGGGATGGAATAGTAGCAATTTAACAACGATTACCCCAAAAGAGGTCTAGGTTTTAGCTGGGTGGGCCTGAGTGATGAGATCTTAGTTTGCTGCAGAGGACTTGGGGGCCAGAGGAGTATCAAATGACCTGTCATTGCAGCGTTCCTCTCAGTCGTTGAAGGACCTCCCTCGAAAGTTCAACCCCTGCTCCTGCCCTTGGTCTGTGATGGAGAGGGCTACTGCTCTACTCTGAGCTGCACAACAGAGATAGTAAATGAATAGAGCTCTTCTGATGAAGCAAGAGGTGAAGAGCCATTGTTTTTCTCTCTCATTCCCATCCTGTGGAGACCAGAAACATGTGCTTTGCTGTCTCTGCAGTCTGGCCTTTCCTCAACCTGCCTGCCTGAGCGAGTGAGCAGGCCTGGTCTGGCCCAACTGTACCCTGACCAGCTGTTAAGCCAACAGAACACCACTAAGTAGCTGGCACCAGGGGAAGGGTTTTGCCTTTTTAGTACCCAGTGTGTAATTAGTGCTTGATGTCTTCAAATTAAGAGCATTAATGGAGCTAAATTGTGGATCCCATATGGTACTGCTGAGCACGGCTGCTGTCATTGTCAACAAGATACAGCGTGCTCTCTTCTTTAATTTTTGTCAGCAGAGGGTTCAGTGTGTCAGCAAGGCCCAAGTTTGCCTTCTTTCCTGGAACAGAACCTCTAGCTGGGAGTCAAGTACATAAGGTTTCTTCTGTACCACCAACATAGCAGGACATTCCCTTAACCCCTAGCTAGAACTCTGAGGAAGAAGGCTTGAAACATGGAAACAAGGATATTTAGGAAGGAGGAAGCAGAAGGGACAGGAAGGAAATGAGTGTGGTGTTTCTGAGGCCAGAGACAACTTGAGCTCTGAAAAGGAGAACAGTAAATGGAATCAGGTGAAGAGAGTGTGAGTGTGTGGTGGTTTCCCACAGCGAAGGAGAGGGAGTGTTGGTGGGTAGGTGCTATTGGGAAGTGAAGAACAAATGCTGCTGAGGCCTTTGGTTACTAGTGCTCAGAGATTGTCATGTATGATAGCAGGTATGACATAGTGTGCATTGGAGAATCAGTTTCTGTTGCTTTTATCAAGGACAAAACGCACCCCACAGCAGTTAGTAGAACCAGGATGTGCTTAGGAAGGTTTAGGGACTGACGAAGCAGGAGGATTTTGAAAGTAAGTGAGGAGCTAGAGTAGTGGGTTCCTGCAGTTCTGGGGTTCAGCAGCTTAGACTGCTGATGGGGTGTTCTGGGGGCTGTGGACAGCCCTGCCTGGGAACCAAGCTCGTGTGAGAAGTTGGGGGCTGTGGGAAACCTGCATTGACTAATTGCATTCAGGCTTGCCCCAGATGCTGTACCTTCCTACCTGGGACCACACCTGTGTGCCATAGGTTTTTTTTCCATTTGCAGAAGGAGTCTGACTGGAACTCATTAAGTCAATTCCTTTGCTTTTGAAGCTATTAATGTTGTAGTGAATGGGGCATCATTGCTAAATTGTTGCATTAGCTGATTTTCTTTATGTTTGAACTTGGTGTGCGTAAGCACTCTTTTCACTTTGCTGTTTCAATCCTTTAGGAAAGAACAGAGGTCTTCCAGGAGTTCCTAAAATCCAAGACTGGCGTCTTGCTTTGCACTGTAAGTAACTTAGAGTCCTGTTGCAGCTCCGTGCTAGTCGGCCTGTCTGATATCTGATGGTAGAACAGAGGATTTGGCACTGAGCTCTAATTCAAGCTCACTGCCTGACCTTGAGCAAAGTCATCTCCTTTCTCTGCATCTCACACATTAAATGAGGCCTGGTGCCTTCTTTACAAACTACTCCGTGATCTTTTATTGCAAGGTACCATATACAGAAAACGTGTAGGTCTTATACAAGAGACCTCTAAATATTTTGCATGGTCTTATATCTGGAAAAATCCATTCGTTTGAAGCTGGAACCTTGCCCTCTACATGCAGTCAGTAGAACACAGCCCTGATTTGTAGTATGTCCCATAACTGCCAGGTAAATGGGATGTAATGTGATATTTCCCATCTTAATGACTAAAAACAAAAGCCCATGGGGATGGAAGGGACGCTCAACTAGAGAATGGTGTCAGTAGAAATGCACATGCTCTGCTGCTCTCCACGCTTTGCCCTTCAGGCTTCCTTCAAGGGTGCTGAGGAAGAAATCCTTGTCCTCTACTGAAGCTTGCTGGCACCCTTGTGTTGTGGTGGCACCTTCTTGCTTCTCGTTTCTGACCTGTCGGTGCCACAGCTAGCCTGCTGCAGTGGTGCAGAAGGCTGCACGATTTGCACTCTAATAGTGGCAGCTGTTGATCTGAAAATGTGTGAATCTTGGCGATTTCTACCCACCGCAAACTTGTAAATTACAGCGATCGGGAGTAATTAGAGCTGAGAAACCCTCTCTAGCTCTGAAATGACTCCTGTTCTTGCATCATATTATGCTTAAAGGAAACCAGTTGTGATTTTTTTATTTTTTTTTCAGAGGGTGGGGGCTGAATTTTATCAAAACAGGGCTGCCGTGTATATGGGAGTGTTTGATTTAGTGCTGCCAAATGATGTATTTTATCACCTGTAAAATTGTACTTGTCACACAGTAGTCTTGGTCCTGCTTGTGTGTGCAGCCTTTCAATGATTTGATCAAGGTCAAAACACATCGTTGCAATGCTTAAGTGTAACAACTATAACTTGGTTTCCCTGTATGTGGACGTAATACTTAAGTGTCTCAACTGAGGAGGATAGCAAAGCTTGGTGTATATTAAGTGTTTTGAAGACTAAAAGTGTTTCACAAATTCTGAATAATAAATAGCTCAACTTTCTTATCCTTCCTGCACACGCTGTTTGTAACTGAGAAATTTCAGGGACATGTCTCATTACTCAGATTTCAGTTTAATGAGTTTAGAAAGACAGTAAGTGCTCAATTTTTAGACAAAGAGAAAACAGAATCACTGCAGTCCCTGGGTTATCCATTCCTGGCTGAGACCATTTGAAGGGGAAACACAGCCCGTGGCAGGAAAAATCTGCCAGGAAATGCAGAGTTATTGACAAGCTAGGAAGAAGAGTAAGTTGGGTAAAGAAATCCCAGTGGATGGGATCCCCCTCTTGAGACACTGGAGACGTGGGTTGATTTCCTGCCACAGACTCTGTACCAATGGATGTGGAATTGTGATGGCAAGGCAAGCGTCAGCTGAGTGTTTGCTCCTGACCTGTCATAAAGAGGAGGTAACGTGAATTAACTGAGATTGCAGTGAAGAAGGTAGCATAAGGTAATGCATTTATCATAACCCTCCTTCATTTCAGTCGAAGCTCCTTTGCATTTACTGCAAGGCAGGGATGCAGATCCTGACGGTTACGGTTACTGTGGCTCAGCTGGCACATGGTTAGCACGTTAAGCACAGTGAGTTGTGTGCCTGAGTCCAAAATCTCTCTGTGCTTCAGCTCTCCATCTGTAAAATGGGGATAGTAGCACTGTTCTATCTTACAGAGATGTTGGGAGGACAAATGCATTGAAACCAGGAGGTGGCCTGTTACCACAGTAATGGGGACCATATGGACACCTTAATATAGAGATACACTTTTGCGCTAGTCCCACATTACAGGTGCCTCCCCAACGCAGATGTCCAAAGGGCAGCCAGGCACTGTGACCACCTCCTGCCTCTGAGGGCATTGCTTTCTCTGGTGCTTTTCTTCATATCAGCAAAAATGTTTTGCAGAAAGGTGGTTCTGTTCTTTTCACTGTAAAATCGCCTTTTGTGCCCACAAAATTTTGAAACCTGGCTCACAAAAGAGCAACACCAATAATGGTACTGTCCTTCCCTTGTCCCTTATGCCATGTTCTCCACCCATCTTTCCGCTCTAGTAAGCAATGGGACCTGCTGTTCCTTTTATTAATTTGCTCTGTGTCAAATGTATATTAATATATTCCATAAAATATTTTTGCCAGACCATATAAGCTGGCAGACAAGAAAATAAAGAAGGGCTGTGTACCTCAGAGGGCCTCATCCAGATTTATTTCACTCTCCTTCACTGAAGTTCTTTGTGGCTTCCTTTGGGATGTGCCTTTTAAACAAGTTCATCTCTTCCAGGGAGAGAGGAAAGATCATTTGGAGATTGTTTGCTGTTTACTCAGTCACGCTAACTCATCTTGCCAGTTTTCTGGCGGCCCCAGCCAAGAGCTTTCGCCTCTGACAGCTTCTGTGCTCTCTCCTTCCTCCTCTGATTACGCAGCCCAATCTGTCACCCTGCCGACGGGGGTCTCTACCCTGCTGATGGCTTTCCACACTCGGCAGTAATGACTTTTGGCAGGCCGGGAAGGCGCGAGAGCTTCTTCCCCAGCTTGGAGAGCCGTTAGGCCCTCTCTGCCTGTTAGCTAAAGCACTTTGTGAGGTTCTTTGGTAAATAAATGAGTCATTTTAATCCAACTGACAGCCTGGCACCTGAGCAAGCTGCCTTCCATCTGTACTTCTAGGCCTCATGTAGGCAGCCAATTGTCAAGCTCAGGGCCTTCAAGACCTCACCATTGAGTGTCTTTCAAAAGCAACTTTAGCAATTTCCTTTGCCCTAATTAGACTGTGTGAGAAGGACTGAGCAAACCAAGGCCCTTGCAAAACTTTTGTGGCAGTGTTGTTTCTGATCTTCCACAGCGAGGTGCCTCTCTTTTGGTGTGGCCTTTCTGCCCCCAGTTCCTCTGCACCCCACCACCACGAGCACAGGCTGGGAACGTGAATTGTTAGAAGCAAAAATGTCAGCATTTTGGGGGGTCCTCAGGTGGATTGTACCTCGATACCGTGCCGTTCTGTGGCTTGCAGTTAGGATCAGGGCAAGAACATGGTTAAGGCTTCAGATTATTTCATTTGCTTGGCGTTTGGGTTTTTACAATTGCACTGGTGTAGATTTTCTCCTTGCTCCTGTGAGATGGTCACTGTCCATTGCAGGGAATCAGTGGTGACCTGCTGAGGTGTCATCTTCTTGTTTTCCTTGTTACTAAGGAATGATGGTGTGAGGTCAGGCATGGAAGGGGAATGCCGTCTGGGGCAGTGGAGAAGAAGGGAGGGTAGTACATTGGAAATCTCTTCAGCTTCTTGAAAGAGGACTGGCAGCAGATTAGTGCTGTGTGTGGAATAAATGTAGTGCTAGCAGAACTGGGTAATTTTTGCTTGGATTGTATTCCTTTTCCTGGTAAGGTGACCCACAGGTATTTGCTAAAGATCTGAGAAGCAAGAAGCTCATGGGCTCTGCCAGCAGAGGAAGGCAAATCAACTCAAACTTCTTATTGTTTTCTACCTTGCTGCTCTCTACGAGGGTCTTTGAGGAAAAGGAGCTACAGAAGATGCGGGTGCACTGATACTGAGGCATCTTTGAGAGTTTGCAAAACACTCCAATTACCAGTAAATCCCAAGACACTTCTGAAAGAAAGCCAAGTTAAACCCCGGGAGAATAGCTGATGATACATGTCAGTAACAGCTGAGTGGAGTTGGTGGCATTGTGAAAGCAATAGTGAATCCAAGTCTGATGATGGGAGAGAGCCTTCTCCTAAAATACTGTCCCTGGCTATTTATTAGACCCTCTGTTAACCTTTGCAACTTTCCCACTTGCTTTGGGAAATGCATGTGGGAACAATACTACCTGCAGCAGTAGTTTCCCAGCCAGAGATGTTGAGAAAAGGTGTCTTAGAACAGGAGGGGAACAATCCTGATGGATGAGAGAGAGAGAGCTCCTGGCCCTCCCATCTACTTCTCCCCATGCTGGAGGTGGCTTCCCCTGACCACAGGGACAGGTTGGCTATCTCTTTATTTCTGTAAACTGACCCTGTCTCAAGGTCAGAGCCTTCTCATCAAGCGCAGCCTTTCCTAGAATACTGGGTGTGAGAAGGAGCACAGTGTAGGAAAAAACCAAAGAGTTGACAGTGTGGAAATATACGAGAGAGACAGCCAGATCGGAATCAGACGTCAGCAGCCCTGTCTGATGGTGCTGTAGAGATTATAATCTTGTTATCCTGGTAACTGCTGTACACGTTCCCCGATTTCTCTTGATTTATTTTCTCCAGCCTCCTTTAAATGGCTTTTTGTACATCTGTTCACTCTGACTCTGGGAACAAGTCGTTTCTTAATGAGCGTGTTGGAGCAAAAGTGTGTGTTATTTCAGAGTGGGCGCTGTGGAAGGTGTCTCCTCTTTTACTGCAGTTGGAGCCACAAAGCAACCTGGCTGGTGCTTATGGGAAGGCCTTTGCTGCCAAAACATCAGCTTCCTAGTCTTTTAACGTGTGTGGGAGTTGAATGAAAACACTTCAGTGGGTGGCTGACACATTTTTAGTACATTAAGCTCCTGCTTACGTTCTTAATATATTCGATTTTGCAACTAGCTAAAAGATACATGTGTTCCAAAACATTTCCTAACAGAGTTAAAGCTGCACACCTGCTCTGTTATTGCGCGTGGTGAATGTAAAATCCAAGGAGTATGTGAGGACATTGCTAATGAACAGAAAATCAAGAAGGGAGATTGAAACGTGTTTGCACTCTCTCTCTCCATTTTGAACGGTATTTAGACTCTCTTTTCTCTTTGAAAGGGTATGTTTTTAAGCCATACTGGCTGTGGATAACTAAAGGGTCTCATTCGAGTCCTTCTCCAAGCTGATGGGTTTTCTCACCAGCTGGCACATCAAATAACGCTCCTGACAGCAGCTTCAGACCTTTTTCTTCGGGGCTGAGTTTTATTTCTCCAAATCAAAGCCAGACAGGTGAAAATCTAAGGGACAGCTCTACTATAGTCGCCTCTCCTTGAGCTGTATTCCAGCTTCCTGCAGATTCTGCTAAATTGTTGGCCCTTTTATCATGGGGCCAGATGACCTACAAGTCATCTGCTCCCCAACTTCACACCATCACCTAGGAAACAAATAATTATTTGTAGGTGGGGATCCGTGCATCTTTGGACATTCCACTCAAGGCCTAGGGTGCTTGACCTTTTAATTTATGGCCATTTTCCTCTCCATCATTAGCAGCCCAGTTGTAGTTCTTAACCTTGCTGTAGAGAAAGGTGTGCTCAGAAGTGGTGTTATCTTCCAGAGGTTTAGTTTTACCTCTCTCTGTTTGGGCAGTAGGTGCCTATGAGCAAATCTGTTTTCATCAAAGAACAAAGGTATATCTGCTGTTAGGACAGTTGATTCTCTCAGATAGGATGTAAAGGGACTGTAGCACACTGCTGTAATTCAACACCATTTTCCTGAAATAGGTGTTTTTGTATCCTCCAGGCTTTGGGAATAGCAGTAGATAATTGTTTTTTATTGTATTAGTCTGTTAACAATATTCCTTGTGTTTTAAACCCTCAGTGTTATTTTTGACCTTCAGTCCATCTCTCTCCAAAGTAGGCACAAAACATTCTTACTTGCATAGCCAGTTGTTTCCCAGTATAATTGCCATCCCAAAAGAGATCTTAGTTTGGTGATACCTTCAAAGCATTTTTACTGAAGTAATTTCCTTATTAATGTTCAAGGATGTTGCAGCACGTGGACTGGACCTGCCTCGAGTAACGTGGATCGTACAGGTGGGTTTGCTGTGGTGTGTGTGTGTGTGTATTTATTAAGTGCAGTCTTGCTCAGCTGAAATCCCTTTCCAATCCAGCCCCTCTTTCTTTGCAGTTTGCTTTGTGCTGATGCCTATAGATGTGGGAGACCCACGTGTTCCTGGCTGCAGGATTGGGACTCAGGGTTTTGCAAGGATACAGCCTTGCTGTCATATGTTTGGTTTTGACAGTCTGTTTTCCTCTTCAATAACTCCAGTGTTACCAGCTGTGTAATAATATTCCACTGGCTGGGAGGAAACACCCTCTGTTTCCCCCCACAGGAAGCCAAATCTTGTGAAGTACTGGCCATCTCTCTTGCAGTTCTGTGCTTCTAATTTTCTGAATTTGCTGAGGAGGCAGCTCCATGAGGAATTTCTGTGCAATCCTAATGTTAAGCATTGAGTAGCTCGATAGTGGCCGTGCGATGACCTGGGTGTTTCAAGTGAGGCTTTGCTGGGCTGGGTAGCTGTAAGCATTCCAGCTTTCAGTAGAAAAGCATTTCCCCTGGAAAAAAAAACAAACCCAACACTGCTGCATTGCTGTTGACAGTAATACTGTCTTTGGGAAAAAAAAAAGAAAGAAAAACTAGGGGAGATGGATTCAACATTAAAAATAGCACTCTGTCATTTCAAAGAGGAAGCTTGGGGCATGAGGCAGATTTCATTTTTATAAAAAGATTTATAATTAAAAAAAGGTTAGTTGAATGGAGGAAAAAACTGATCCAGAGATTCTCATGTATCAGGTGACACCTGGGTAAAAAGAACAGGTCATAGAGCCTCAACAAAGCCTTTTAATTTCTACCTCATTGCTTCAGGTAACAAATTTGATTTTAATTTTGTGGTTTTTTTAAAAAAAAAGATTGTGTAGCAGCTAGCTAGTTGGAAAAGGCTGGGGAAGTGAAGTCTTTAATTCCCAGATCTGTATATTAATATAATTTAACCAAAGATATAGTTGCCAGTGTTAGAACGCAGTGCAAATTACCTAAAGCCCTGGGAGACTCCTGTGTGTCCAGAAGGCGAAATCTCAGCTGTCCTGAGAGCTGTGTCCAAGAGCAAGGACCTGCAGGGAGCAATTAGATTGCTCACAGCATCTTACTCACACCTCTAGCCAGTAGAAACTTTGCCAGAGGGCACAGGTATAAACACTAGAGTGGGCTTTGGTTGTTGGGTTTTTTCCAGTTAAACTGCTGAGGGCTCATTTCTGAGCAGTATCTCTGTGTATGTTCATTTTTCCAAGGAAGGGAGGAGGGGGGAGAAGAATAGGGGGAGGTTAAAGGGAGGGAAATATGTCACCCTTTATCAGATCTTGCAAATGGCTGGGCAGTTTTGATTTCTAGTGAAATAAATGAGAGGCACCTCTATGTTGGGGGGGAGGCTTTATGCAACATTTTCATAGTGCCTAATAGTTGTACACGGGAAGACAGTTGCTACCTCTGTCATACACTGCTGAAAGCACTTACTGCCTCATCTCTTAGATGTAGCAGTAACCAACGAGCATTTGCTTTAATCAACACAAAGCAATTTAGCCCAACTCCAAATTTGAACCCATTGTCTTTCATTTTATGGCTTTTCTCCCAGATGCAAAGCAGGCAGCTTCCTGCTGTGGATGGGCAGTCCTGGGGGTTGTTTGATTTGAGGTCTTTGTGAGATGATTTAATTTTTTCTTTTTTTAAGGGAAGCAAACAGGTTCCTGACGTGCCTATATAGCAGTAAAATGTAAAAGGCAAAGAGAGACACTGAGATGGGGAAACTGTCCTATTACCTGAAAGCTGGCCAATGTGTCACATTCACATGTCAAAAACCCTGCGGTGGCTGAGGGGGCTGAGTGATGGTTACAGGGATGAGCCCGATGGGCTCTTTATAAACAGGCCAATTCCGAGGGAGGTCCAGCATGTGGGTTTTGCTGAGATCCCTTTTGTTTCAGCTGAGCCTCTCGTTTATAATTAACACGCTGTGTTCTGTTAATTCCTCCTTTCCCTTTCTCCTGTTCCCCTTTTTGAAGTATAACGCTCCAGCTTCACCTGCGGAATACATCCACCGGATCGGGAGGACGGCTCGCATTGGCTGTCACGGGAACAGCCTGCTTGTCCTGGCGCCTTCGGAGGCAGGATATGTCAGCTTGCTGGCTTCTCACAAGATTAAGTGAGTCAGAAACGCGAACAAAAGTTTCAGCTCATCCTTGCTAATTAACCTTCCGTGGCACTTGCAGCGGGACTGAGTCTCGTGCAGGTTTTAATAAGAATTTATTAATTCTTGTGATCCAGGACCGGCCCCAGACTAGCAAAAGGAGAGAAGGAAAGTGTGTGAAAATCATCAGCTTGACAGATTGTGTGTGTGTGTGGTGAGGGGCAGAGAGGAGACAATGGTTGGAGATCCTTTGCTACTCCGTTGTTATCTCTCTGGCCCTGGGTTCAAGTCGTGGCTATGTGAGGATCACAAGTCAAATGAGCCTGTCAGATGCTAACTGGCCATCTGCCTGCAGAGCACCATATTGTCAGAGCCCGTGCTTTCTCTTCAGGAGAGATCCGGTGGAGAAATCGCTGGGGAGCTGTGGGTCATATCTGGCAGGTAATTGACCACGATGTGTTGTGGAAGTGGCTTGTGACAGAAATAGTAGAAGCTTTTGCAAGTGGTAGGTGCCCAGTATGGTCCTGGGAGGTGATAAGGGTGGACTCTGCAACCAGTAGTGGGGTGTGCTTCCAAGCTGGCTGAGAAAGATGCTCTTACACCACCTCTAGCTCAGACTTTGGAGTTAGGTGGTAACGAGAGCGAGCCAGGCTGGCCAAGGACTGACCCAATGTGCAGTTAGGTTCCTGATGGCTCACACACTATGAGATTTTTTTTCTCCAGTTTTGCTTTTGCAATGGTCCTTTTGTGGATAAAACCACAACTTGCTGCTTGGCATTGTGAGGCAAAAGCCTTCTCGGGTCCCAAGCCTCAGCAGTTGGCTGGATCTGTGTGTCTCCCCTTGCTCCCTGCACTGCTGTCTCCCGGTGCTTGAGAACAGCCGCCGAGCAGAGCCCTGTGAGTGTTGTTCTAGTGTTGATGGAGCCCTGTAAACTCATGCACAAATTAGTTCTCTTTTATTTCTTGTCTTTATGTTGGGTGGAGCTACTTGGAGTCGTGTTTGGTTTTGCATCCTTGAAACAAACAAATGTTGGCAGTAAATAGAGGCTTATTCTAGGCTGTGAGCCATTTAGTGGGCTAACAAAGAGCCATCCATCATCCCAGGTAACTATCTATTAAGCAGACACCAGCAAGACATGGAGGGCTAAGCTGACAGGGTTTTTTTTCATGTAACAAACAGCACTGACATTTAAAGGTGAAATCCCACATAATTGTGAATTTTTAACTCCAAGTGGAAAGTTCTATTTTTCTGTTTTATGAATATTTTGGAAGCGTCGCAGAAAGGAGAGGGAAATTTCCCTCTTCTTTAAATTTTAAATGTCAATGCTTTTATCCAATTTTGTTGGTTTTTAACAAGTTTAAGGAGTGGTGTCAGTCAGTCTGGTAATTATATCTTCTAAGGAGACCTGTTGTTGAGCTAGCCATGGTTCTTCAGGAATCTGGAGAAGACTGTGCTGGATGAGCAGAGGGAGGTTTATGTGAATTTTTTTTTCCTCCGCTTCTCAGATCAGTAGAGCCAAACAGCTCTGGGGATTGTCTTTCCTTGTTTGTTTGTTTTATGTTCTTCATAAAACGTGCTGCCCTGCAGACTAGGGATTTGCCAAAAAAAGGAGTGTCATTTGCCTTCCTTGACCCCTGTCTTCAGATGGAAGGCGATGAGTGTCTAATTGGCGTGGGTGGGCGATTTGGCCTGTTTGCAGCCGTGTGTCCTCTGCTCTCCCCACACAGGAGCCCACGGTGTGAGAAGGGGCAACGGGATAGAAAAAAGAGCTGATGAATTACAGAGAAGATGCAGGAAGGCAGCTCGGAGCTAGAGGCAGCAAGTGCCATCAGCACAAATTGCCGTTACCCTTCATAAACAGAGCATTATGGTGATAATCCTGACAATTTAATTCAGCGCGAGGGCGAAAGACAGCGTGTGTTGGGCTGTCACTGCTCCTCTTAAGCATTGATAATTTTTGCTTCTTTATCCTAAGTCTTTGTAGCTTTTGCCTTGGACCACACAAGTTACTGGGTTTTGCTTTTTTTTTTTTTGTTTTTATCAGCCTTTGCTTAATTTTTAAATCTCTTGGGTTTTGTTGGGGATGTGTGTGTGTTGCCTATTTTTTTTTAAATTATTATTTTTTTTCTTTTTTAAATGAAATTCCCACTGGGTTTATTGAAATGTAAATACTTCATAAAATATGTATTTCTAAGAAGACAAAGCATGAGACGGGGCCCTGCAGTCTTCAGCTGGTGTAAATGAGCAGTGGCTGGGCTGATTTACAGTAGGTGAGGATCTGACCCAGAGTNTTTTAATGTTAGACTCCAAAATGTTCTGTCTCAGCTCTAAGCGGAGCTAACAGATTTCCTTCAAAGGGATGAGGCAAGAAGCAGAAGAAAGTCAGTGAGGTTCACCTTCTTTTTTTTTTTTTTCTTTCCTCCTTATGTCTCTTTTAGCTCCTTCAACTGCAATCTAGCAGCGCCTGCCTCGACAGCTATCAGATAATTTCTTTATCTCCTAACGGCGGCCTAACTAATTTATAAAGGAAAAGGCATCACCGTGAAGGCACGAGTCATTTCTCTCCCTTCTCCCCAGCTGTGCTGGCCC